>OX384037.1:16770905-17370905 GCA_947534325.1 Agonum fuliginosum | reverse complement strand
AAATATTGATGTTTAAAAAACAAAGTTACTTAATAACTAGTATAAACTAAATTATATAAGTATTCGTTCTACGGGCTTTATTTGCAAAATATTTTATAAGGGTTTTTAAATTTAAATTTTCAAATCTCTAATTCACGAAAAAAACTACTTATTAAAATGTGTTCTTTACTAATTTTATTTGTCTTTGTACTGTCTCTGAACTAGTACATAATGAAATGGTTAAATTTACTGTAGTATAGTGGGAGAGCTACCCCCTACCCTAATACAAATTCTGCGAATATTGAAATAAAAAAATAAAATGTAATCGGTTTTAATATTAACTACTAACCCCACTCTATAGGACTCAATAAATTTGCGCGCCTTGGGTTAAAAATTGTATTGGTATAGATAGATGTACCTCGGCGTAAAATACTAAAAATGTTAAATAAATATAAATATTGGAATATTGCATATTTTAATTTATATAATATTGAATTCGTGCTATGAAAATATAAATAACAAGTACCAAGTAGTGTTAGATTGTTGTTTCATTTCAAAAAAAATGTCACCCTCCAATAAACTTAAACTTGTTTTCTGCTTAACGTAGCGATACTGAGTATTGCGGTTTTATTCTTGAAACCTTTTGCTTATTTCATACATTGTTACTGATTTTAATAGAAATTTTTCAAAATTTAGTTACAGTTTAACGAATAGTTGAAAAAAAAATTCAAAGATTTTGATATCCGTCCCCTTCCATACGGTGGGATTGGATGAGGCCCCCTTATACTCGGGCCCCCCCGCATTGCGGGGTTTTGCGGACCCTATTTACGCCACTGACCACCCAGCTAATAACTTATGGCGCGAATTTTAAATATTCAGGCAAAATGAAATAACTTCATTAAAAATCTTGCTTATCAAATTTCTCTTAAATATGCAATATTTTCTTTAGTGAGTATTATAATTTATTATTATGAACCTAAGTTTAAATTTGCATGGTTTTACGAAACATACTGGAATTTTGCCATTGCCAATCCCGTTCTAATTAACTTAACTTGGCTACCGTAAAATTATCATCACTATCAGGCATCGGCAAAATAAAAAGTAACAATGGACTTCGCCAATTTTAAAAAATTAAATTAAATTTGTTTTCGTTACACGTAAAATTTACATAAAATAGCGATATAATAATTATTAATTGAAATAAGATATCATAATCATTGTCAATGTACAATACCTTCTCTGCATTTTGAATTATAATTTCAGCCAAAAGCGATCAGCATATTAATACTTTTATTTAACAGCACAATTCTGCACAAAACTAGCATAATACACTAATTTTTAACTTTTACAAATGATGTGGGTAATTCACTAGCCCCACTTAATTAATTGTTTATTTTAAGCCGCATGCGACCAGCACAAAACTTTTATTATACAGCACAAAACTAGCACAATATACTTGTTTTAAAAAATCTTTGAAAAACTAATATGGCTAAGCATTTCACTAGCCAACTCCAACTTAATTGTTTATTTTACGCTGTATGCGACCAGCACAAAACTTTTATTATACAGCACAATTCAGCACAAAACTAGCACAATATACTTATTTAAAAAAATCTTTGAAAAAATGATATGGGGGGGAGGCTAAGCATTTCACCAGCCCCTCCAACTTAATTGTTTATTTGAAGCCGTATACGACCAGCACAAAACTTTTATTATACAGCACAATTCAGCACAAAACTAGCACAATATACTTATTTAAAAAATCTTTGAAAAAATGATATGGGGGGCTAAGCATTTCACTAGCCCCTCCAACTTAACTGTTTATTTGAAGCCTTATACGACCAGCACAAAACTTTTAATATACAGCACAATTCAGTACAAAACTAGCACAATATAATTTTTTTTAAATCTTAAAAAAAATGATGTGGGGGGGCTGCTGAAATGCAGCTGCTTAATGCCTCGTTTTCATGTATCCGGAATCCGCAGATTTCTTGCGGAATAAAATGGCCGCCACGAATTCCGTCAGTAGTTTAATTATTTTTAACTTTCTGCGGAACTCCGCAAGCTACGCAAGTTTTGACGTTTAAACTGTCAGTTGTTAAAATCTCAAATATATGTTTGTTTATGTTGAATATGGAGATGGAATTCGTGGCAGCCATTTTATTCCGCAAGAAATCTGCGGCTTCCGGATACATGAAAACGAGGCATAAGACTTTACCCGTGGTTTGTGCATTCCTGTCCAAAAAGAATAGCGGCAGATATTAAACTTTAATCGGCAGTCAGACTGTCGCGCATTTAACAACAGTCAACTTTATTTTTATTTTGACATGTTTACAGCGCTGTGCGGACCCCTGTCCCGCGAACAGACCGGCAGACCGATTGGGTTTTTCTTTTTACATAAAGAAATACCTGTTTAATTAGGTTTAAAAAGTTTTCACATGAGACACTTTTTTGTGACGCTATTCGTATATAAGTTATTTGTAGTAATTTTTATTGGAACATATTATAGGGAAATATTTAACAACAAGACGATTTAATGTTGTCATCAGGAGTTTCGCCAAATCATTTACATCAATATAAGGGTCCTCAAAGATAGACCAATCAAAATTATCCAACTCTAGTTTCATTTTCGACAGTCCTACACGAGATATAGGTCTTTTGTGTTCTTGATTAATGGAATACACATGAGGTTTAAAGGTAATATATTGACCAGAATGATCTGATATGCCAGGGTCAATAACTCAATAAATCGGTTTCATTAATGTTCGTTAAAATGTTATCAATAGGTACATGAGGCAGAACTCGAAGTTATTCTGGTAAAGGTGTCTACTTTGATATTTAAGTTAAATGACTTTAAAACTACTTTTAACTTTTTTGACAGTTTTTTAAAAGTTTATATAAAGTCACCTGCTTTTGAAAAGTATAAAAGTCAGCTGCAGGAACTCTAGACAGTTTGTTACAACAATAGTTTTGCAGTTATTCTTACGTATCTCAATAGCACAAAATTCTGCATGAAATTTAATATAAAATTTGGATATATCTAAAGGTTTGCATACTACATTGTTCTTCACAAATATGGACACACCGCCATGGATCATGTTTGTTCGTCAATAAAAAGCATCAATTAAATAGCCGGTAATATTCGTCATATTAATATTATTAATGGTTCTGAAAAGCAGAGAATATTATATTGATGTTTATTTGCAAATAATAATAATTTTATTATTTAAACATTGAACAATTATATGAAATATACTTAATATATACATAAAATTTGAAAAACTACTATAATTTCTATATTTTTCTCGGAGAAAATCTAACCTAACCCTAATAGTTGATTAAACACAAAATTTAGATAAATTTTATAATTTTCTATCGGAGAATTTATTTTAACTGTGCTTAAACTGAAGCTCCAAATTATTTTTATATAAATGTTTCTAATAAAAAAAATATATAGAAATTGAATGTTGAAATACGGATCCGAAAGTCGTTATTGTAACCCGTCATGAATGGCAGCAATTAAGTTAATAAAATAAAATAAGTTTTTGAGTTGTATAAAAAAATGAAATTATAAAATAAAACAACATTGTCATTGTTACAATTATTTTTGTTTTTACATAATCAATATTTTATTTTAATTTTTTTAAATATTTTTATCAAACTTTTGTTTTTATAACACCCAGTAAAACATTTGCCAGTAAACTGTCTACATTATCTATTATTGTTAATAAATATTTATTCTTTTCTGCTTTACTATGAATGTTTATTATAAAATGTCAAATGTATTTAATTGTAAGTATGTATTTGGTTTTCGTTTATTTCATGGCACTAGTGATTTGATTAAAATAATTTTTTTTATTAAATTAATTTTTCCTGTTCCGGATAAAAGGAAATTATGAGTAAGGATATCATTAGATGCAGAATGTTTTTTCTACAAAAAAACTATTTTTTATTTTGCTGACAAAAAATTAGGGGAGCCAATATTTGAACATTTCAAAATTAACATTGAAATCCCTATGGTGCCTTTGCCGACGCACCAGCCTGTATATGCAAACCAAAGTATGCACATTTTTGTTAATAAATGAAGAGGTAAAATTGATTTATATACATTGTAAGGTTTTGTTAACATTTTAATAATGGAATTTTTTATGTAGGTACTACTACATTATTTATAGTTGAATAATAAATTATTTGTAATTAATTATATTGAAAAGTAAATTTATTACCAATATAAATAAATATTTAATTTTCTTGACTGGGCTCTTAATTTTATTAAAAAACAATTATTACTGGAATTCAGTCAATTTATCAGTGGCGGCGCTAGACTTTTAAATTTGCGGGGGCCAGCAGGAACCAAGAAAAATATTACAAATAGATCAAAAATTTACCCGAAAGTCAAAACATTTTGTTAGATGTGTAACATATTAAAGTTAATGTAATGGAAATCAGAAAAAGGGGACGAAATAAATTTAAAACAGGTTACTTCTTATTAAATTCCTTTAACCCTACGTTAGTGCGGTAGGTAATAATCACATGGTTGCGGTGGGGTGTATCACACCCCAGTATTTTTTACCTCTAAATGCAGACAAGGGAAAAAATATAGTGTTAACATTAGGTATATTTATTGATGTAAAAAGTTATTTAAACACAAAACTCACGTATAAAAAATATTCTTCCCACAACCTATAAAATGAACACATTTTTATTCCTTATTAAAAAAATAACAAATATTTGGAAAAAATAGCAGTTTTTTCGTTTCATTCGCTCCCTGAATATTCAATACAACATGTATTGCAGAAAATAACTGCATGCTCCAAACAAATCGATTTATGGCAGTCGCTACAACTGTACCTCGTTTTACAGTCTACCTTTATAGGTGTCAACTGATTTAATTCATCATCGCTTGAACTGCCTGTCTCTTCTTCCGAATCATCTGGTACATCTTCATCATCATCGGCACTTTGGTAACTGTCCGTCTCATGATCACTTTTTCTACGTTATCCATCGTAGCAGAATCATCAATGTCCGATTCTAACACATTTTCAGTAATATCAACTAAGCCGGCTTCTTCATTCAACTCCTGCAGGACTTCGTCCATATATTTCGGCAGTAGTGCCTGTTCCTTCTCAAATGACATGGCTTTATATCATTTGCAACTAAATTGTAACATTATAATACATCAAAAAATATATCTAAAGTAACGAAAATATATCTTACCTTTTGGAACGTGACTGGTGCGCCGGGGTGTATCACAACCCCAACGAAAATATGTTGGTGTCATTCTGGGCACAGTCAGTTTTTAAGTGAGGCAATATACTAGATACACGAGATGTGACAGTACTCGAAGGTATACAAATCAACAAAATCAAAATTACACCGGTGTAATAATAACAAACAAAAATATAAGACAAAACCCCGCCGCACTAACGCAGGGTTATCATCTTGCAACTTCTCCTCTCAAAGCTACAATACACAATCAACTCTAACAACACTCTACCCAAATATAAATGAACTACTATTCCGTATTGCTTCAATCAAATTAAGACTAATTTAAATTGATTAAATTTAATTTTGATGGTAACCAACCACAGAATTAACTTCCAATTACAGGAAATGGAAATGGTTCATAAAATAAATAATTATAAATATTAGTATCATAATTAGAAAAGTAACATTAACATTAAAAAATAAATTAATAATAAATTAATTAAAAAGCATATAAAAACGTGACATACTCAACAAACAACATAGAGAAACTGGCTAAATCATATTATTAATATCAGTGAGTGACCATTCGTGCTGGTTTTGTCAGTACAGTACCTACTGATTTTCAGACCTTATACTGATAAAAAAATTACAGATATTTTGTACTGATTTTTACTTCCCAACCTATGTAATAGGGGAAAAACATCATTTTAAAAAATTTGCTGTGTTCACCACAGTACTTCCCCGACTATATAAATTTTAATAACTTACTTTCGTAAAGCCTTTAATTTTATGCTTTATTCAGCAACATTAAAATGAATTTATCTTTTTTTTCAAACTATTTAAGTTGATACCAACTTCGGCATAATTTAAATAACATGTGAAAAAATCTAATGTGGCCAGTACAAGATCTCCTGCCATACTCTACCCACTCTTTTACTTCCTTGTACGGAGTAATAAGAAAGTATTGTAATCGCGAAAAATTTCGGTTCTCAGATTTTTACGGAAATATCCGTTTTGACCTTTTCTGAATCCATTATGACTAGTTTCGTCGTGACGTATGTACGTACGTACGTACGGGCGTACGTATGTGTGTCGCATAACTCAAATTCGGTTAGACGTAGAAAGTTGAAATTTTGTATTTAGGACTGTTATAGCATCTAGTTGTGCACCTCCTATTTTTGGTTTCAATCTACAAACCGGAAGTAGTACTTTTTTAAATATTTTGATAAATAATTAATTTTAGGCAATTTTTTTATTTTAAATGAAGATTATGTGATTATTATCTACAATCGGTATTTTATAAATTTTTCTGTCTCTTCTATCATTTAAGAATAATTAAAGTATATACTTATAATTTAGTATTTCGGTATCTTGTAGTCCATGATCGATTAACATTTGTTACTACGTAAAATTTAAATGATTATGACATGACAGTGACAGTAGCAGTGACAATAGTAAAATATCGTTTATATCTTCTTCTGCAGTTTAAATAAAATGACTAAAATATATTTGTGAGTATACTAGTATAATAAGTTAAAAGAATTTTTTATATTTATTCTACATTTTAGTTATTAAGAAAAGTATGAACATGAACACACAAGGCGTACAAGGAAGTCATGTGGTGTCCACGTCAGATTTTTTCGTTTTTACTATACTATAAGTACCGTAAGATGGGGATACTTGAGACTTTAAGTATAACTTGAGACAAACTGTCAATGTTTGAATTTCGCGCTGTGGTGGTCATCTATGAGAAGATTTCGAAATTTCATGACAGTTACTACTTAGGTTAGTTGTTACTTGTTCGTGTGGTGTTAGGACAAAGTGAAAAAGTGGTAAGTGTTTGTTGAAATAAATTATAATATAATTGTTTTATTTTTTCAACTTTGTTAAACCTCTGAGAGTCTCTGTTGTCACGTTAAATCTAAACATTGTTTCGTAAAACTGAAAATCTCGGTTCTAACCTGTATCGTTGACAGTAGAATGCAAAAATAAAATTTTGAAATATGTTTATAGTTTTTAAACAAAATTGAAATTAATAAATATTGCATTTTTTAGAGATAACTTGAGACGCAATGCCTCGTATACATAAGCGGCAGCTGGGAACACGCCGCTACGCAGATTATGCCGAAAACACTCTTGAAGAAGCGTTGGAAGATATTGCTGATGGTGTATTGACCTTGGGAAGCCGAAGAAAAGTATGGGATACCCCGCGCAACCCTAAACAGAAAATTTCGGGGTTTAAATCCCATGCCGTACGGTAGGCCGACGGTTTTAAATGCGCGAGAAGAAAAAATCATTGTTGATGCAATAGAAACAGCTGGTAAATGGGGATATCCCATGACGGAATTAGATATAAGATATTTTGTAAAATCATATATAGATAGAAATGGTATGAGAGAGTCAAGATTTAAAAATAACCTACCCGGATATGACTGGATGAAAAGTTTTTTAAATCGAAACAAACATTTAACACAACGTCTATCTCAAAATATAAAAAGAGCACGGGCTGAGGTAACTTCAGTACAATGAAACAAATCTTACGGACGATCCAGGTCAAAGTAAAGTTATCGTCCGTAAAGGAACAAATCATCCAATTAGAGTCATGAACAGCTCTAAAAGTTCTACGTCTGTAATGTTTTGTGTAAGTGCATCTGGCACAACACTTCCACCATATATAGTATATAAATAAAAAAATCTGTATCCAGAATGGATAGAAAATGGGCCTGATAGAGTTGTTTACAATAGTCCGGGTGGTTTGACGGTGAAATTTTTAATGATTGGTTTTATAAAATTGTATTGCCATATTTTAAGAACTTGGTGGGCAAGAAAGCAATTATTGGTGATAATCTGGCTGCTCATCTCTCTGTGAAGATCATTGAAGAATGTGAATTAAATAACATACAATTTATTTTTCTACCTCCAAACAGCACACATGTGTGCCAACCACTAGATGTGGCCTATTTTAGACCGCTGAAGATAGCATGGCGCAACATTTTATTTTAATAAAAACGGAGGAACCGCGGCTGTGTACCCTCCTGAAGAAGACATTATTACGCATTGAAAAGAACAGCGAGAAAACTATCAATTCTGGTTTTAGAGCAACTGGTTTGTATCCTGTGGACCGATATCAAGTGTTAATGCGATTACCAGATTACGTGCCTAATATAGCCGCACAAGAAAACCATATCAAAGACGCCTTTGAAGACATTATTTCAAATCAAATTGAAACAAATAAAATTGACAGACCTCTTAGAAAAAGAAAAAAACATGATGTCCCTGTTGGACAATCTATATCTGCCGCTGCCTTAAACTGTGTAGTAATTGAAGATGAAGTTCCTACCATTACCGAAGAGAGAGAAGAGACTGAAAGTGACATTACAGAGACTAATACTAGTGACGAAGAAGATCAAGGACAACAAGACATCTCTACACAGGTTGTAGAATTTCCAGTTGTTCATTCAAAATTGCTAGAAAATATATTATTGTAGTAAATTTTTGTTATAATCCCGGAACTAAAAAAGAATGCATAAAAAAATTTGTTGCAAAAATATGGAATGTTAATAAAAATTCATACAATATAAGTTGTTTAAGACGCTTCGAGGAAACAAAAAATAGTTTTACCTTTCCACAAATTGAAGACATTTGTAAAATTAAAAAAAAATCAAATCAATAGCATTAATAGCAATAAAGAGAGGTAAATATATTTTTTGCAATGATATTAGTTTGTAATACCTACCTTGTACCTACCTATAAGTACAAAAACCTTTTTTTTTCCTTGGGTTGGAGAGAATGCTAATGCACTGTCACAAGATAAGTTATCATGTGCCACGACTGCTAAGAATTGGTAGAGGGGACGTGGGTTTGGTATACGTGAAGGCAGCGAAATCAAAGTTCACAATCCAATATAACAAAATATATTGACACGAATCTCTTAGATACTAAGTGGTCTACACGACCCTGGCCAATGATCGGCTAAGTACAAGCTAACTCTTAGTATCTACACACAACATAAACTCAAAATGAGTAGAATGAAACTAAATTTCCTCATACAAGAAAACTCAACCACTGAATCATATCCTGAATAATAAATTCTTTAAGCTTGCCACAGAGACTAGAGACCCAAAATCAAAGCTGCGGTGGAATATCGCACGGTCAATACAGCGATAATGTTCAACTGATGCCCTGATATCCACTTTGCAGACTAACAATTCAACAATAGTGGCCTAACACACACTAAATAGATGCCTATCACATCCCTGACTTCGCAAGTCGAATGCGAGTCCACAAACTTATTCAAAGCTGACAAAACATAAGATACTACGATAAGATCGGGCAAAATCTTCAGCCGAGATCAGAACCAGTAAACCAGACTACCCTAGCTTAGGCGTCCAAAACTAAGTCAATGCTCAGCCACAACAAAAAGATCACAAAATACGATCAGCAAAGCATAAACAGAGATTGACTCAATTTTTGTTACAATTTGCCTCAATTGGAGAGCCACCAAGGCTTAAACTAGATAATGAGCGAGTACGACCTGAGTTAGCGATGCTCCAGATGTTCAGCGTCGCTCCAGAGTGAAGAAGATGACAGATGCAGCAACCAGCTTTTGATTTAGGAATCTCGGCCGTAGGTGGACGACTGGCAGCAGACTCCTGGGCGCCAGGTGAAATAAACAGTTCACCAGCTGGTGGCAGCTTCACTCTCGGGCTCGCTCTCCAATTGGTCTCGATAGCATAGGGTAGTACAAGCAGGCAAAGCGTAATGGCCGTGCACGTATTCACTAGGAACATCCAAAATATTAAGCAAACAATACAGCAAAATGGCATAAAGCATGCAGATGCCGTCCACAGAGGGTGGCAGAGCATAAACAAGCAAATACCAGACACTGAGGCCGTGGCAAAGCAAAACTACAAAATGTAAAGTCACTCAAAGACTTAAACAAATAAAATTAACGATGCATGCATCAATAAATATAGAATTGAACAAATAACGTAATAAATAATGTAGTAAATAATGTACTAAATAAATAACGTAATAAATAATGTACGTACTAAATAAATAAATAATGTAATAAATAATGTACGTACTAAATAAATAAATAATGTAATAAAGAATGTACGTACTAAATAAATAAATAATGTAAAAAATAAATAAATAGTATTATAAATAAATAAATAGTATAAAGCTCAAGCTAGAAATGGCAACCAAACCAAATTAAGAAAGCGACACACCAGATACTTCTCAAAAGACGTCACCGCTTCCACGTGACGTCACAGCGTCTCAAAATCGTCCAAACCACCGGTGTAATACTCCACCAGGTCACCAAAGTGGATACAAGACTCTTACAGAGTTCTGAGCCCGCTACAGGCGTGACAAAAATGAAGAGGGCGTTACATCGGCGGCCTGATGGACACGGCCTGTACTAAGGTACACAAATCGACGGGAAAATGTCTCCACAAAGAACGTAGGCTCCTAAAACGCCAAATAACAGCTTAAATGAATCAAACGAGAAAGCAAAAAAAACCTCGTGAAGGGTCAACATAACCGCAATCACGCACGTGGATAACGCATAGCTACAAAAAGCACAAAATAGCTACAGCACACGCTAAATAAACAAAGCAAGCTTAGCAATTAACAAAACGAAAGTACTTAACTTAAAACTGGAGCGGAAAGCTAATGCTCCAGATTCAGCCGGATTGCCCACTCTCAATAGTCCATGGGCCAGCTAAGATGTTGGTATAATTTGGGGGTACTAAGTTTCCTTTTAACCATAGTTATAAATGAGTATAAGGATCACTAAAAACCATGATTGCCATCCTCAAGTGGTAGCTAATAGAAATGGCGGCCAATACAAGATGGCCGGCGTTGCTTTTAAAAAACAGCTATATCTATGGAAGTAATGGTCCGATTTCAACAAACTTTTGATCGTATCATTTTTAAAGTACATTAAATTTGCAACAATTTAAGCCCAACCGCAGCTCTGTACGTCTAATAGTTTCCGAGATATGGCACTTCTAAAATTAGCACTTTTTTTAAAAAATTTAAAGTTGAGAAATTTTAGCATTTTTCGTAATTTTTGTGTTTAATTACCTGTAATTTCTGAATGAAAAAAAATATTGTCTTCCGGTTTCTTTCATTAAATTTTACGAACATTTTCCTATAAAATATGTTATTTTAGAAACTTTTTAAGGCGTTTATTAAGCCAAAATATCAATTTTTTTCGTGAGAAGTATTCAAATATTTTGTATTTATTGTGTTTAATGAGCTGTAACTTCTGAATGGATAAAGTTATCGACTTCCGGTTTCTCTCATTAAATTCTACGAATATTTCTCAATAAAATGCAGTATATTAAAGTCTTTTTTGGGTATTCATTAAGTCAAAATATCAAATGTTTTTCCGAGAGAAAATTGAGAAATTTTTAATATTTATTGTGTTCAATGAGCTATAACTTTTTAACGGATAAACTTATCGACTTCCGGTTATTATTATTATTATAGTAAAAGTGCAGTTATGCCTCTATGCACATGAAGTATACAATACCTATAGTGACAAAAATGATCTGTAATTAGTATATTTTAAATATTTTTCTGTTATGATACTAGGTATTTAGGAATTATTTAGGAAAATATCAGATTTTTTTCTGTCATAAAGAGCAGTTCTGACAAAACTATCCTTTCAGAAAAGTAAGTGCGTGTGACAGCAAAAGTACGCTGTGTGACAATAGAAAGTGCGGTAAATTTGAACGAGCGCTGTGATCACAATACACAAGCATAAAACCGTGTTAGGGATTAAATCCTAATTCCTATAATTTTGATAATTTTGTTAACAAAATGAAAATTTAAACACATTTGAAAAGCCCGTAAAATGACGCTTCTTTAGACTGTCAGGGTAGCGGTAATTTTTGAAAGCTAACATTTATTTGAATAGTTTCTAAAACCTCTGGGTTTCGATGTCCCGTCGAATGTATACATTTTATTGTAAAACTGAAAATCCGCATTTTAGCCTATACAGGTAGCATCAGTTTGCTAAAACTAAATTGTTAAAATTTTTCTGGTTAAATAGTAAGTCGCAATTATTTAAAATATCAAAATATGTTCAGATAACTTGAGACGCAATGCCACGCAAGTACAGATTGGGGGTAATTTTAGAAAAAATTGCAAAAACTGCGCACAGGCGAAAATGTTTTTAGTTCAAGGTTAAATACTCGTTTTATTATAAAAAAATAAATAAAGTCAATAATATAGTTTAATAAATTGGAATAAAATTCCATATAAGTAGGTCTAGGTACACACATTTTTGAATGTAACTTAGATTATCGGGGCGGAGAAACAGGTTCACTGTATTCTAAATCTTGGATCCCACGACAGAAATATCGACAATTTATTGCCGATATTGGCAAAACACTCGAATTTTATTAATGCTCATATACGTTGCTAAATTATCATATCATATTTTATATAAAATTCACAATTACAAAAGTAAAAATACATTCAGTTTAATTGGGGGTGAAGGGGCGCTAACACGGTTTTATGCTTGTGTATGTGTATTGTCATCACAGCGCTCGTTCAAATTTACCGCACTTTCCATTGTAACACAGCGTACTTTTGATGTCTCACTCAACTCATGTTACTTTGTTTCTATCGCACTCACTTTTCTGACAGGATAGGTTTGTCAGAACTGCTATTTATGACAGAAAAACATCTGATATGGCCAGCACAAGACCTCCTGCCACACCCTACACTTTTAACTACTAATATAAATATAGTTCCATTCCAGTCACAAGAAGTTTTTTCTAATTTAATTACATGATAAAAAATTTCCTATATTCAACCACTTTTAAAATGACATATTTTTGGGAAATGCACAAGCCATAATATTAAACTTACAATAACCAATAAATTTATAATAAGATTTTATGTATATTTCGAAATGTAATCGTGTCACCATTAACCATCAGTAAATTTAAACGTGAATTTGATAACAATAGGGTAAAACAGTTTACTATAAGTAAGATTTTATTTCATACTATTTTAGTTCTGCTATTGGCCACCACAGAAAAAGTGACAAGACTGATGAACATGAACATGTTATTATACGCCGTGGACCCTGTGGTGGGGATAGAAATTATACGCCATGAATTTATACGCCGTGGACCCATGTGTCGACACGGTGAAATTATACTCCGTGGACCCTGTGGTGTAGCATGTGTCGACACGGTGATATTATACGCCGTGGCCCCATGTGTCGACTAGGGCTGGGAAAAATAATCGATTAATCAAAATTTAATCGGTAATCGATTAATCGATCAAACGATTTTCAATTTTAAATAATCGATTTATCGATACTTCGATTATCGATTTTCGATTCTTCGATTATCGATTCTTCGATTATCGCTTCTTCGATTATCGATTCATTGATGATCGATTTTTCGATTATAGTTTATTCAATTTATCGATTATTTGCAATGATAATTTGGTTAACCAGGTACTATCCATATTTCTAAAATCAATTATAATAATAATCGATTTTTCAGGTTTTTTCTGTACCCACACATCTAGTCATTTCCATAAACCAGGGTTGACCTGGAACGAACCCCTTGAAATAAAAACTCATATTTTAAATTTTAACACCACATTCATAACCCTTTTCATATAATTTCTTTCATTCTTCTCGCTTGGAATCATTCACACCCGCAATTTGATTATCAAAAATCGATTATCAAATTAATACTCGATTATCAATAGTAAAAAAATCGATTATCAATACTCAAAATAATCGATAATCGATTATCGGTAATCAAAATAATCGATTATCGATAATCAAAAAATCGATTATCAATGTTCGATAATCGATTATCGATAATCAAAAAATCGATTATTTATTCGATAATCGATTTTTTATTTTCGATTATCGATAATCGATTAATCGAAAAAATCGATTATTTCTCATAATCGATAATCGATTACGAAAAATCAAAATCGCACAGCCCTAGTGTCGACACGGTGATTTTATACGCCGTGGCCTGCTCCGCTCCGGGAGGGAGGGTAGTGTGCGACTCACACCCACTAAACTCTCCCGTCCCCTAGCTCGATAGAACGTGGTACCGCCTACGCATTTCGTCGCCGTCCTAGTCGTTGTCTAATGTGATTTCCTTTCTATTATGTTCTTATATCGTTCCAAGCGTACCTTTCTTTTCGTTTCTCGTCCTCTTCCTTTGTTTTTATTATGCTTGATACTGTCTCTTGCAGGTTTTCCCAGTTCTCTTCATTTTCAAGTATTAGTTCCATCACGCTAGCTATTGTGGGAGCTATACCATATTGTTCCCTAATTGGGTTCCAACGTTCGCACGCTATGACTGTATGTTCCGCTGAGTCCTCGGGGCTTTCGCAGTATAAGCATGTCTCGCTCTGTGCTTAAGTACAAAAACCTACCTACTCATTAGATTAGGTAGTACCTATACACATGTTTTTGTTAATTTTCTTTTAAGAAGAGTATTTTTTGTTATATTTCTTATTTTCTACATATTTAAAGTGCCTTAACACTATTTTTCTTTATAATAAATACAATATATTGAGACACTATACAGTCTTATTTTTAAATAACCATAACTCCTATACACGATGTGATAAAAAAAATTCTTTAGCTTAGTGTCTCAAGTAAAAGTTACAGTATGATAACTTTATATAAAAAAATTAATACGTAAGTTAGCAGGCAAAAACTAAAGTGTCTCATTTTACCCAAACTTCAAAGTAAAATGAGACAGTTTTAAAATATAAAAAAAACATGCTAACAATAGAAAAATAATTTTTTGTTGATATTCTTATTTCTGATAAAATTCTATAAATATAAGGATCCAACTTTTTTTTTTGTACCACTTATGGTTCAAAAGTTATAAGCAAAAATATGTAAAAATCGTCTCAAGTATCCCATCTTACGGTACTCACAAATATATTTTTCTAATTTTATGAAAACTGTAGAAGAAGATATAAACGATGTGTCACTATTTTGACACTGTCACTGTCAATTTAAATTTTCGTAGTAACCAAAAAATGTTAAACGATCATGGACCAAACGATACTGAATACTGAAGTTTCATACTCTGAATTATTAAAAATAGGCATTTTATTTCCTAAATAGTATCATGTAGGTACAGATAAAAATTTAAAATACGAATTGTGGATGACAAAAATAAAATCCTTCATTTGCAGTAGAAAATATTGTGATAAATTAATTATTTATCGAATTATTTAAACAAGGTACTACGTGCAGTTTGATGATTGCTACAAAAATAACTGCATTTTAAAGATTTGTATTAAAACCTTAAATATAAAATTTGATTTTCATATGTTTGATATTTTTTGAGTTATCGTCCACAAACATATTGTAACACACACACGCACGTGGGCGCCCATAGACACACACACGCACAGACATCATCTTGAAAATACTATATTCGTATTCTATGAATCATAAATCGTACTTATTCACTAAAAACTCACACTCGAAAATTTTAACCCGTCACAATACATTTCCTTATAGCATATAATGCGGGAGGTAAAAACAACTGACTGACATAGTTGTTATTGATTCTTCGACAAAAATTTTTCCCCAGCGATCTTTAATTTTGTTAATACATTTGAAAAAATTTGAATAATTTTTTGAGAAACTTTGCTTAAATAATTAATTTGTTCCAATATTTCTATTTCAAATGATGGATTATATTTTTTACATCTACAATTCGTATTTTAAATTTTTATCTGTACATGATACTATTTAGGAAATAAATTATTGTTATGAAACTTCAGTATTCAGTATCTTATGGTCCATGGTCGTTTAACATTTTTTTGTTACTACGTAAATTTAAATTGATTATGACAGTGACAGTGTCAAAATAGTGACACATCGTTTATATATTTTTCTACAGTATACATAAAATAAAAAAATATATATTTGTGAGTACTTATAGTATAGTAAAAACTAAAAAGAATAGGTAGAGTATGGCAGGAGGTTTTGTGCTGGCCACATCAGATTTTTTCACATGTTATTTAATAAATAAAGCAAAAATTAAAGGCTTTACGAAAGTATGTTATTATAAAACTTATAGTCGGGAAAGTACTGTGGTGGACAAAGCAGATTTTTATATTTCTATAGATAATTTTTTACATCTGCTTCTCATTTTGAGCTGAATATGTGCTAGATTAGATTTATTTTGACTATTTTACAATACATTATAATGTTTATAGTATACGTCATACGGAAAAAGTAATTACAAAAGTGCAAAAAACAATAATAGAAAAAAAATCAATAATACAAATTAAGTTTAAATATTCTTGAACTTAATAAAACAGTATTTTAAAAGAAATTGTTTTACTTGTCTTTTAAACTTTGTTAGATTTAAATTTGTCTCATAATCATGGTAATCAGAAGACAAAGGAAAAGTATGTTTTTTTACTATGAATTTCAACAAGCTATGAAAATTACTTTAACTTTTTTCAATTTTTTTCAAAAACATGCATTTATATAGAAAATTCCAAGATATAAAACAGCCAATGGAAGAATTTATTACAATAATAGTAACCATGGTTATAAAAATTTGTTAACGGAAATTTGTAAATGTACCTACTGTTTAAGGTGCTACACTTGTTGACTGCAATATTGTTGCAATATAATTTACAATTCTGGCTATATTGCTAAAATGAGTAATGACAAAGCATTGTTTCATTTAAAAAATTATACAATGAGAAAGTAAGAATTTTTGTTTTTTAAAATGTCAAATCGTGGCTAATTAATGCATATTAATTACCTAGTTTTGTTTTAAATAGTCAATTCCTTACATTGATCGTAAGAGTGCTATGAAAAGATTTTTTGTTAAAAAAATTACACCACTTGTTTGAAAAATAGTAAAAAATTGGCAAAATGTCTGTATTTACTAATTTATTACCAAATGACTAACTTGTGTATGAAATAATTCAATTCAGTACAAACTCTACTAAGCATATAATTTTACTGATAATACTTTATTTATTAGTTTCAATAAGCTGTCTAAATTGTAATACAATAATGAAGTATGTTGTTATAGCAGATATAACCTAAAAATATTAAAAAGTTATGATAAAATATCGTGTGACATTATTAAACACATAAACTTACAGAATATATTAATGACATATCTAAAGGAAACATTCTACAAATCATAAAACGTAGTTTTCTATGTTTCATTTTTAAATAACTTGTTTTGATCTGAAACAAAATTATAGTGGACGAATCAAAAGAAAATGCAGGTATCAATATAAATATAATAATGTTGTTTATTTTGACAAAAACGTTTGTTTGTGTTAACAAAAAAGATAAATTGGGCATATTCAATTAATAGTTATTTACTTTACAAGTGGGCAAAGTAAGGAATTACCCACGAGAGAAATCTTAACTCATGCACAAGGCCGATGGCTGAGTGAGTTAATTTTCTCGAGTGGGCCATTCCTTTTTGCTCACGTGTGAAGTATAACGTTTTATCTAACAACTCTTAATAATTTCTTAAATATTTTACAAATATTATGTTCTAACCAAAAATATCGTTACTATGGTGACTTTCTACAAGCAAAGTAAGAGTTTCTCCACTAGTGCGTACCTATAATTTTGAGCAAAACCACTAGTGTGCAATCTTTTACTTTGTTTGTTTAAAATGACCATAGTAAAGGTGTTTTTATTAAGAGGCATTGCAAACAGATATTTATACACCAAGCGAGATACATGAATGTTTATTCAAGAGAAGAAAGTTTAGCCCTCGAGCCTGAAGGGCGAGTAGGATAATTTCTTCGAGTGAATAAACATTCGTATCTTACGTGGTTTATGCAATATTTTATTCAATTTTGACGAAATTATTTCAAATATATGAATTGTAAATTTATTTTGACATAACAAAAAAGAAAATCAAAATAGTCGTCAGTGGCAAGTTATCATTGTTTTTATGCATTTTTGACGAAATCATGACATCAGAGTGATTTAAAAATGTTTTTTGCACTTCCGGGACTAAAACTGTTCTTTAGTCTTTATTTTTAGGGACTAAGGTTCTTAATTTGATCCCAAGGGATTATTTCTCATATTTAATCCCGTTGTCAAGGAATTGAATTAATTAATCCCGTTGTCAAGTAAATACGTGCTATTTGTTACAGAGTATCTATGGTAACAATATAAATATTTGTCATAAAATTTACTGTCAAAATTACAAAATGTGTATTCTTTTACACTATTTTGCATTCGTTTGAGGATGAAGTGCAAAAAATAGCGTATATACCACAGGACTAAAGTACCTTTAATCCCTCAGGTGATTATTTCCCTCACCTTCGGCTCGTGAAATAAACTTCACCCTCAGGATTAAATCATGCACTTTAGTCCCTCAATATATAATATACTATTGAGTAATGTTGAATAAAAAGAAGATTTTTTGTGTATGTGTGTTTTTTGTTTTTTTTTGTGAGTTGGCACAGTTAGCAGAATGGGGGTGTTTTGTAGCTATAAATAAAACATGTAAAACATAACTCGAACATTTTGCTATTGGTTAGTCAGAATATTCACATAATGTCGTTTTTTTAAAATTAAATCTGAACTAGAAGCGCACATATTACTTTAGAAAAATTTAAAACATGTTTTAATTTATTTTGTATAAAACAATTTACAAAATTTAGAACAAAATTTTTATGTTTGAAACGGTTCAAATCGATTTTATATTTTTAAAACTCAATTATTATGAACTAAATTTAAATTGATAACTCATTTTAAAAAGAGCCATTAAAATAGATACAAAGTGTTTACCATTATTCTGACTTCTGAATATTTGAAATAGAGAATATTTGTCACATGAACAACATTTTGGGCCTAAAAAAATTACTAAATATAATTCGTGTTTTTAAAATAAAATATAAATGTATACAACTTACCTGTAATGTCGCTAAATGGACACAAATAGGTAAAATAATAATTTCTAAACTTGAATTAAAAAACCACAAAGAAAAATCTAATATTCCTAAAAAACCAGTACCATTTTCAAAGCAAATTATTAAACCTAATAAAGAATAAACAACATCTAACATTGCAATAAAAATTTTAATGACTATATAAAACTGAAATATGAATATAATTTGGTCAAATAACTCGCAAATCTGTTCATATATTGTCAAATTACTTTTAAGGACTGTCACATTTTGTGGATTATTTTTAATTCGGTTGATGACTGAAAAACACACTGACTTTAATTGCAGCAAAAGAAAAAATATTTGATTTTCCATTGCTATTGCCAATATACCAGTAAATAAATACATAATAGCGACGTCGAAACCTTCCATAGTAATTAATATTTCTGATAGAAAATTCAGCATTATAAACAGTACTCTAAATATAAATACAAAAACAGTGTAATTAGCATTTCGTTTATAATTATTTTGATGTCCGTTTCTATTAAGTTGTCCATTTATATTTTCAATTTCTTTTAAAATGTTGTTTACATTTTTATAATATTTTTGGTTAATAATGATACAGAAAAAACTCTGTATAAAATTAAATATAATTTCAAATATACCGAAATAGTAATATTGTATATCATCTTTATACGAAGTCGAAATTATTATATTCTTTGTTGCGATAAAATAAAAGAAAAGTAAGATAATTAATTTGATGACGGTAACTTTTACAACAAGTTTATGGTTTTTTGTGATTATTTTGCCATAGGTAATTCCGGATATAGTCCAAAGTGTTGACAAAATTTTAGATCTTTTAAAAAGTATGTTATTATATTCACACATTTCAAATAATTTATAATAAAATTCATATACTAATATTCAATATTCAAATTAAGAGAAAAGACATATAAAAATGAAAGTTATAAAATATTATTAATCATAATCATATTTCATTTTGATAAGTATGATTGCATAGGGTTATTGATTTTGTACTTAAAAATTTATTGAATTACAAATGAGAGAATAGTAGCTATGTATGTCACAAAAAAGTAAGGTAGTCACTTTATATGTATGTAAATTTATAGGATAAGCAGGTCCATGTCCAAGCATACAAGGGTTATGGGGATCAATAAAAAAATATAAGTGAAGTCTAACTATATGCTATATGCACTTGTTTCCTAGATGCTACCATTAGTCGGGGAGACGGCAGCATAAACCTTCCCAAGTAACAATGACTGACCATAAACCAAAAATCAACGTTGAATATTAGTCATATTTTGTCATAAATTTACGTTATATTTTGACGGCTCGCAGACATAACCCAAGTAACATAGACTGACCGTAAACAAAAAAATCTACGTTGTATTTTAGTCAAATTTTAACGTTATATTTTGACGTGCAGACGTAGAATCTATGTTTATATAGACGTCTACCACAGACGTAATTTTACCATCACGTTTGGACGTCGTAATTAAATCATAATATAAGTCATAATCTGACGTCGTATTTCGCCGTTGTATGGATATAGAATCTATGTTTATATACACTTCTTTTATGGACGTAATTTTATAAACTGGGTTAATAGTGTCAAATAACGTAACACTGTGTACTCTATAACACTGTTCCCACACTTCCCCTGTCAATATGGATCACTTTTTTACGAATTTACTAAATATCAACCAGCTACTCTGATCTAAAAATAAAATTTCATATCTGATCACAAAACTATTCTATTTGAATCCGAATTAAATTTAAACTGCTCAACTAACAAGCATTAAAAAAAGATTTGTTGCTATGAACAAATTCAAATCTCAAGTAATATGCCCTGTATAATAGGTACACTTGATAAGTCAAACCTTGCATTTGATAACTTTTACGAAATGTTTCTTACTGTCTTTAATACATGGTTTCCCATCAGAAAGTTCAGCTACAATAAAGCCTCTAAAAGTAAGAACTGTCAAAACTAAAATAAAACCCGAGCGTTAACCTCAAGTCTCTTCATATGCTACAAAGCACGCACATTGGTCTTTAACCAATCTGCATTCATGAAAAACACATTAAATTAGTCGCGGAAACAAAAAGTAGTTTAATGAAAAATATTATATTGAACTCAAATAAATATACTAAAATATTGTCCGGTCATTTATAAACGAAACTCGTAGAAATAAATGATTACTTACGCATGTAAATGTCACTTGTCAATATTTTTACGCAGATGACAAAGATTTTAGCATTAAATCTAAAAATTAAAATTTTTAAACCTTAATTCTTAAATACTGCCAAATTCAGAAAAAGTTTAAAATCAAGTTTGTAGCAAACATAAACTTTTCCTCTTAATCTTAAAAAGAAATACCTACAATATTTATCAAAATCTTTTCAATTCTTCTAAAATATATTCCAATGTCAAATACCAAAAATTATTTTTTTTGGATGAAGCATATTTGAGTTGTGTGTATAATAATAATAATAATAATAATAATAATAATAATTTATTGTCCATTTAACTAGTACAGTGAAGACAATGTCGGTTTGGAAATATATAGATACAAGTATATAATTGATACATAAATGATAGAAAAAATTAAGTAAGTTCATTTACATGATTCAGACATTTATTTATCAAGAACTGGCGTAATTCATTTTAAAAATTGTTCACATCTGAAATCTCCCTTATTTTAAGCGGGATAGCATTGTAGACTTTTATTGCACTATAATAAGGTCCTTTGGCATAAAAAGCGGATCTATGAATAGGAACATTTAAATTTAATTGATTTCGAGTAATCATCTGAGCATACCTATCTTTGTTGAATGTAAACAACGACTGGTTAGTTTTAACATAAACAGCGAGTTCATAGATATATAATACAGGAACAGTCATAATGTCTAAGTTCAACAAAAATATGTTTACAGCTAGTTAGAGACGATACCCCAGCTATACATCTTATCATTCTTTTTTGAAGTATAAATATTTTGTGGGCTTGTGAACAATTCCCCCAAAATATGATTCCATATTTTATTCTACTTTCTACGTAAGCAAAGTAGTACGATTTTAGGGTGTTTATGCTGACGATGTTTCGTAGCTTATAGATAGCATAAAAGGACGAGGATATTGTCGAATGTAATTCATTAACATGAGGTGTCCAAATCATATTTTTATCCATTAACATGCCCAGAAACTTAGTACTGGACGATATTGGTATTGATACGTTATTATGTCGGACAAGAGGACTTATATTATAATGATTTCGTGCGTTAAAGACTATGATACTTGTTTTGTTCGCATTTAATATTAAACTGTTACACTTACACCAATCAGACATTGTACAAACAACATTAATGATGTCCGTGAAGTTGGGGTGCCCCACATGAAAAAATGAAAAACAAAATATACGTGCTAGGTTTGTGCTGGTTTTTTCCAGAATTTGAAATTTTGTTTATTTAAATAACAAAAATATAAACAATTTCAGTGGGCACCGTAACTTCACGCTATCAAATACCTAAATAAAAAAGAAAAACAAAAAACCGATATACCATCAGTTAGTGCTAGGTTTGTGCTGATTTGTTCCAAAATATGAAAGTTTGTTCTTTTTAAATAACAAAAATATAAACAATTTCAGTGGGCACCGTATAACTTCACGCTATCAAATTCCAAATTAAAACAAGAACATTAAAGAAACTACACTCTCAGAAGAGAAGATTGAAAAATGCGCCAAATTGACTCATATTTCAATCTAGTAAAAGACCAATTTGGCATCGCACTCTTTGATTTAAATTAAATATTTCAAAGATTGATTTATTTATAATCTTCATAAGATTAAATATCTAATGTAATTCTATAAAATTAAAATTAAATCAATAAAGAAGATTATAATTTAATATTGAAATACTAAATTTTAATCTTGAAAGAATTAAATACTGCAAATGAAAAATTTAATTTGATCTTAATAAATACTATTTAAAAATCAGATAGCACTGAAATTTAATTTTTACTTTGCATTATTTTAATTTAATAAAATTAAATTTAAACAAAGATGCGATTATAATGGAATATTTCAGGGATTATAATTTATAAATAAAAGATTAAATAATATTAATCACATATTTTATTGCAAAAATCAAGATAATTATTTAAAGAAAAAATATTCTAAAGAACTGTTTGTTCCAGTAGAACGGTTCCTTAATAAATAAAAATAAATCATTTTTATAGAACTGAGTAATGTATAGGGTTTTCCATTAGGAGGTGTCATTTTAAAGTTCTCGCCCGGGCTGTTATTCGCGAAATAGAGCAACTAATGTGAAGCAGAGTGGTGCAGCATTTGTAACCATTCAAGTTAAGTTTCTACTTGAAATTGAACTACAAATATAGTTACGTTTTTAGTAAGAAATGTTTTTTTATACAATTAAAATGAGACTTCTTAATGGAAAACCCTATATAAGTACTAGGTATTACATTTTACATTTGTGCTAACACTAAGCGCTAACTGTTTTCCGACTGATTAACTTGTTTGGTCGAGTTGTATACGAAACAATCGAAAAAATTCATAGCAGAACAACTAACTCTTACTTTACTAAATAGCAAGTTGAAGCTAATACGTCTTTGCAGTATCACAGCACAGCCACCACATGAATATACACGACTAATCGGCGTGTTTAAACCTGCATGTGTTAGGGAGCGAATTTTTTAATATTTTTAGATTTAAAATATAAATTTTGAGATTGATTTTTATATTTAAAAGATATATTTATAATAATGATTTTAAAGGAATTAAATATATCTTTTATTGATTATTTAAAAATACATGAAGATCAAAATTTAATAATATGTATTAAAAACAATTTATAGTCATTAAAGATTACTTTTATTTAATCTATAAAGATTAAATAATTTAAATCATTTCAATGATTTAAATTTTTGACAGAAAAATAATAAAAACGATTAATTTGAAGTAAGACTAGACTAAAATATTGTTCAATCCGTGAAAGATTGAAATTTTTAATCTTCTGTTCTGAGAGTGTAATAAACCATCAGTTAGTGCTAGTTTTGTGCTGGTTTGTTCCAGAATTTGAAAGTTTGTTCGTTATTAATAACAAAAATATAAACAATGTCAATGGGCACCGTAACTTCACTCTATCATATTCCAAATTAAAAAAATAAAAATAAAGAAACTAACATATCATCAGTTAGTGTTAGGTTTGTTCCTAAATATAAAAGTTTGTTTTCTTTTTAAATTACAAAAATATAAACAATTTCAGTGCTATCAAACTTCAAAATAAAAAATAAAAATATAGAATAGAATCTATTTAGTCCATGGGCCAGCTAAGATGTTGGTATAATCTGGGGGTACTAAGTTTCATTTTAACCATATTCATATATGCGTATATGGATTACTAAAAACCATTATTGCCATCCTCAAGTGGTAGCTAATAGAAATGGCGGCCAATACAAAATGGCCGGCGTTGCTTTTAAAAAACGGCTATAACTATGGAAGTAATGGTCCGTTTTCAACAAACTTTCGATCGTATCATTTTTAAAGTACATTAAATTTGCAACCATTTAAGCCCAACCGCAGCTCTGTACGTCCAATAGTTTCCGAGATATGGCACTTCTAAAATTAGCACTTTTCTCAAAAAAATTAAAGTTGAGAAATTTTAGCTTTTTTCGTAATTTTTGTGTTTAATTAACTGTAATTTCTGAATGAAAAAAAAATTGTCTTCCGGTTTCTTTCATTAAATTTTACGAACATTTCCCTATAAAATATGTTATTTTAGAAACTTTTTAAGGCGTTTATTAAGTCAAAATATCAATTTTTTTTCGTGAGAAGTATTCAAATATTTTGTATTTATTGTGTTTAATGAGCTGTAACTTCTGAACGGATGAAGTTATCGACTTCCGGTTTCTTGCATTAAATTCTACGAACATTTCTCCATAAGCTACAGTATTTTAATTTTTTTTTTGGGTATTCATTAAGCCAAAATATCAAATTTTTTCGGAGAGAAAATTGAGAAATTTTTAAATTTTTAATATTTATTGTGTTCAATGAGCTACAACTTTTTAACGGATAAATTTATTGATTTCCTGTTTCTTTTATAAAATTTTAAAAATGTTTTTATAATAAATACGAAAATTTTTAATACTTCTCAATTTTCTCTCGAAAAAAATTGATATTTTGGTTTAATGAACACCCTAAAAAGTTTCTAAAATAATATATTTTATAGAGAAATGTTCGTAAAATTTAATAAAAGAAACCGGAAGGCGATAAGTTTACCCGTTAAAAAGTTATAGCTCATTGAACACAATAAATATTAAAAATTTCTCAATTTTCTCTCGGAAAGACATTTGATATTTTGCCTTAATGAATACCCAAAAACGATTTTAAAATATTGTACCTTATTGAGAAATGTTTGTAGAATTTAATGCAAGAAACCAGAAGTCGATAACTTTATCCGATCAGAAGTTACACCTCATTAAACACAATAAATACAAAATATTTGAATACTTCTCACGAAAAAAAATCTGACGTGGCCATCACACAACCTTCCGCCATATCTAGATTTTAAACAGAAATGTATACGTGCAATCCGGTGCCCATTTAAAATATACAAATAAAAATCTCAAATATTCATACACAGAAATTTGCATCACCTGAATAAAAAGATTCATTCACAGGAAAACTCTGCTGTATTGAAGCCATCCTCCGTTCAATTACTACATTTAATATCTTACTTAGGACTTATATAGCGCTAGTATGCCAACTTGTCACCCGTCTCACCTGTCAATATTTTTTACGCAGAAACAAAAATCAACCGATCATGGATTACAAGATATCAACGTTTTATTTGATAAATTTATTTTTTAAATTTTACTGCAGTTCTTTAATGCTACCAGATAAAGACAATTTTTTTATAACGTAAGTTGCAAATAACTTTTCCTCTTATTCTCATTACAAATAAATACTATATTTTTCCAAATTTATATACAATTTTGACAATTAACCTTTTCAATCTTCAAAAAATATCACTTCCGATGAAGATATTTGTACCAAAATCTAGGGAGCTCTTCCAATTTATATACAAATGTTAAATACCAAATATCAAAATTTTCGGGTAATTCGTATTTGAGTTATGCGACTAACAACCCTTGACCACACACACACACACACACATACACACACATACACACAGACATCATCGTGAAACTATCAAAAATGAGTTGTAAGGACCCTAATTCGTGCTCATCCACTAAAAATTCACCACCCGATTTTTTGCATGATTCCAATACCTTCCTTTACAGGTAAGCGGAAGGTAAAAATTGATATTTTGGCTTAATAAACGCCTTAAAAAGTTTCTAAAATAACATATTTTATAGGAAAATGTTCGTAAAATTTAATGAAAGAAACCGAAAGACAATATTTTTTTTCATTCAGAATTTACAGTTAATTAAACACAAAAATTACGAAAAATGCTAAAATTTCTAAACTTTAATTTTCTTGAAAAAAGTGCTAATTTTGGAAGTGCCATATCTCGGAAACAATAGGAGGTACAGAGCTGTGGTTGGGCTTAAATTGTTGCAAATTTAATGTACTTTAAAAATGATACGATCGAAAGTTTGGTGAAATCGGACCATTACTTCCATAGATATAGCCGTTTTCTAAAAGCAACGCCGGCCATCTTTTATTGGCCGCCATTTCTATTGCTACCACTTGAGGATGGCAATCATGGTTTTTAATGATCCTTATACTCATATATAACTATGGTTAAAAGGAAACTTAGTACCCCCAAATTATACCGAAATCTTGAATTTGGTTAACTGACCCATGGACTAATTAGCAAGCCGATAAAGTTTATTCATTTTTCTTTCGGGGAAAAAAACTTGAGTACCTGTGATGATTTGTCGCGAAGTTATGAATTTTTGAAAAAAATATTGCATTTTCTAGATCTGAACATTTATCGAAATTGTCTACAAATGTATAGCTTACCTTAAATGCTTAAATTGAAGTTCTTTTATCGTTTAATTTTCTCGTGATCGCTTTACACTTCAAACTTATCAAAGTTCAAGCAGAGTAATGAACAACTCACAAAATGCTGAATAAATTTCAAAAGCCCATAGCTTCGGATAAAATTATTGTATAGGTATAGATAATAGAAATTTTTAAATTTTACCGAAAAATAAATACATTTTATCGCTATGTTGAACATTTGTTCCGAAAATATTTTTTTTGGCACACCATACATGTTGCCAAAGTTTGACATTTTTGAGTCAAAAACATTGTGTTTTTAAGGGGGTACCTGGGGATAAATTGGATTTGGCGTCACAATAATTTGCATATCATTGAAGAGGAAACTTGAATCTTGTAAAAAATCATCGATAGTTGTGCAAAATGTTATGAGTTATGACCGAAAAGGCACAAAATGCAATTTTTTTCAAAAATTCATAACCTCGCGTCAAATCATGGCAGGTAGGTACTCAACTTTTTTTCCCCTGATAGGAAACTGAATGAACTTTATCGCCTTGGTAGCGGATTGAGTTCATGATTTTTTGCACCTGGTACAAGTTGTCAAAGTTTGACATTTTTTGACATCAAGAACATTTTTTTCTAAGAAGGGTAGCAGGGGGAGAAATGAACTTGGCGTCAGATTAACTTGCGTGACCTTAAATAGGAAACTTCAATTTTGTCAGAACTCGAAGATTCATCCATTTTCGACCAAATTCTGAATTTTTGGTGCATTTTCGAGTGATGCGTTTATTGCCGAGTGTACTCATACCTATACTTATTTTGATACTAGAAAACATTAGACAGTTTCGAATATAAAATTGTATTTTTCTAAACGGAGCAACTATATTGAGAACCTTATTTATGGAAATTTAACACTTTTGAAATCTGATATGTTTGACATTTTCATAACCTGACATCCATAATTTTTAAAACTGTTAAGTTTCCTTCAAAAAGGTTCTAAATATATTTTTATTCGATTATGTCAAAAAGTGACGTTTTTTGGTTAAGATATTCGGACGAAAAGCTAACCTTTTAGGTAGAGTATTAATATTTGTGCCGTTGCTAGGTGACCCACTTTTCGTCTTAGGCCGAGAAGTACTTTTCGTACGCAAACGCGTTTTTTTAAGCAAACTGACACAGTCGAATAATTTTTTGTTCTTTTTTGTTTCATTTGTCTGTTTCGCAGATAACTACAATTAGCAAACTAAACAAAAATTTAGAATAATTTATAATAAAATATTAATATTCTAGTTATTTTAACTTCTCACTTACAATCGAATAAAAAATAGTGTATGTTACACGGACGAAAAAGCTCTCGTACTCCTAAGGTTGCCATAGTCGTACGAGAACTTGCATTTTTCGTCCTTGTAACATAAATAACTATTGTTCTGCTTGGACAAATACAACAAAATATTCGGTACTGCTCAATGTTTTCTATTAATTAAAATATTATGTATGAAAAGTTTCGAATTGAATAATGGGGTACTTGCATGGTACTGAAAATTAGATTTCTGATACTATGAACATAATGTTAGGTCTAAAACATAGGTAAAAATGCAAATTTTATTTTAAAAAAATCTGCTGTGGCCAGTACACGACCTCTCGCCTAATTCTGCTTATTCTACTAATCTAATAAATAGTTTTACTTACATTTTAATAGTTTCATGTTATCATGTTCATGTAATATGTAAACGATAATGTAAACCAAGATGCAAGCAAAAGATGTCAACTGTACTGTCACTGTCATTATAATTCAAATTTTGAGTAAAAACAAATTTCATATCATGGACAACAAGATACTGGTACTTAGTTGCACTTTATTTTATTGCTAAATACTA
Organism: Agonum fuliginosum; assembly: GCA_947534325.1. Taxonomy (NCBI): domain Eukaryota; kingdom Metazoa; phylum Arthropoda; class Insecta; order Coleoptera; family Carabidae; genus Agonum; species Agonum fuliginosum. The sequence goes on along the minus strand of OX384037.1, from coordinate 17,341,930 downwards.
CCAGATTCAGCAAATTGTATTTAAAATTAACTGTACCCATAGATAATTATATTATCTTTTATTTTTATTTGCAAAAATTGTCATAAATAAATAATGTACCAATTTATTTAAGAAAAACTATATCAAGTTCCAAAAAGTACTACTTCCGGTTTACGGATTTCTACCAAAATCTTATCCGGTGTTAAGATCCCTATTAAAACCTTAAATATGAAATTTGGTTAGTAAAGGTTTGATACTTTTTCAGTTATCGTGGACGAAAAATCGTCAGTCCATACATTCATACAAACACACACACACACACGCACACACACACACACACACACATACACACACACAGACATCATCGGGAAAATATTAAATTCGTATTCTAGAGACCCTGAAACGTGCTTATCCACCAAAAACTCATACTCGAAAATTTTGACCCATTACAATACCTCTCTTATAGAATATGAGGCGAGAGGTAAAAATTATATGTTTTTTAGTAAATTGAGATTAAATTTTCTGTGACGTCATTTGTGTGAACAGAAGAAAGGATAGTTAAGAATGTTACCTGTAGATAGCGCGCGAGTCAGTCAACAAATGTTTGAATTTGACATTTGTTTGTCAAAAATACACATAAAATTTAGTAAAAATACATTATTTTAATAGAATGTAGACTATTTAGTTTATGAAAACACAAATACTTACTTATATTTTACAGTATCAGTACGAAGTACAAATGTCAAACACATCTGATCTGTCAGCGGCCTCAGCTTGCCGTAGTTAGGAGCGTTCACTAGTACAGCCGTTGCTATGGCTTAACGGCCATTCATTGGTTGGGTTAGTTTTTACGTCACATATTGAATATTTAAATTTAAATAATTTTTTTTGGGCTTGTAAATACATTTTTTGTCAAAATAAAAAATACGGGTCCCAAGTTTTGATCTCTTCTTCAAATATATTTAATTTAAAAAATGCATGCAAGTAGCCCATTGTCATTTCATATTTTCATTACGTCATTAATCTTCACGTGAACCAAACTATCTCTATCTCTCTCGACAATCTTTGAGACAAGTTCTATAATATAGCAATATAGGCCTTAACTCATAGCATATTGGGTTCATTATTTTTATTTTTTATATGGAAATTTAGCAATGCCCACTAAAAGTATTATAATATTTTGGTTATTTTAATAGAAATAACTATCAAATTAGGGAACAATCTAGCACACACTTACTTCTGTAATAATAATTTTTTTTTATATATTTGGTTGAATGTGAGTCAGGGGCCCACAAAATTTGCTAATAACTTCTACATTTATGCAGAACAAACTTTCGTATTCTGGAACAAACCAGTACAAAACAAGCACTAACTGATGGTATATTAGTTTCTTTATTTTTCATATTTTAATTTGAAATTTGATAGTGTGAAGTTACGGTGCCCACTTAAATTGTTCATATTTCAGTTATTAAAATAGAACAAACTTTGATATTTTGGAACAAACCAGCACAAATCAAGCACAAACTCATAGTATATTAGTTTCATAGATTTTTTTTTTTTTAATTTGAAATTTGATAGTGTAAAGATACGGTGCTCACTGAAATTGTTCCTATTTTTGTTATTTAAAAAGAACAAACTTTCATATGTTAGAACAAACCAGTATAGTAGGTAGAACGCATCTTTAGGTTATAAGTAAAATAGGTTATACTCGTAATTGGCTTAATTTGATTTTGGATTTAATTCATAATCGAATATCTCGTTTTTAGGTTATATTCATCTTTAGATAAAACTCATCTTTAAAATAAATTGGTTTTTAAATAATATTTGTCTTTAGATAAAACTTGTTTAAATACAACTCATCTTTTAACAGCAATCGTCTTTACATAAAACTTGACTATAGATAGAACACGTCTTTAGAATAAACTCGTCTTATAATTTAACTTGTCTCTAATTTAAACTTGTATTATAAATTAAATTCGTTTTGAAGTTAAATTCGTCTTTAGATTAAACTCGTCTTTAGATAAAACATTCGTCTTTAGGATAAACTCGTCTTTAGATAGATCTAAGTTTTCCATCCAAAGCTTGTATGGATATCCCATCCAAAGCCTGTGGGAGTGGCCCCATCCAAAGCCTGTGGAGATGTCCCATCCAAAGCCTGTGGAGGTGTTCTATTTTAATACTGTTAACACGCCCCATCCAAAGCCTGTAGAGGTGATCCATCCAAAGCATGTGGAGATGTTCCTTCTAAAGCCACGCACACACACACACATACAAACACACAGACAAACACAAACACATACGCACACACCAACACAAACTCAAACACACAAACACATACACTCAAACATATACACACAAACACATACACATACACACAAACACATACACACCAATACACGCACACACAAACATACGCACACACCAACACAAACTCAAACACACAAACACGTACACACAAACACGTACACACAAACACGTACACACAAACACATAAACACAAACACATACACACAAACACATACACACAAACACATACACACAAACACATACACACAAACACATACTCACAAACACATACACACAAACACATACACACAAACACATACACACAAACACATACACACAAACACATACACACAAACACATACATACAAACACATACACACAAACATACGCACACACCAACACAAACGCAAAATCAAACACCATCACATACACACAAACACATACACATACACACAAACACATACACACAAACATATACACACAAACACATACACACAAACACATACACACAAACACGTACACACAAACACATACACTCAAACATACGCACACACCAACACAAACGCAAACTCAAACACCATCACATACGCACAAACACATAAACACAAACACGTACACACTAACACATACACACAAACGCACACACCAACACACGCACACACTAATTTTTAACATTAGATTTTAACTGACATTATTTGCAAGTAACGAAAAGAGTGTAATATATATATTAATTGACGACCTCATTTTGTAAACCATCTTTATTAAACCCATTTTACTTTGAGCAATATTGCAGATGCTAGTGCAACTTTTGACAAGTTGCTTCAATATGGCATGAGTGTAATACAGAAATTATAAAATTATTATTCTAATATATCTGTCCGTGTTCATATAACACATACACACAAACACTTACACACAAACACATACACACAAACACATACACTCAAACATACGCACACACCAACACAAACGCAAACTCAAACACCATCACATACACACAAACACAAACACGTACACACAAACACATTCACACAAACACGTACACACAAACACGTACACACAAACACATACACACAAACACATACACACAAACACATACACACAAACACATACACACTAACATATACACACAAACACGTACACACAAACACAAACACATACACACAAACACGTACACACAAACACATACACACAAACACATACACTCAAACATATACACACAAACACATACACACAAACATACGCACACACCAACACAAACGCAAACTCAAACACCATCACATACACACAAACACATACATACAAACACATACACACTAACACATACACACAAACACAAACACGCACACACAAACACATACACACAAACACGTACACACAAACACGTACACACAAACACATACACACAAACACGTACACTATGTTCCAAATGTTCTGCCCCAGAGATTGGAAAACCCCCGTTGATCCGCAACCATTGTAGCACCATTCGTCAAAGTATTAGAAATACGGCCTTCTTAGGTTGTAGAAAAAGACAGCTTGCGAAAGATAGAAGCAGTTCTCGGTGAATCATTGCGGATTACGCCAGGTAGAGCAAAAGTGTAGAACAATAATTGCTTTGAGCTCTGTTTCAGTTTAGAAATACAATTTCCATAGTTTTATTTTGTTCACTTCATTACATTTCTAAACAAAAATTACATTATTATGAAATGAAAAAATTATTTTAAATACACAATTTTATAAAATTTTTTATCCTAAAAATGCCACAATGCCTTAAAATGATAAAATTAACTTATTGCCAAATTTAATATTAAATACATAAGATAATTATTGGCACTGACTAAAGGTAAAATTTAAAAATGAAGGAGATCCTAGACTGACCGAATAAATTGAAAATAAAAATCTTAAGTTAATTATTTTTATGATTAGTAATTTTATTTTCAATATTTTAATTTAGTTTATATTAAATACATAATAACAATAAGTATGATACAAAAGTTACATAGAACAAAATCGAAGTATCAGTTTTAGCAATAATTTCCGGGCAAAATTACAAGATTATAAAAAATGATCACCACACGATTTTTTATTTCATAACTTGATACACAGTAAATCTTTGAATGTTTAATCAATACCTACATTAATTAACACACAATTTGACTTGTGCAGCGTTGAGGTTGATAGTGGCGGCGGCGAATTGTTAAAAATAAACCGGCGGCGGCGACGCGCCGGCATGATCGCTTAATTTTAAGTGGCTTTTCTTTAGGCACCGTGCCGGTGTACGCCGGCGTATTTACATCAAAAACTTCGAATATCGACATGTGTAGCAAAGTTAGTGGAAAATATCTTATTAGATGCCATCCACATAATTTTTTATTTTGTTGTCTAGAGATAGAGAATGGACAAAAGTTGAACATAATAATAACGCAACATGCAACTTACGAAGTTATTATCATAACTTGATTGCCAACTTACATGATACTGATACAACACATTTAAAAATAATGAATAAATAACAATATAAACAAACAACATAAAAAATAGGTAATAATATTTAGAAACTAGCAAGAAATTATTATAACAGACCATGAATCTCAATAAAGTTATTGTTAAAAAATACATGATACAACACATTTATATTCTTGCAACATGTATTAAAATTTTCATATGTTTGATACTCAGGTGACCAAATATTAAGAAATAAAATTATGGAGAATGTGTTCTTCTATAACAGTGAACTGAATCCTAGCCCAAAGCAATAATTGTTCTACACTATTTAACCTATACCTGGGTTAGTCCGCTGCTGTTTCTATCTTTCACTTGTTGTCTTTTTCTACGATCAAAGAAGGCCGTATTTCTAATACTTTGACGAATGGTGCTACAATGGTTGCGGATCAACGGGGGTTTTCCAATCTCTGGGGCAGAACATTTGGAACATAGTGTACACACAAACACATACACCCAAACTCATACACACAAACACATACACACGCACACACAAACATACGCACACACAAACACATACATACTAACACATACACACAAACATACACATATACACAAACACCTACAGACAAACACACGCACACACAAACATATGCACACACCAACACACAAACACAGAAACACATACACACAAACACATACACACAAACACGTACACACAAACGCATACACACAAACACATACACACAAACACATACACACATACACAGAAACACGTAGGTACACAAAAAACACATACACACAAACACGTATACACAAACACGTACACACAAACACGTACACACAAACACACACACAAACACATACATACAAACACATACACACAAACACATACACACAAACACATACACACAAACACATACACACAAACACGTACACACTAACACATACACACCAACACACGCACACACTAATTTTTAACATTAGATTTTAACTGAGATTATTTGCAAGTAACGAAAAAAGTGTTATATATTAATTGACGACCTCATTTTGTAAACCATCTTTATTAAACCCATTTTACTTTGAGCAATATTGCAGATGCTAGTGCAACTTTTGACAAGTTGCTTCAATATTGCATGAGTGTAATACAGAAATTATAAAATTATTATTCTAATATATCTGTCCGTGTTCATATAACACATACACACAAACACTTACACACAAACACATAAACACATACACACAAACACATACACTCAAACATACGCACACACCAACACAAACGCAAACTCAAACATCATCACATACACACAAACACATACACACTAACACATACACACAAACACAAACACGTACACACAAACACATTCACACAAACACGTACACACAAACACGTACACACAAACACATACACACAAACACATACACACAAACACATACACACAAACACATACACACAAACACATACACACAAACACATACACACAAACACATACACACTAACATATACACACAAACACGTACACACAAACACATACACATACACACAAACACATACACACAAATACGTACACACAAACACATACACACAAACACATACACTCAAACATATACACACAAACACATACACACAAACATACGCACACACCAAACAAACGCAAACTCAAACACCATCACATACACACAAACACATACATACAAACACATACACACTAACACATACACACAAACACAAACACGCACACACAAACACATACACACAAACACATACACACAAACACACAAACACGTACACACAAACACATACACACAAACACGTACACACAAACACATACACACAAACACATACACCCAAACTCATACACACAAACACATACACACGCACACACAAACATACGCACACACCAACACAAACACATACATACTAACACATACACACAAACATACACATATACACAAACACCTACAGACAAACACACGCACACACAAACATATGCACACACCAACACACAAACACATACACAGAAACACATACACACAAACACATACACACAAACACGTACATACAAACGCATACACACAAACACACACACACAAACACATACACACAAACACATACACACATACACAGAAACACGTAGGTACACAAAAAACACATACACACAAACACGTATACACAAACACGTACACACAAACACGTACACACAAACACACACACAAACACATACACACAAACACACAAACACGTACACACAAACACATACACACAAACACGTACACACAAACACATACACCCAAACTCATACACACAAACACATACACACGCACACACAAACATACGCACACACCAACACAAACACATACATACTAACACATACACACAAACATACACATATACACAAACACCTACAGACAAACACACGCACACACAAACATATGCACACACCAACACACAAACACATACACACAAATACATACACACAAACACGTACACACAAACGCATACACACAAACACATACACACAAACACATACACAGAAACACGTAGGTACACAAAAAACACATACACACAAACACGTATACACAAACACGTACACACAAACACGTACACACAAACACAAACACATACATACAAACACATACACACAAACACGTACACACAAACACATACACACAAACACATACACACAAACACATACACACAAACACGTACACACTAACACATACACACCAACACACGCACACACTAATTTTTAACATTAGATTTTAACTGAGATTATTTGCAAGTAACGAAAAAAGTGTTATATATTAATTGACGACCTCATTTTGTAAACCATCTTTATTAAACCCATTTTACTTTGAGCAATATTGCAGATGCTAGTGCAACTTTTGACAAGTTGCTTCAATATTGCATGAGTGTAATACAGCAATTATAAAATTATTATTCTAATATATCTGTCCGTGTTCATATAACACATACACACAAACACTTACACACAAACACATAAACACATACACACAAACACATACACTCAAACATACGCACACACCAACACAAACGCAAACTCAAACACCATCACATACACACAAACACATACACACTAACACATACACACAAACACAAACACGTACACACAAACACATTCACACAAACACGTACACACAAACACGTACACACAAACACATACACACAAACACAAACACACAAACACATACACACAAACACATACACACTAACATATACACACAAACACGTACACACAAACACATACACATACACACAAACACATACACACAAACACGTACACACAAACACATACACACAAACACATACACTCAAACATATACACACAAACACATACACACAAACATACGCACACACCAACACAAACGCAAACTCAAACACCATCACATACACACAAACACATACATACAAACACATACACACTAACATATTCACACAAACACAAACACAAACACGCACACACAAACACATACACACAAACACATACACACAAACACACAAACACGTACACACAAACACATACACACAAACACGTACACACAAACACATACACCCAAACTCATACACACAAACACATACACACGCACACACAAACATACGCACACACCAATACAAACACATACATACTAACACATACACACAAACATACACATATACACAAACACCTACAGACAAACACACGCACACACAAACATATGCACACACCAACACACAAACACATACACACAAACACAGAAACACATACACACAAACACATACACACAAACACGTACACACAAACGCATACACACAAACACATACACACAAACACATACACACATACACAGAAACACGTAGGTACACACAAACACGTATACACAAACACGTACACACAAACACGTACACACAAACACACACACAAACACATACATACAAACACATACATACAAACACATACACACAAACACGTACACACAAACACATACACACAAACACATACACACAAACACATACACACAAACACATACACACAAACACGTACACACTAACACATACACACCAACACACGCACACACTAATTTTTAACATTAGATTTTAACTGAGATTATTTGCAAGTAACGAAAAAAGTGTTATATATTAATTGACGACCTCATTTTGTAAACCATCTTTATTAAACCCATTTTACTTTGAGCAATATTGCAGATGCTAGTGCAACTTTTGACAAGTTGCTTCAATATTGCATGAGTGTAATACAGAAATTATAAAATTATTATTCTAATATATCTGTCCGTGTTCATATATAATATAATATTGATTAGAATTTGTTTAGATCCTACCGAACTAAACAGGAACATTCTCAGACGACAATACCCAATATCAGTCTACATGTTTAATTTAAAATTATTTTGTAAATTGCTGGAAAAGAAAATTGGTTATTAGCTAAGAATTGCAAGTAACGAAATGAGTTGATATTAATTTATGATCACATTTTGTAAATTTCTTTATTACAGAAATAATAATAATAATACAACAAATTATATAATTAAAAATAAAATGATTTTTAGCAATATTTACATCAAATTTAACCACACAGACCATAAAAATTCCTGTTATCGGCTGTAACCATGTAGACTGCGCCATCTCGTGACAGTTACTACAGCTAACGCAAGATCTAGGTTTCAGTTCCTCAGTATTATTGTTATTATTAAAATAATAGAAAAATAATAACATTAAATACAAAATTAAACAACACAAATATATAATGGCAAAATTGTAGTAGATGTAGTAAATATTTAAAATGTAGAAACTTCAATAAGAAACCATTTGTCAAAGTAAATGTTGTCGTGTAAAAATTGTTCATCTTGCATTTCGCCAAAGTATAAAAAGTTTAGAGTATACCCTCCGTAGTTTCATGTACCACTCACGTTTATAGACAATTTGGTATAGTTTCAAACATATATAAGCCCATTTGGTATTATATGCTTCTTCTGGTCTTCTTCCAATTTATCTGTTCATTATTTCCTTGTATAATTATGTACATACATCAACTTTTATATAATGCGAAGTTTATTATTAAAGTATGAATAATAATATTGATGTTATGATGTATTATTACTGATAATAATAAGAAATAATAATGTATAAATAAGATGAAAATCTTATACCATGTACTAATATAACTATAACCTAAATTTTTTTGACGTAAACTAAAGCCAGTGTTGCCAACGTAGTTGAGAAAAATAACGTGCAAAATAATCGTATTTACTATAAAATGATCGTACAAATGATAATTTCATTAAATATATATATTTAAAAATAAATTAATTTTTATATAAGTTATATAGGAAGTAATTCTAATATGAATAAATTGAAATAAATTTGTAAAAATTTTAAAATTAATATACAGTTGGTAACATTGACTTTACGTATAATGACGTGTGTATGTAATACCAACATAAATTTAGTAATTTTATTGGTAACATAGCAAATTAATGCATATTTTAATGAATTATAAAGAACTCCGACGTAATTGAGAAAAATAAGCTTTAAACGGGTTTTTAGAATTTTTTTCTCTTTAAATTGATATATATGACATAAAGCGAATATCGTTTCCAAAAATGTTTGCAAGTATATTATAAATTAACGGATGGTTGTGTAACCAGTATAGTAGGTTAAACTCATCTTTAGGTTATAAGTAAAATAGATTAAACTCATCTTTAAGTTATAAGTAATGTAGGTTAAACTCATCTTTAAGTTATAAATAAAGTAAATTAAACTCATCTTTAAGTTATAAGTAAAGTAGGTTAAACTCATCTTTAAGTTATAAGTTAAGTAAGTTAAGCTCATCTTTAAGTTATAAGTAAAGTAGGTTAAACTCATCTTTAAGTTATAAGTAAAGTAGGTTAAACTCATCTTTAAGTTATAAGTAAAGTAGGTTAAACTCATCTTTAAATAGAAATCGCCTTTACATAAAACTTGACTTTAGATAGAGCACGTCTTTAGAATAAAATTTTCACATTTACACTCGTCACTTATATATTGACGCTCGTCACTTATATATTGACGCTCGTCACTTATATATTGACGCTCGTCACTTATATATTGACGCTCGTCATTATATTGACGCTCGTCATTTATATTGACGCTCGTTTTTAGGTTATATTCATCTTTAGATAAAACTCATCTTTAAAATAAATTGGTTTTTAAATAATATTTGTCTTTAGATAAAACTTGTTTAAATACAACTCATCTTTTAATAGCAATCGTCTTTACATAATACTATAGATAGAACACGTCTTTAGAATAAACTCGTCTTATAATTTAACTTGTCTCTAATTTAAACTTGTATTATAAATTAAATTCGTTTTTAAGTTAAATACGTCTTTAGATAAAACATTCGTCTTTAGGATAAACTCGTCTTTAGATAGATCTCAGTTTTCCATCCAAAGCTTGTATGGATATCCCATTCAAAGCCTGTGGGAGTGTCCCCATCCAAAGCCTGTGGAGATGTCCCATCCAAAGCCTGTGGAGGATTTCCATTTTAATACTGTTAACACGCTCCATCCAAAGCCTGTATAGTCCAGTCAAATTAGAGTTTCACCTCGGAATGAGAGATAATAAGCTGGAAACTCGTATACACCTTCATTTTTGCGTTCTAAAAGTTGTCTCAAAAGTCTCATAAAATCTCGTGTCTGCGTCGTAAGTTATTCGAGGTCAAAGGTCACAAAACTCGGTTTTTAGAGATTATCTAGGTTTCTATAGCTCCAATGATGTTAACCTATTATAAAAATTGTAGAGAATAAAATTTCCTACAACTTTGGTATTAAAAAAATTTCTCCGATCAATAGTTCAAAAGTTACGGCCGAAAGAAAAAGGAACGCTTTTAAAAAATTTAATTATGGCATTACTTTATGTCATAATATACAAAAACGACTGTAACTTTTCAACACATTAAAATATTGACTTCCGGTTTGAAGCATTCAATTCTTAAGACTATTTTGAATCTACAATACGATTTTTAAAATTTTGGAGGTCCTAGTTTAGCCAAAATTTAAACAAAAAAAATAATTATTTTTTTGTATTTTCTTAAATTATTGTGTTTAATCAGCTCTAATTTCTGAATAAATCGAGATATCAACTTTCGGTTTTCAGCATTGAATTCCTGAGATTTTTTGCTATAAGGTACATTATTTCAAAAATGGTATAAACTTTGTTGACCTGAAATTTTAAGTTTTTCTCCGAGAGAATATAGTCAAATTTTAGTTTTGTTATAAATTATTGTATTTAATCAGCTCTAATTTCTGAACTAATTAAGATATTGACTTCCGGATTCCAGCATTGGATTTCTATAAGAAACAATATTTTTAATTTTTTTTAAAGGTATGTGATGACCTAAAATTTAAAGTAATTTATAACAAAACTAAAATTTCACTATATTCTCTCGGAGAAAAACTTAAAATTTTAGATTACCAAAGTTTTTACCCATTTTTGATATAATGTACCTTATAGCAAAAAGTATCAGGAATTCAATGCTGAAAACCGAAAGTTGATATCTTGATTCATTCATAAATTAGAGCTGATTAAACACAATAATTTAAGAAAATACAAAAAAATAATAATTTTTTTTGTTTAAATTTTGGCTAAACTTGGACCGCCAAAATATTAAAAATTGTATTGTAGATTGAATAGTTTTAAGAATTGAATGCTTCAGACCGGAAGTCAATATTTTAATGTGTTGAAAAGTTACAGTCGTTTTGGTATATTATGACATAAAGTAATGTCATAATTAAATTTTTTTTAAACGTTCCTTTTTCTTTCGGCCGTAACTTTTGAACTATTGACCGGAGAAATTTTTTTTTAATACCTAAGTTGTAGGAAATTTTATTCTCTATAATTTTTATAATAGATTAACATCATTGGAGCTATAGAAACCTAGATAATCTCGAAAAACCGTGTTTTGTGACCTTTGACCTCGAATAACTTACGACGCAGACACGAGATTTTATGAGACTTTTGAGACAACTTTTAGAACGCAAAAATGAAGGTGTATACGAGTTTCCAGCTTATTATATCTCATTCCGAGGTTGAGCCCATTTTATTGCTTAAATGACTGGACTAGTAGAGATGATCCATCCAAAGCATGTGGAGATGTTCCTTTTAAATCCACCCACAGACACATACAAACACACAGACAAACATAAACACATACACACAAACATACGCACACACCAACACAAACTCAAACACATACACACATACACACCAATACACGCACACACAAACATACGCACACACCAACACCAACACAAACTCAAACACATACACACAAACACACACACACACACACACACACAATCACGTACACACAAACACGTACACACAAACACATACACACAAACACATACACACAAACACATACACACTAACACATACACACAAACACATACACACAAACACATACACACAAACACATTATACACAAACACATTATACACAAACACATACACACAAACACGTACACAACAAACACATACACACAAACACATACACACAAACATACGCACACACCAACACAAACTCAAACACCATCACATACCCACAAACACATACACAAACACACTAACACATACACACAAACACGTACCCACAAACACGTACACACAAACACATACACACAAACACATACACGCAAACACATACACATCAACACACGCACACACAAACATACGCACACACCAACACAAACTCAAACACATACACACCAACACACGCACACACAAACATACGCACACACCAACACATACACACAAACAAACAAACACATACAGACAAACACAAACACACACACCAACACACGCACACACAAACGCACACACCAACACACGCACACACTAATTTTTAACATTAGATTTTAACTAAGATTATTTGCAAGTAACGAATGGAGTGTTATATATTAATTTACGACCTCATTTTGTAAACCATCTTTATTAAGCTCATTTTACATTGAGCAATATTGCAGATGCAAGTGCAACTTTTGACACGTTGCTTCAATATTGCATGAGTGTAATACAGAAATTATAAAATTATTATTCTAATATATCTGTTCGTGTTCATATATAATATAATATTGATTAGAATTTGTTTAGATCCTACCGAACTAAATAGGAACATTCTCAGACGACATTACTCAATATCAGTTTGCATGTTTAATTTAAAATTATTTTGTAAATTGCTGAAAAAGAAAATTGGTTATTAGTTAAGAATTGCAAGTAACGAAATGAGTTGATATTAATTTATGACCACATTTTGTAAACATCTTTATTACAGAAATAGTAACAATAATACAACAAATTATATAATTAAAAATAGAATGATTTTTAGCTATATTTAGCGCCGCACTTAGCTCTATAATTTCTTTTTATATTTGGATCATCTGGCGGATGTTTATGTTAATTGATATTGGATTTTGTACTCATTGACAATCAATACATTTTGTGTAAAGGTTTATTTATTCCTATAAAGAAAAATACAGCGATATTAAATTAAGATCCTTAAAATATCTCTGCAAAAAATTATTTCATTGTATAATATTATAATATATACATAGGTACCTATGAACAACTTTTATTTATGTTATGCGTAAAGTTTATAAATAATAATATTGTTGTTTGATATTATTACTAATAATGATAATAAGTTATAATAATGTATAAATAAGATCTTGTACGACGTACTTATAATAACCTAAAAATGTCTGACGTTTGTGAAATCAGTCATCATCATTTTTATGCTGCCTACCTTAACTATATTTGTATTAATCAATCCCAGCTATAATATCCCATTAAAATTGTATTATTTACCTGAAACAAAATAATATTAATGTATTTTACGTGTTAATGTACCTTTTAAAATAATACAAATGTCAAACCTAAATCCATAGCTATTGACACCACCACCAACAAAACAGTCATAAGAAGACTGCTGGATGAATATTAATATTATTGAAACACACTTTGTACAGAACATGTCAATATTATTGACATTTATATTATTAAATATGAGATTTAGATTTTTTATCATAAATATAGAAAACGCGAAATGATTTGATGGTTTAATTAGGTTACTGAAGAAAAGAAATAAGAAGAACCCAATATCATTATCTCTGTCAAAAGCCGGCGCTACACAATAATGCTACAAACACCTCTTTCAACGTTTGCTAATTCGTCGCATCGTGAATCTGTTTTACAAACAAATAATGTCAAGATCTTATTCTAAGGGTTTTCTCGTCTGAGATTCAGATCTGTCAGCAAATATATTTGAGCCACTCTATAGGTATATTATATCTAAAAGCAGGTCAATAAGAGTATAAGAATTACCTAGTCTCTGATACAAAATACCTAATAAATTTTATTATCAATACGAAAATCAAGAAAGTGTTGTCAAAGAGTAACAAAAAAATGTTGTCATTCGTCTTGCATTTCACCACCAATGTTTAGATAGACACAACAACAACTTACATTTCTAAACTATTTTGTACAGATACAAAACACATATTTACAACTTGATCTGATCTTTTTCCGTAATATCTCTGCAAAATAATAATTATTTCATTATACTATAATATGTTTCATACCTACATACAACTTTTATATATTATGTCATGCGCGTTACGTTTATAAATAATAATATTGTTGTTAGATATTATTACTAATAATAATAATAATAAAGTACAATAATGTATAAATAAGAACTTGTACTAATATAAGTCAATAACCTAAAAAAAATATCTGACGTTTAGTAAGAGATCAGTGTTATAGTGTTGCCAACCTAGTGGAAAAAAATAATCATATATGAAACACAAAATAATCATATTTAAGACATAATTAACGTATAAATAATAATATAAGTTGGTAACATTGCATTTAAAATTATAAGATAAATGTGTATTTTATTTAATTAAAAAAAACGTTAATTATAGAGAGAAAAATGCATTTTAAACGGGTTCTTAGAATTTTTTTCTCTTATAAATAATATATAACATATTAATATAATAGAATTTGATATAATGTTTGCAAGTAGAATATTAATAGTAAAGGTTGTTTAACCAGTATAGTAGGTAGAACTCATTTTTAGGTTATAAATAAAATAGGTTAAACTCGTCTTTAAGTTATAAGTTAATTAGGTTAAAATCATCTTTAAGTTATAAGTAAAGTAGGTTAAAATCATCTTTAAGTTATAAGTTAAGTAAGTTAAACTCATCTTTAAGTTATAAGTAAAGTAGGTTAAACTCATCTTTAAATAGAAATCGTCTTTACATAAAACTTGACTTTAGATAGAGCACGTCTTTAGAATAAAATTTTCACATTTACGCTCGTCACTTATATATTGACGCTCGTCACTTATATATTGACGCTCGTCACTTATATATTGACGCTCGTCACTTATATATTGACGCTCGTCACTTATATTGACGCTCGTTTTTAGGTTATATTCATCTTTAGATAAAACTCGTCTTTAAAATAAATTGGTTTTAAATAATATTTGTCTTTAGATAAAACTTGTTTAAATACCTACAACTCATCTTTTATTAGCAATCGTCTTTACATAAAACTTGACTATAGATAGAACACGTCTTTATAATAAACTCGTCTTATAATTTAACTTGTCTCTAATTTAAACTTGTATTATAAATTAAATTCGTTTTTAAGTTAAATTCGTCTTTAGATTAAACTCGTCTTTAGATAAAACATTCGTCTTTAGGATAAACTCGTCTTTAGATAGATTTAAGTTTTCCATCCAAAGCTTGTATGGATATCCCATTCAAAGCCTGTGGGAGTTTCCCCATCCAAAGCCTGTGGAGGTGTTCCATTTTAATACTGTTAACACGTTCCATCCAAAGCCTGTAGAGGTGATCCATCCAAAGCATGTGGAGATGTTCCTTCTAAAGCCACCCACAGACACATACAAACACACAGACAAACATAAACACATACACACAAACATACGCACACACCAACACAAACACACAAACACATACACATACACACCAATACACGCACACACAAACATACGCACACACCACACATACACCCAAATACATACACACAAACACGTACACTCAAACAAATACACTCAAACAAATACACTCAAACACGTACACACAAACACATACACACAAACACATACACACAAACACATACACACACACACACAAACACGTACACACAATCACGTACACACAAACACATACACACACACATACACACAAACACATACACACAAACATACGCACACACCAACACAAACACCATCACATACCCACAAACACATACACACAAACACACTAACACATACACACAAACACATACACACAAACACACTAACACATACACACAAACAAATACATACAAACACATACACACAAACACATACACACAAACATGTACACACAAACACATACACACAAACAAATACACACAAACACATACACACAAACACATACACACAAACATGTACACAGAAACACATACACACAAACATGTACACACAAACACATACACACAAACAAATACACACAAACACATACATAAGATTATTTGCAAATAACGAAAGGAGTGTTATATATTAATTTACGACCTCATTTTGTAAACCATCTTTATTAAGCCCAATTTACATTGAGCAATATTGCAGATGCAAGTGCAACTTTTGACACGTTGCTTCAATATTGCATGAGTGTAATACAGAAATTATAAAATTATTATTCTAATATATCTGTTCGTGTTCATATATAATATAATATTGATTAGAATTTGTTTAGATCCTACCGAACAGGAACATTCTCAGACGACAATACCCAATATCAGTCTACATGTTTAATTTAAAATTATTTTGTAAATTGCTGAAAAAGAAAATTGGTTATTAGCTAAGAATTGCAAGTAACGAAATGAGTTGATATCAAATTATGACCACATTTTGTAAACTTCTTTATTACAGAAATAATAACAATAATACAAAAAATTATATAATTAAAAATAATATGATTTTTAGCTATATTTACATCAAATTTAACCACACAGACCATAAAAATTCCTGTTATCGTCTGTATCCATGTAGACTGCGCCATCTCGTGACAGTTAACGCAAGATCTAGGTTTTAGTTCCTCAGTATTTACGTTTATAAACATATTTGTACAGATTCAAACACATATTAATTTACAACAAACTATCTGTTCATTATTTATCCATAAAATATCTCTGCAAAAATTATTTCATTGTATAATATTATAATATGTACATACCTACGAACAACTTTTATTTATGTCATGCGTAAAGTTTATAAATAATAATATTTTTGTTAGATATTATTATTAATAATAATAAGATATAATAATGTATAAATAAGATCTTGTACAACGTATTTTTGCCCTATAAATGTCTGACGTTTGTGAAATAAACCATCATCATAATATGCTGTCTACCTCAACTTTATTTCTACCGGTACAATAAAATACTGTTCTAACAATACATAACACTAGTATTACATTGTTCATATATTTGTATTAATCAATCCCAGCTATAATATCCCATTAAAATTGTATTATTTACCTGAAACAAAATAATATTAATGTATTTTACGTATTAATGTACCTTTTAAAATAATACAAATGTCAAACCTAAATCCAGAACTTAACACCACCACCAACAAAACAGTCATAAGAAGACTGATGGATGAATATTAATATTATTGAAACACACTTTATACAGAACATGTCAATATTATTGACATTTAAATTATTAAGTATGAGATTTAGATATTTTAACATAAATATAGAAAACGCGAAATGATTTGATAGTTTAATTAGGTTACTGAAGAAAAAATAAGAACCCAATATGATTATCGCTGTCAAAAGCCGGCGCATCGTGAAGCTGTTTTACAAACAAATAATGTCAAGATCTTCTTCTGAGGGTTTCCTCGTCTGAGATTCAGATCTGTCAGCAAATATATTTGAACTACTCTGTATATATCTAAAAGCAAGTCAATAAGAGTATAAGAATTACCTAGTCTCTGATACAAAATACCTAATAAATTTTATTATCAATACGAAAACCAAGAAAGTGTTGTCAAAGAGTAACAAAAAAATGTTGTCATTCGTCTTGCATTTCACCACCAATGTTTAGATAGACACGACAACAACTTACGTTTCTAAACTATTTTGTACAGATACAAAACACATATTTACAACCTGATCTGATCTTCTTTTTCCGTAATATCTCTGCAAAATAATTATTTCATTATACTATAATATGTTTCATACCTACATACAACTTTTATATAGTATGTTATGCGCGTTACGTTTAGAAATAATAATATTGTTGTTAGATATTATTAATAATAATAATAATAAGATACAATAATGTATAAATAAGAACTTGTACTAATATAAATCAATAACCTAAAAAAATATCTGACGTTTAGTAAGAGATAAGGAGATCAGTGTTGCCAAGCTAGTGGAAAAAAATATAATACATTAAACACAAAATAATCATATTTAATACATAATTACCGTATAAATTTGTATAAAAATAATATAAATATATAAATAAGTTAATTATTTATCAATTATATATAATATAAACATTAAATAATAGAAATTTAAAAAGTAAATTTCTAAAATTATTATAGAGTTCGTAACATTGCATTTAAGATTATAAGATAAATGTGTATTTTATTTAATTAAAAAAAACGATAATTATAGAGAGAAAAATGCATTTTAAACGGGTTCTTAGAATTTTTTTCTTTTATAAATAATATATAACATATTAATATAATAGAATTTTATATAATGTTTGCAAGTAGAATATTAATAGTAAAGGTTGTTTAACCAGTGTAGTAGGTTATACTCGTAATTGGCTTAATTTGATTTTAGATTTAATTCATAATCGGATAAATTAAATTTTATGTTTCAATTATTAAATTAATATACAGTTGGTAACACTGACTGCGTGTTTTTCGGTTGCTAAGTAACAGTAATGACGTGTTTTTCGGTTGCTAGGTAAGAGTAATGTAATACCAACATAAACTTAGTAATTTTATTAGTAACATAGCGAATAAATGTAGATTTTATTTAATTAAAAAAAACTATAATTATAGAGAGAAAAATGAGTTTGAAACGGGTTCTTAGAATTTTTTTCTCTTATAAATGATATATATCATATTAATTTATTAGAATGTATTGGTATTGTTTGTAAGTAGAATACTAATAATAATGGTTATTTAACCAGTGTAGTAGGTTATACTCGTAATTGGCTTAATTTGATTTTAGATTTAATTCATAATCGGATAAATTAAATTTTGTTTCAATTATTAAATTAATATACAGTTGGTAACACTGACTGCGTGTTTTTCGGTTGCTAAGTAACAGTAATGACGTGTTTTTCGGTTGCTAGGTAACAGTAATGTAATACCAACATAAACTTAGTAATTTTATTAGTAACATAGCGAATAAATGTAGACTTTATTAATTTAAAAAAAACGATAATTATAGAGAGAAAAATGAGTTTGAAACGGGTTCTTAGAATTTTTTTCTCTTATAAATGATATATATCATATTAATTTATTAGAATGTATTGGTATTGTTTGTAAGTAGAATACTAATAATAATGGTTATTTAACCAGTATAGTAGGTAGAACTCATTTTTAGGTTATAAATAAAATAGGTTAAACTCGACTTTAAGTTATAAGTTAATTAGGTTAAACTCATCTTTTAGTTGTAAGTAAAGTAGGTTGAACTCATCTTTAAATAGAAATCGTCTTTACATAAAACTTGACTTTAGATAGAACACGTCTTTAGAATAAAATTTTCACATTGACGCTCGTCACTTATATATTGATGCTCGTCACTTATATATTGACGCTCGTCACTTATATATTCACGCTTGTCACTTATATATTGACGCTCGTTACTTATATATTGACGCTCGTCACTTATATATTGACGCTCGTCACTTATATATTGACGCTCGTCACTTATATATGAACGCTCGTCACTTATATATTGACGCTCGTCACTTATATATTCACGCTCGTCACTTATATATTGACGCTCGTCACTTATATATTGACGCTCGTCACTTATATATTGACGCTCGTCACTTATATATTGACGCTCGTCACTTATATTGTGACGCTCGTCACTTATATATTGACGCACGTCACTTTCACATTCATATCCAGAGACGTCAAAAACTGACACCTGTTAGAGTAGTCGCAAAATAAGATGGATAATAATAATTGGATAAATTTAATTTTAGGTTTCAATTATTAAATTAATATACAGTTGGTAACATTGACTTTGTATGTTTTTCAGTTAGTTAGTAACTATAATAACGTACATATGTAATACCAACATAAATTTAGTAATTTTATTAGTATACATAACAAAATTAATGTATATTTTAGTTAATTATAAAAAACTAAAGACATAATATTTAATTGAGTTTTGCAATAATAGTTAATGAAAGAAGTGTACGACTACATTTTGTAAACTTCCTTATTACGAAAATAATAACAATAATACAACCAAAGTGTAGTAGGTAGAATTCGGTTTTAGGTCCAATTCGTAATCGGCTAAATTCAATTTTAGGTTTCGATTATTAAATTAATATACAGTTGGTAACATTGACTTCGTGTGTTTTTTGGTTGCTTAGTAACCGTAATGACGTATATATGTAATACCAACATAAATTTAGCAATTTTATTAATAACATAATAAATTAATGTATATTTTAATGGGATAGTTGCGGAAAAAAAAAGTAGTTGATTTTTTGATAAATTATTAAACTTTGGCCAATTCTGAACATGTTTCCATAAAAATCATTTCTAAATTTACAACTTTTCATTCATAATTTCCATAAATAAAGTTCGACGTACAAACATTGTGACGTAGATTGTGCAGAATGATACAGTCCTTCTAAGTCTTGGCGACTCCGACAGACTCGTTGTAATACCTCAACAAAGCGAAGTAGTCTACATATCTTTATATTTTATTAGAACATAATTTTAAACTTATTTCAAATATTAAATTAACAGATATCTAAATAATATTTAAAAGTAATTTATTGTTAAAAAATATTACTTATTTACTCGATAAGTCGCATAGTTCTTGAAACACTACAAATTTTATGTCAGCCTGTACACTTCAAGGACTGTACAGAGAAATGTCAGTTGAGTTCTGAGATCACTCGCCAGAGGGCCGAGCTCTGTGATTGGTTTTCACAATGTACGTCAGACTAAAAAATTTGAAATTAGAAGATATTTAAAAAAAATTGTATCTTAAAAATAATACACTTTTCATTTATGAAACATTTATTAAAATTAGTTACTTAATGCATTATTTCAGAAAAAAAATTTATTGGAAAATGCGCAACTACCCTATTATCTATAAAAAAAATTATAAACAGAATATTTAATTGAGTTTTGCAATAAATAATGAAAGGAGTGTACGACTACATTTTGTAAACATCTTTATTACGAAAATAATAACAATAATGCAACCAAATTTTAATATTACGATAACCATGGAAATGCTTTGACATACAAATATCTGACTTTGTTTAATCTGTACCTAATGTCAGAGTGCTATCTAACGTTTTATAGTATAAAATATTATATGATTACCTGAAACAATATAATAATAATATTAATGTATTTTATGTTTACTTTACCTTTTAATATAATACAAAAATGTCTAACATAACAATAACATCTCTCATAAAATTGATCGCATAGAGTTCAGACAGTGGTATCTGTAATGCTACGATTTGATACTGTTTACAGTGTCATCTTTGTATGGGAATCGCACTTATTACGTGGAACGAATATAAAAGGAATTAATAGGACTGGTATTTCAAATTAGATTAAGTTAATTTTTTACTAAACCTCTATAAATATACATTTTCTACAATAATTATTTATAACATTTGCTCCAATAATTATATTACTTACAAAGAAAACACAAATATTTAGCCAAAAATATTAATAACGTGTTAAAATTTAACAGATTCGGCTGTCAGTTGAAATAGTATTTGTTGACATCCGGGCCGGGCATTTTTCAAGTATCTTGGTGGTAACAGAGAGGTAGAGACAGAGAATCAATTTAACTAATATTTGGCCTCTTCGTTGTTTGACAGAAAGAGTTGATGTTATTTGTGATTTGCGGTTCTTCTGTAGCCTGTAGAAACATCACTAATATGCAGTGTCGTGTGTTCACTTGATATGACATTTCGTAAGCAATACACACACATACATTCATGTTTTATAGGATTTTCCCACTGAGAAGTTTTGCACGCACTTTATTTCATCATTTTCATATATTTGGTTTATTTGACTGTTGTTACGCGCTTTAAATCTAAAGGTATTCCTTCCGTATAACGATATAATGTTTTTACCTATTAAGAAATATACAGATATTAAAAGTTAGGAAGTGCCTAATCATACTTAAAAATCGCGAAACTCGAAAAACGCGGAACGCGACTTAGTGTTGCCGCTTACTCCGACACTCGAAAAACCTAACCTAACCCCAAAATGTCACAAATGTCCTCGAGAAACCGCGTGCCGGTCGTGTGGTAATCCCGAAATTGGCCTTTCATCCGAGTTCTCTTCGCGTTTTCCGCGTTTCTCGCGTTTTTCGAGTGTCGAAGTAAGCGTCAACACTGTAAGTCGCATTCCGCGTTTTTTAAGTCTGATTAGCCACCGCGTTTTTTAAGTGTGATTAGTCACTTCTTAAAAGTTATATACTAATTTTCATAATTATAATAGAAACCCACATACACAGTAAATTATTAATGTCGTATAATAATAATTAATTATGCTTTACTATAGATATTATGACAGTATAATTATTATTGTAGTAGGTAGATTTAGGACGTAGACTTAATATTTATATGTAGAAACTTCAATACGAAAACCAAGTTGTCAAAGAGGCAAAAAATATGTTGTCATTCTTCGTCTTGCATTTCACCAATGTTTTAGATTGTTTAAGTTTTTATAATACGCCACCCTCTCTCTCTCTCTGTGTAGTTTCATGTACCATGTACCTGCAACAGTGTACTGTTTCAAATATAATTATAATTTCTTTTTATATTTGGATCATCTGGCGGATGTTTATGTTAATTGATATTGGATTTTGTACTCATTAACAATCAATACATTTTGTGTAAAGGTTTATTTATTCCTATAAAGAAACATACAGCGATATTAAATTAAGATTAAGATCCTTAAAATATCTCTGCAAAAAATTATTTCATTGTATAATATTATAATATATACATACCTATGAACAACTTTTATTTATGTCATGCGTAAAGTTTATAAATAATAATATTGTTGTTTGATATTATTACTAATAATGATAATAAGTTATAATAATGTATAAATAAGATCTTGTACGACGTACTTATAATAACCTAAAAATGTCTGACGTTTGTGAATCAGTCATCATCATTTTTATGCTGCCTACCTTAACTATATTTGTATTAATCAATCCCAGCTATAATATCCCATTAAAATTGTATTATTTACCTGAAACAAAATAATATTAATGTATTTT
The DNA here is from genome assembly GCA_947534325.1 of Agonum fuliginosum. Lineage (NCBI taxonomy): Eukaryota > Metazoa > Arthropoda > Insecta > Coleoptera > Carabidae > Agonum > Agonum fuliginosum. Next base: position 17,317,613 of record OX384037.1, on the reverse strand, counting down.
ACGTGTTAATGTACCTTTTAAAATAATACAAATGTCAAACCTAAATCCATAGCTATTGACACCACCACCAACAAAACAGTCATAAGAAGACTGCTGGATGAATATTAATATTATTGAAACACACTTTGTACAGAACATGTCAATATTATTGACATTTATATTATTAAATATGAGATTTAGATATTTTATCATAAATATAGAAAACGCGAAATGATTTGATGGTTTAATTAGGTTACTGAAGAAAAAATAAGAACCCAATATGATTATCGCTGTCAAAAGCCGGCGCATCGTGAAGCTGTTTTACAAACAAATAATGTCAAGATCTTCTTCTGAGGGTTTCCTCGTCTGAGATTCAGATCTGTCAGCAAATATATTTGAACTACTCTGTATATATCTAAAAGCAAGTCAATAAGAGTATAAGAATTACCTAGTCTCTGATACAAAATACCTAATAAATTTTATTATCAATACGAAAACCAAGAAAGTGTTGTCAAAGAGTAACAAAAAAATGTTGTCATTCGTCTTGCATTTCACCACCAATGTTTAGATAGACACGACAACAACTTACGTTTCTAAACTATTTTGTACAGATACAAAACACATATTTACAACCTGATCTGATCTTCTTTTTCCGTAATATCTCTGCAAAATAATTATTTCATTATACTATAATATGTTTCATACCTACATACAACTTTTATATAGTATGTTATGCGCGTTACGTTTAGAAATAATAATATTGTTGTTAGATATTATTAATAATAATAATAATAATAAGATACAATAATGTATAAATAAGAACTTGTACTAATATAAATCAATAACCTAAAAAAATATCTGACGTTTAGTAAGAGATAAGGAGATCAGTGTTGCCAAGCTAGTGGAAAAAAATATAATACATTAAACACAAAATAATCATATTTAATACATAATTACCGTATAAATTTGTATAAAAATAATATAAATATATAAATAAGTTAATTATTTATCAATTATATATAATATAAACATTAAATAATAGAAATTTAAAAAGTAAATTTCTAAAATTATTATAGAGTTCGTAACATTGCATTTAAGATTATAAGATAAATGTGTATTTTATTTAATTAAAAAAAACGATAATTATAGAGAGAAAAATGCATTTTAAACGGGTTCTTAGAATTTTTTTCTTTTATAAATAATATATAACATATTAATATAATAGAATTTTATATAATGTTTGCAAGTAGAATATTAATAGTAAAGGTTGTTTAACCAGTATAGTAGGTAGAACTCATTTTTAGGTTATAAATAAAATAGGTTAAACTCGTCTTTAAGTTATAAGTTAATTAAGTTAAACTCATCTTTAAGTTATAAGTAAAGTAGGTTGAACTCATCTTTAAATAGAAATCGTCTTTACATAAAACTTGACTTTAGATAGAACACGTCTTTAGAATAAAATTTTCACATTGACGCTCGTCACTTATATATTGATGCTCGTCACTTATATATTGACGCTCGTCACTTATATATTCACGCTTGTCACTTATATATTGACGCTCGTTACTTATATATTGACGCTCGTCACTTATATATTGACGCTCGTCACTTATATATTGACGCTCGTCACTTATATATGAACGCTCGTCACTTATATATTGACGCTCGTCACTTATATATTCACGCTCGTCACTTATATATTGACGCTCGTCACTTATATATTGACGCTCGTCACTTATATATTGACGCTCGTCACTTATATATTGACGCTCGTCACTTATATTGTGACGCTCGTCACTTATATATTGACGCACGTCACTTTCACATTCATATCCAGAGACGTCAAAAACTGACACCTGTTAGAGTAGTCGCAAAATAAGATGGATAATAATAATTGGATAAATTTAATTTTAGGTTTCAATTATTAAATTAATATACAGTTGGTAACATTGACTTTGTATGTTTTTCAGTTAGTTAGTAACTATAATAACGTACATATGTAATACCAACATAAATTTAGTAATTTTATTAGTATACATAACAAAATTAATGTATATTTTAGTTAATTATAAAAAACTAAAGACATATAATATTTAATTGAGTTTTGCAATAATAGTTAATGAAAGAAGTGTACGACTACATTTTGTAAACTTCCTTATTACGAAAATAATAACAATAATACAACCAAAGTGTAGTAGGTAGAATTCGGTTTTAGGTCCAATTCGTAATCGGCTAAATTCAATTTTAGGTTTCGATTATTAAATTAATATACAGTTGGTAACATTGACTTCGTGTGTTTTTTGGTTGCTTAGTAACCGTAATGACGTATATATGTAATACCAACATAATTTTAGTAATTTTATTAATAACATAATAAATTAATGTATATTTTAATGGGATAGTTGCGGAAAAAAAAAGTAGTTGATTTTTTGATAAATTATTAAACTTTGGCCAATTCTGAACATGTTTCCATAAAAATCATTTCTATATTTACAACTTTTCATTCATAATTTCCATAAATAAAGTTCGACGTACAAACATTGTGACGTAGATTGTGCAGAATGATACAGTCCTTCTAAGTCTTGGCGACTCCGACAGACTCGTTGTAATACCTCAACAAAGCGAAGTAGTCTACATATCTTTATATTTTATTAGAACATAATTTTAAACTTATTTCAAATATTCAATTAACAGATATCTAAATAATATTTAAAAGTAATTTATTGTTAAAAAATATTACTTATTTACTCGATAAGTCGCATAGTTCTTGAAACACTACAAATTTTATGTCAGCCTGTACACTTCAAGGACTGTACAGAGAAATGTCAGTTGAGTTCTGAGATCACTCGCCAGAGGGCCGAGCTCTGTGATTGGTTTTCACAATGTACGTCAGACTAAAATAATAAATCTTAAAAATAATACACTTTTCACTTATGAAACATTTATTAAAATTAGTTACTTAATGCATTATTTCAGAAAAAACATTGATTGGAAAATGCGCAACTACCCTATTATCTATAAAAAAAATTATAAACAGAATATTTAATTGAGTTTTGCAATAAATAATGAAAGGAGTGTACGACTACATTTTGTAAACATCTTTATTACGAAAATAATAACAATAATGCAACCAAATTTTAATATTACGATAACCATGGAAATGCTTTGACATACAAATATCTGACTTTGTTTAATCTGTACCTAATGTCAGAGTGCTATCTAACGTTTTATAGTATAAAATATTATATGATTACCTGAAACAATATAATAATAATATTAATGTATTTTATGTTTACTTTACCTTTTAATATAATACAAAAATGTCTAACATAACAATAACATCTCTCATAAAATTGATCGCATAGAGTTCAGACAGTGGTATCTGTAATGCTACGATTTGATACTGTTTACAGTGTCATCTTTGTATGGGAATCGCACTTATTACGTGGAACGAATATAAAAGGAATTAATAGGACTGGTATTTCAAATTAGATTAAGTTAATTTTTTACTAAACCTCTATAAATATACATTTTCTACAATAATTATTTATAACATTTGCTCCAATAATTATATTACTTACAAAGAAAACACAAATATTTAGCCAAAAATATTAATAACGTGTTAAAATTTAACAGATTCGGCTGTCAGTTGAAATAGTATTTGTTGACATCCGGGCCGGGCATTTTTCAAGTATCTTGGTGGTAACAGAGAGGTAGAGACAGAGAATCAATTTAACTAATATTTGGCCTCTTCGTTGTTTGACAGAAAGAGTTGATGTTATTTGTGATTTGCGGTTCTTCTGTAGCCTGTAGAAACATCACTAATATGCAGTGTCGTGTGTTCACTTGATATGACATTTCGTAAGCAATACACACACATACATTCATGTTTTATAGGATTTTCCCACTGAGAAGTTTTGCACGCACTTTATTTCATCATTTTCATATATTTGGTTTATTTGACTGTTGTTACGCGCTTTAAATCTAAAGGTATTCCTACCGTATAACGATATAATGTTTTTACCTATTAAGAAATATACAGATATTAAAAGTTAGGAAGTGCCTAATCATACTTAAAAATCGCGAAACTCGAAAAACGCGGAACGCGACTTAGTGTTGCCGCTTACCCCGACACTCGAAAAACCTAACCTAACCCCAAAATGTCACAAATGTCCACGAGAAACCGCGTGCCGGTCGTGTGGGAATCCCGAAATTGGCCTTTCATCCGAGTTCTCTTCGCGTTTTCCGCGTTTCTTAAGTTTCATATTACAAGTTTCAAACTGTAAATTATAAATAATACTTTAATTCCTAAATACTAATACAATACATACAGAAAAATATATGAAATATAGTAGGTAATTGCAGATAATAATAAATACAATTTTTCTTAAATAAAAAACATTTTCATAAATTTATTTCTTCCGGTTTGTGTATTGCATCAAAAATTAACTGGCTTCTTGAGATTCGTATTAAAACCTTAAATATAAAATTTGGTTGTTAAATGTTTGATATTTTTTGAGTTATCGTCAACGAAAAATTGTAACATACGGACACACGGACTGACACAAACACATACAGAGAGAGACATCATTTGGAAAATACCTACTTTATTCGTATTCTTACTTATTTAATCCTAAAGCCTATCTACCTTTCAGTGTAAGACTGGATCTCTCTCTTAGTATGCTCTTGAATACTATTCGTATTCTATGGAACCTAAAACGTGCTTATCCACTAAAAATTCACACTTGAAAATTTTGACCCGTCGCAATACTTAAAGCGGGTGGTAATAACCTATCAAATATAAAAACAGTGTTTTACTCACAATCAATCGGGTAGCAATATATGCGTTTCCAACCTTCTAAACAGTTGGAAAGCGAGTCATTGTTAACTTAACTTCCCAATTAGCTGGAAATATTTTCGGTTAGTTAAATGTCACTTTACAATAAGGCAATACAATTGACAAGATCAATAACAAATATTCTCAAGTTACTTAGCAACTCTCCATGTGCCATAGATCTCTATTTTCATGTAGGCTAACAAATTGAACAAATTATAATAAAACTGTCAAAAGTATTAATAAAATTAATGTTTAAAACGCACATATTATGAATCTATTGCGGATTGTGAGTAAAATAGTATAGGTACCTACAAACCTATCGCGGGAAAGCTTATTCCAGCCTCGCGCTTATACTATTTTCACTTCTTTTACAAACAAAATAACTATTTAGATTTTTGCCAATAAAATGGAGGTAATACTAATAATTAATTTCTGTTATCTATCGACTGTCAATTTGAATTTGGGAAATTGTAATTTGCAAGCATTCGACAGAAATGATTTCAAATTATGCTGAGTGGTAATTTGGAGGGTCGTTTTCAATTGGACATACATTTTATTGATTTCAGTTCAACAACAATTTGTGGTTTTGAAAATGTTTACTGACAGGGTTGTTTATGCCTATATTGGATAACGGATTTTTTATTTATTTTATCCAACACTTCTAAATAAAAGCATCGTAACTACGGTGATTTTAAACAAGCAAAGTAAAAGATTGCCCACTAGTGGCTTTATTATTATATTTACTTGTTTTACTTAAATTATGTACTAAATTTTATATGGAAATTATGAGTATGTAATTTTACATAGTTAGACAAAATTACATTTTTTATGATTTTATGTAAATTTCACCTAGGTGATTTTAATTCCAGTAACAATTATTGTAGTAATTTTTAAAAAAATTGTTTTTTTCCAATCTCACATCGTTGACGTCTATGGTAGTTGCGATTTTACATACATGCCATGACCTTACCGTATTTGTTCGGTAAAGAGTACCGAATTTTATTTTTTCAATAGGCCATTCATAGTTACTTTTAAAATAAAAAAGAGATCCTATAAAAATGAATATGATAATATGAAATAAATAAAGTAGATTAATTTTAAATGTGACATTTACTGGTGACATCTCTGAACAGTTGTTTCAAGGATAAGGCAGAAGAAAATTTTAGTGCAAATGTCAAATGCATCTCACTTAGCTTTATAGAAAATACAATATTAGAAATAAAAGGGTATTATGTCGGCCAAAATATAATACATAATGTGTGCGTTAGGTATTTGTACATCGCTCGGTTATATTAAAACACTTTGCTTCGCGTTACTTTAATAGAACCTCGCGTTGTAAAATAATACCTACCGCACTTATAATGTAAATAATTATTACAGTGTACTAGATATTAGATAAATGCATGTATGTAGTATTATTTTAGAACTGTAGGAGTGGCAAAATAAGTAAATTATTTCTAGAAATTGCCTCAAAATCTAGTTTTCTATCTTAAGTGAATCTACTTCTGTAAAAGTTTCATCTCATAGCAAAATCAGAGAAAAATTCAATCTCATTTACATTTTAAATCAGCAATCCTTCGTATCTTTGCGTAACTTCGTTATCCTTGCATTCAAAGCCAACTACGCGTCTAGTGTAGAGCTCTAGGAGATCCTAGGAACGTTGTATGCAGATTAGTTTGGGAGATGTCGGGTTTCTTTACTCATTTGTTTTAGTGCGCAAGACCTTGAGCACTCTACACTTGTGTATGGATTCTGGAGCACGGCCAATAGTTTGACTATTCATTTTATTCTTGTCGGAGAAATTCAAAGGATTTGGAAATTAGAAAAATGTACGCGGGCATAAATAAATTTGTGTATACGCTGAAACTACGTTTAGCGAAAGGAAATGGAAAAGCACCATGAGAAATTTCAAAATAGCATGAACACTAAACATTAAATTTTAATTAAGTGGAAATTAAACTTATAAAGTATTATAATAGTTATTTTCTTTACAAGTGGGCAAAGTAAGGAATTACCCACGAGGGAAATCTTAACTTACGAGGCCGAAGGCTGAATGAGATAATTTTCTCGAATGGGTCATTTCTTTTGTCCACGTGTAAACAATGTTAATAGATAACAATATTTTTTATCTAGATAAAGATATTTTTTATTCATCTAGATAAGATAATAGATAATCATTGAAGAAATTATCTAGATAATAGATATAAGGTAAATAATTATTATCTGGATAATTATTAGCTAATTCATATATAGGTAATACAAAATATAAATTCCATGTTCTAAAGTATAAGCGGTATCAGCTAGCAAACCGGCAGCGTTGCAAGCTTGTGCGTTGTATGCTTTCATAGTTTGATTACATTTGAATTCGATTAAAATTACATTGAAAAAAATGGCTAATATTACACAACATATTATCTAGATGATATTTAAAAAATAGATAAAGATAATTTGTAATTTTATCTAGATAAAATAATAGATAAATAAGAAAAAATTAACTAGATAAGATAATAAATAATAATATATTATCTAGATAAAATTATCTAGATAAGTTACAACACTGCGTGATAACGTTTAATCCAACACATCTTAATAACTGCTTAAATATTTAAAAAATTAAGTTCCAACCTAAAACATCGTTAACTGGTGTACAAGAATATTTCAAGTTCATATTTTTAAAATTAGAAGCAACTACTTACTTGTTTTGTCTGTTACTTACATCTATATGCTATTTTCTATACAATAATTTTGTTTTTAAAGTTAACAAATGAATATAAAAATACGAGGGGTAAATCACCCAGTCAAATTTTGTACACCTGACTGTACAACCTATACAATCAGACGATTGTAAGCGATTTTCAGTGACTGCTTGATTTTGTACAATAAACATGTGACTTTGAGGACTGTATTATTTTGTTCACTGATTGTAAGATTATAAATGCAATATTTGGTGATTGTAGTGATTGTATGATTAAAAATAGAGATTGTATGTTGATTGCAAGGATTGTTAGCTACCATGAAAACAATTAAATATTAAATTAAATTAGTGTTTATTCACAAACTACAAAAAATACATAAAATAATGTAAGTAAATTTAATTAATTACTTAATTTAAATTTTGTTTCAGGTTTTTATATTTATTCCTAATATTTAATAAACCATTTCTTTTCAATTTAAATGGTTCATTGCCAATTAAACATATTGGTCCATGAAAAACATAGTTTTTTGAAACTGTCTGAATATCGTCAGACCTTCGACCATATATAACCTAGACAAAGTATACTCTTGACTTGAAGCCATCATGTGCAGGCGGGGAAGGGAAAAGTTTCCCCCACATGGATCATTGCACGTTGCCTACTTTACACACTTCTTAGCAAATTATACAATAAACGTTCAACAAATGACTGTTGAATACGCTACATCTGTCAAACTGACATTTACAATTCTAGATTTTAGATGCATTTATCTTAAGAAATATAAATAATAGAAACAGTTTGTAAATTATATTAAGTAATAACAGAAGGAGCACGTATGTATGTAACATTTTCATCAATTTTAATAGATATGATTTAAAAGCCATTTATCAAAACTTATATCTTATGCAACCCGCAATAAGATTCATGGGGGAAACTCAACGCCTCCCGCGCACCCCTTGTCTATACGATATTGGCTTCATCTCCATGCCAACACTTTGGCCTGCATATACTGGGTCTAGACTATGTAAGGTCGTTGCGTCAGACTTTGGTCGGGTGAGTATATAACACTCGAAAGTACTGACGTTGTCTTGTATTTTTATTGCTTTGTACATGCGCGGTATTGTATGAACACTGGAAAGTATTTGCGGCGTATTTTAGTTACACCTCCTTTTGCAAACATTAAAATGTACTTTTCTCGAAAGAATTTTAAAATTTTTTGTAGAATAAGTTATCAGTGGCACTGAAACAATGGTTTTCACAACCATATGTTTTTAGGTTAGCCTGCGGCGCATTTCAAAAAATAACTCGAGGACTGCGCGCTCCGCGCTCCAACTTGCGCTCCGCGCGGCTTTGGGACTACAGTGAGCCGTTAGTCGGGGACAAGGTCCAACTGGGATAGTGACGAACGAATGAGTAACATTGTTTCAGTACCGCTGGCATGCATCTTGCTGAAGTTAGGAATTAGCGCATGCACAACGAGTTGGACAGCATACTGCATACTGCATTATTTGAGCCCAAGATGCAAAAGATGTCAACTGTACTGTCACTGTCATAAATAATATCGAGAAAAGTACATTTCGGTGTTTGCACAAGGAGGTGTAAATAAAATACGCCGCAAATACTTTCCAGTGTTCATACAAAACCGCGCATGTACAAAGCAACGAAAGTACAAGACAACGTCAGTACTTTCGGGTGTTGTACGTTGTCCCCTTTGGCCAAACATATTCATCTAAATTATTTTTTTTAAACTTAATTGTCACCTTACTTTTACTTACTTATCTATTGAATATACAACAAAATAATGCATTTTTTTTCGGTAGTTACATACAAACCGATAAAAACCAACTAAAAATGTGCTTCAATGAAGCTGATTGCAGTGATTGTTGAAAAGTGACTGTGGTGACTGTAAGTGTGATTGTAGGGACTGTAAGCTTGATTGTAGAGACTGTAGAGTGATTGTTCGGATTGTAGGATGATTGCTGATGTTTGTAAAAGTAATGGTTGATTTTAAACTGAATGTATGGACTGTACAGAGATTGCATATGACTGTCCATGTGACTTTATACGATTTGTACACCGATTGTAAGAGTTAGTTACCCATATTAGTTAGTTATTGTTAAGTGTAAAGATTTAAATTCAAGGAAGTATACATTTTCTCCTAATAAATTTTAATTCATTTTTGCTTTGCAAACCTTTCTAGACATCATACGCGTAATATGAAAAACCAAATAACATTTTTATTGTGTATAACGAATGTGTAAAGCCTCATTCACACAAGCGTTTAGTGTGAAGGTTTACATTAATATTTAAGGTTAAGAAACACCGCATTCACATAATAAACTTAAAATAGCTTTCGTAAGTGGTAAACATAAACTTAAAGATTGGAGGATTTAAACTTTTAGTGCTAGAAAGTGAAAAGTATAGTTACATGAATATAATCATTCTTAAACTTAAACATAAATGTAAACCTTCAAACTAAATGCTTATGTGAATGAGGCTTTAATGTGTAGGTATATGTATTTATAGTGATAAAACTAAATAGCAGAAAATTATGTTTTATAATTTTCAATTAGGCGAGTTAATGCGGAAAATGTAGGTTTTATTATTTTATAATTTAATGTCATTAAAATTTTAATTGTTGTAACATTAATAATTTAAATGTGAATAACTTTGATTAAGTATTGTTCTTTACTGTACAACATGCGATAATATTTTTATTGATTATTTTTAAATAATAATAAGTGTTAATATACACAAAGGTACGAGTATATGATGTGATGAGAATAAAACTACTGTAAATTAATAACAAAATAATCGTAAAATTTTATGGCTTACCACATAAAGAATATTATGATTTTTATACGTTATATCCTTAATAACTTTTATGTACAGGTCAGCTGAAGAAAATTTGTGATTAAACTCCTTATTAAAAACCTTAAACAGTCCATAAATTTGAGAATGTATTAAATATAAAATAAGGAAATTCTCAGAAATACTTTTACCTACTAGAAATTTTGTCTAATACAATTTGATAGCACAGAAGAAAATGTCATACAAAAATTATGGTACCTACCTACACTTTTTATCGTCTCATATTCTATAAGGGAGGTATTGTGATGGGTCAATATTTTCGAGTGGGTTTTTAGTGGATAAACACGTTTTAGGATTCATAGAATACGAATATAGTATTTTCGAGTTGACGTATGTGTGGGGGTTTATGTTCGTTTAGGTCGTATGCTCGTATGTAACATTTTTTTCCGGGTTGTATAACTCAAAAAGTTACAAACATTTAACAACCAAATTTTATATATAACGTAGTAATATTTATAAAAATATTTTGATAAATAATTACTATACCTATAGCAAAATTATTTATTTCAAGTGAAAGATTATATTATTATGTACAATTTTTAGCTTTTTATAAATTGTTCTGTCTTAGTACTTTAGGAATTAAAAAACTTCAGTTGTCCATGATTGTTTAACATTTATTACTATACGAAAAATTTAATTGATTATGTCAGTGACAGAGTGACACATCATATATCTTCTTCTACAGTTGACTAAATGACTAAAATAAATTTGTAAGTACTAAGTACTTATATTTATTATTTGTATAGTAGTAAAAAGAGTAAGGTATGGCGAGAGGTCTTGAGCTGGCTACATCAGATTTTTTATCAATTATTAGTAAGTTGTTTAAATAAATGGTTTTCTGATTTTTAGTTCTGTATGATTATTAATTAATTTCAACGTTTCGATGGACTGAACTCGAATTCCTGACGAAGATAGACGTTCAGTCTATCGAAACGTTAAAATAAATACATATTTATAGAGACCTAACAACCAGAAAAATATGTATTTATTAAAATTGAGTTCTTAAAGTTTCTTTATTTACTATATTAATTAATTTTTATTATTCGATTTATCTAGGTAAAGCAAAAATTTCTTCAAACTAAACATTGTTTTCTCTTCTAAACTAAATCAAGGAACATACATCTTACTTTGTTGGGCTTATTCAACTGATAAAAATTTAGTTCCTCTTATTTCTTTTTACTGATTTTAGTGTATTTCCCTGCATTTACATTCTATGCGTCTAAACTTCGTTATTCATATTTTCCGTTTTTCGTTCGGCAAATACACACATTGATTTCGTGCAATTTAATATTCTATTCGTGATATAAATTCAAAATTCCCAAATACTCAAAAATCAAGCGATATTCATAACATATTCAAACAGAAATACGCGGAAATACGTGTGATGAAATACACGAATGTTTTTTTACCGAGTTTTTAACGCATTTAACTAACCCTTTTTCCTGAAAATAATTGACTCTAAAAAATAGTATATATTGTAATACAAGTGTGGCAAGCGCTTCATTGAAAAACTAATACATGACAGTTGAGAGATATCAAATTCTCATATCATACGATTTTTCCAATGACCATTTCCTGAAGTGTGTTACATGCTATGTTATCTACGAATGTGTGAAATATTAAAAATTAAGAATTTTTTTGAAAATTATAATAATACGAATTTAAGGAAAACAAATCAGGTAGGCTTGCTGTCATAGCTGAAAACAATACCAGTAGGTACATAAAAACTAACAGTTCATTTTTGTAATTTTGCATTCATGGTGTCATATATGATAAAAAATAATTGATTTTCATACATAAAGTATAGTAGTCATAGTGCAAATGTGTTTATTTGTAAATTTACAGAAATAACTACAAATAGATTTACCTAGCTACGAGAATAAACAATATCACATATCCGTTCAATCTGTTCGACATGTTATCGAACAGGTCTTATCAAACAGTTTCAATTTGTGTTTAACCTTTTAGTAGGCGTGTGTTGTCTTGCATTATTCCATTGAAATGGACAAACATGACATTAAAAGTGATTTATCCATATAAATTAAAGTACTTTTGCTGTATTCGGTATAATTAAAAAATTTAAATAGAACTTATATTCTTGTTATTGAAAATGTTGTACAATGTATTCCATGATCGACAGTTAACATCAAAATATAGTCATGGATACAATGTAGGTACCTATAATATTTATGGTCGTTGGAAAAATAGTGTACATTTTATGATTTGCCGAAAGTGTCTCTAATCTTCGTGAGATTTCCGAACTCGGCTAGCCTCGTGCGTCAACATTCTCACTCACACAATATCATTCACTTTCCTCGTTCATTATGTAATATACTATTAAGTTATGACAAATGTACTTTAAAAAAATGCGCTCAGTGCACAAAAGAGTGTAAATTTTTTCACGGCTCAATGTTTCAGAAGCTTGCTTTCACCATCAATTTTAATATCAGAAAACATGTTAATTCTCACTTTCGTAGAATAAATAATTAGTATTCTACTTGCAAACCTTACGGTGAACAGATCGTATCTATATGTGACATATATCAATTTAAAGAGAATAAAATTCTAAGAACCCGTTTAAAACGCGTTTTTCTCTCTATGTCTTTAGTTCCTTATAATTCATTAAAATACACATGAATTTGCTATGTTACTAGTAAAATTACTAAATTTATGTTGGTATTCCATATAATACGTCATTACTGTTACCTAGCAACCGAAAAACACGTCATTACTGTTACCTAGCAACCGAAAAGCACGCAGTCAGTGTTACCAACTGTATAATAATTTTAGAAATTTACTTTTTTAATTTCTATTATTTCATGTTTATATTATATATAATTGATAAATAATTAACTTATTTATATATTTATATTATTATAATTATTATTTATACGTTAATTATGTCTTAAATATGATTATTTTGGGTTTCATATATGATTATATTTTTCTACTAGGTTGGCAACACTGTAACACTGATCTCTTACTAAACGTCAGATATTTTTTTAGGTTATTGACTTATATTAGTACAAGTTCTTATTTATACATTATTGTACTTTATTATTATTATTAGTAATAATATCTAATAACAATATTATTATTTATAAACGTAACGCGCATGACATAATATATAAAAGTTGTATGTAGGTATGAAACATATTATAGTATAATGAAATAATTATTTTGCAGAGATATTACGGAAAAAGAAGATCAGATCAGGTTGTAAATATGTGTTTTGTATCTGTACAAAATAGTTTAGAAACGTAAGTTGTTGTCGTGTCTATCTAAACATTGGTGGTGAAATGCAAGACGAATGACAACATTTTTGTTTTTGTTACTCTTTGACAACACTTTCTTGGTTTTCGTATTGATAATAAAATATATTAGGTATTTTGTATCAGAGACTAGGTAATTCTTATACTCTTATTGACCTGCTTTTAGATTATATACCTACAGAGTAGCTCAAATATATTTGCTGACAGATCTGAATCTCAGACGAGGAAACCTTCAGAAGATCTTGACATTATTTGTTTGTAAAACAGCTTCACGATGCGACGAATTAACAAACGTTGGAAGGTGTTTGTAGCATTATTGTGTAGCGCCGGCTTTTGACAGAGATAATCATATTGGATTCTTATTTCTTCTTCAGTAACCAAATTAAATCTTCAAATCATTTCGCGTTTTCTATATTAATGATAAAATATCTAAATGTCATACTTAATAATATAAATGTCATAATATTGACATGTTGTGTAAAAAGTGTGTTTCCAATAATATTAATATTCATTCGTCAGTCTCCTTATTGACTGTTTTGATGATGGTGGTGGTTGTCGAGTTATGGATTTCGATTTGACATTTTTGTATTATTTTAAAAGGGTACATTAACACGTAAAATATATTAATATTATTTTGTTTCAGGTAAATAATACAATTTTAATGGCAAATTATAGCTTTCTCAGTGCTACCTACTAATTATTTCATCGTTTGTTTATGGTTAACAAATTTCATAATGTTCATAATTATTCACAAGAAGTTAGCTGTAAAAAATCTTTTATCCAAATGTATCAATCAATAATAAATAAATATTGTACTGTTTAATTTTTTATTTAATATTATTATTTTTCTATTATTTTAATAATAAAAATAATACTGAGGAACTAAAACCTACATCTTGCGTTAGCTGTCGTAACTGTCACGAGTGGGCGCAGTCTACATAGTTACAGCCGATAACAGGAATTTTTATGGTCTGTGTGGTTAATTTGATGTAAATATAGCAAAAAATCATTTTATTTTTAATTATATAATTTGTTGTATTATTGTTATTATTTCTGTAATAAAAAGAAGTTTACAAAATGTGATCATAAATTAATATCAACTCATTTCGTTACTTGCAATTCTTAGCTAATAACCAATTTTCTTTTTCAGCAATTTACAAAATAATTTTAAATTAAACATGTAGACTGATATTGGGTATTGTCGTCTGAGAATGTTCCTGTTTAGTTCGGTAGGATCTAAACAAATTCTAATCAATATTATATTATATATGAACACGAACAGATATATTAGAATAATAATTTTATAATTTCTGTATTACACTCATCCAATATTGAAGCAACTTGTCAAAAGTTGCACTTGCATCTGCAATATTGCTCAATGTAAAATGGGCTTAATAAAGATGGTTTACACTCCTTTCGTTACCTGCAAATAATCTCAGTTAAAATCTAATGTTAAAAATTGGTGTGTGCGTTTGTGTGTATGTGTTTGTGTGTATGTGTTTGTGTGTACGTATTTGTGTGTATGTTTGTATTTGTGTGTTTGTGTTGGTGTGTCCGGATGTTTGTGTGTGCGTGTGTTGGTGTGTATGTGTTTGTGTTGGTGTGTGCGTATGTTTGTGTGTGCGTGTGTTGGTGTGTATGTGTTTGTGTGTATGTGTTTGTGTGTACGTGTTTGTGTTTGTGTGTATGTGTTTGTGTATATGTTTGTGTGTACGTGTTTGTGTGTATGTGTTTGTGTGTACGTGTTTGTGTGTACGTGTTTGTGTGTACGTGTTTGTGTGTTTGTGTGTACGTGTTTGTGTGTATGTGTTTGTGTGTATGTGTTAGTGTATATGTGTTTGTGTGTATGTGATGGTGTTTAAGTTTGTGTTGGTGTGTGCGTATGTTTGTGTGTATGTGTTTGTGTGTACGTGTGTATGTGTTTGTGTATGTGTTTGTGTGTACGTGTTTGTGTGTACGTGTTTGTGTGTATGTGTTTGTGTTTGTGTTGGTGTGTGCGTATGTTTGTGTGTGCGTGTATTGGTGTGTATATGTTTGTGTGTATGTGTTTGTGTGTATGTGTTCGAGTGTATGTGTTTGTGTGTATGTGTTTGTGTTTGAGTTTGTGTTGGTGTGTGCGTATGTTTGTGTGTGCGTGTATTGGTGTGTATATGTTTGTGTGTATGTGTTTGTGTGTATGTGTTTGTGTGTATTTGTTCTAGTGTATGTGTTTGTGTGTGCGTGTGTTGGTGTGTATGTGTTTGTGTTGGTGTGTGCGTATGTTTGTGTGTGCGTGTGTTGGTGTGTATGTGTTTGTGTGTATGTGTTTGTGTGTACGTGTTTGTGTGTATGTTTGTGTGTATGTGTTTTTGTGTACGTGTTTGTGTGTATGTGTTTGTGTGTACGTGTTAATGTGTATGTGTTTGTGTGTATGTGTTTGTGTGTATGTGTTTGTGTGTACGTGTTTGTGTGTATGTGTTTGTGTGTACGTGTTTGTGTGTACGTGTTTGTGTGTATGTGTTTGTGTGTATGTGTTAGTGTATATGTGTTTGTGTGTATGTGTTTGTGTGTATGTGTTTGTGTGTATGTGATGGTGTTTAAGTTTGTGTTGGTGTGTGCGTATGTTTGTGTGTATGTGTTTGTGTGTATGTGTTTGTGTGTACGTGTTTATGTGTATGTGTTTGTGTGTACGTGTTTGTGTGTACGTGTTTGTGTGTATGTGTTGGTGTGTGCGTATGTTTGTGTGTGCGTGTATTGGTGTGTATATGTTTGTGTGTATGTGTTTGTGTGTATGTGTTCGAGTGTATGTGTTTGTGTGTATGTGTTTGAGTTTGTGTTGGTGTGTGTTTGAGTCTGTGTTTGTGTTGGTGTGTGCGTATGTTTGTGTGTGCGTGTGTTGGTGTGTATGTGTGTATGTGTTTGTGTTTATGTGTATGTGTTTGTGTTTATGTTTGTCTGTGTGTTTGTATGTGTGTGTGGGAGGCTTTAGAAGGAACATCTCCACATGCTTTTGATGGATCACCTCTACAGGCTTTGGATGGGGCGTGTTAACAGTATTAAAATGGAACACCTCCACAGGCTTTGGATGGGACACCTCCACAGGCTTTGGATGGGACATCTCTATAGGCTTTGGATGGGAATACTCCCACAGGCTTTGGATGGGATATCCATACAAGCTTTGGATGGAAAACTAAAGACGAGTTTAATCTAAAGACGAATTTAACTTAAAAACAAGTTTAAATTAGAGACAAGTTAAATCATAAGACGAGTTTATTCTAAAGACGTGTTTTATCTATAGTCATGTTTTATGTAAAGACGATTTCTATTAAAAGATGAGTTGTATTTAAACAAGTTTTATCTAAAGACAAATATTATTTAAAAACCAATTTATTTTAAAGATGAGTTTTATCTAAAGATGAATATAACCTAAAAACGAGTTATTTGATTATGAATTAAATCTAAAATCAAATTAAGCCAATTACGAGTATAACCTAAAAATGCGTTCTACCTACTATACTGGTTCCGAACATAACTGCATTGTCCAAGCTTCGAAATAAAGCAAAAACTAAATTGATATGTCAAACCGTTGACGTTTTATTTAAAATTAAAATCCTATCATTCTTAATAAAAGACCCTATATACTTTAGATAAATGGAACTAGTAATTACTTATTAAGAGCATTTAATATAGAAATAAAAAATTGTTGCCAAACTCATTAATTATTAGATTACTACTCTGTGAGATGAAAGAACGAAAGAAGTCCGATAAAGGTCATCCTGGAACAGCACGAAGTAAGAATTTAGCTCCGCCCATATTGTCATATTCAGTAACAATAACTGAACTTACGTTACAATAACAACATTTTAGGCAGTAACAAAAATTGTTCGTTTTGAACTATTAGAACTATAAGTTCTATATATCTCACAAGTAAATTATGAATTTATAATAATGTTGGCAATAATCCAATGGCAACTAACAAAAGTTTGAATTTCAATTATTTTTTTCAAAATATGTATTTATGTACAGGGTTCGCCAGTCAGATGGAAATATTTGATGTGGGGTTTAGAGCTCGTAGGGAGGTGGTAGGGAAGAAAATAACCGACTCAACATTATCAGCGTGGTCTACCATTTACTTTATAATAGATAGTTGGACGGGTGAACAGCGGGGCTACACAGTTAAAGCGTAAACATCGCCTGTTGAATAGCTGCGATGTTTTCAGGGGGGTTAGAACCGTTTTTGCATTTCCACCTTTTTTTACAAGTCGATTCACTTTGCCCAAGATTGTTTATCCACGTTCGAATCGCCCTATTCGACGGAACAGGCTGATTGAAATGACGTCTGAAATCTCACCGCGTTTGCACCAAACTTTCGCCACTGAGATAGTACGCTTTAACTGTGTAGCCACGCTGTTTACCCGTCCAACTATCTATTATAAACTAAATGGTAGACTACGCTGATAATGTTGAGTCGGTTATTTTCTTCCTCACCACCTCCCTACGAGCTCTAAGCCCCACATCAAATATTTCCATTTGACTGGCGCACCCTGTAGTAGGTATGGCGTACATAATTAATCCGACTGGAATATAAATTATGAAATAATTCTTTTTAAAAAACTGATAAGTGACTCTATGACCAGGCATATTGAATCAGCTTTGTTTGTTATTTCCATACAGAATATTTTCCGCATTGTTTTCCGGAACAGAACAAGAACGAACAGAACATGTTCACGAACGTGTTTGCGATCATTATGGACGGGAATGGAATGCGGGGTGTTATTTAGTCTGGATGTCAATGCGAACATTCTAAGTAGCAATAAGTTATTTTTTATGTAAGTATATAGCTATTGTTTTTTAAAATTTGTCTATTTTTGCGTATACTACTCAAAGACAAAATTGACCTTTACTAAAAATAGTCAACCCATACCTACTCGAAATTAAAATAAATAAAAAATATGTCGCTATATCTGGATAGGTTATTTTTTATTTAAGGCTATCACCATTCATTTCCTTGTTACATCTTAATATATTTTAAAATGAAAATTTTTGAGATAGATGCTGTGGAATTTCTCGCGATTTTATGTGGTACAGAGCTATACACCAATACTGGGAACACAGATTGAACGGGAACGCATGCAGCACTCTAAAATTCTAACGCTGCTTTATTCATGCACTGCTTCATGCATACGTTGCTTTCTCCAATCACTGCTTTGTTCAGACACAGCCTCATTCATACACCGAATTCTTCAAACACCGCTTTATTCATCGTCCTAAACTCCATCGTCGGTAACATTGCAACACTCGAAAATTCTAACGCTGCTTTATTCATGCACTGCTTCATGAATACGTTGCTTTCTCCAATCACTGCTTTGTTCAGACACAGCCTCATGCATACACCGAATTCTTCAAACACCGCTTTATTCATCGTCCTAATCTTCATCGTCCTAATGTAGCACAGACACAAACCTAAAATCTGTAATGCCAACAACATAGTGCTTAGGCTTCGTATCCATAGATGTCAACAAGTGGCATGATTTTTAAGTTATAAACTTTTTAAATAATATTTCCTATTCAGTATTATCTAAATATGTAATAGTAACAAAATATTTAAACAAAAGTTTTCATAGAATAAGAATAATATTTGTGATTTTACTTTTAAGATGTAAAAAGTGACAGATCCCAATCCCAATAATGTAAATATAACCTGCATTGCAAAAACACATCAGTGGAAAATATTAAACTAAGACCCGTATGACACGATACAAAATTTTGTTGAAAATGTTGAACAAAACTTTGTAGAAAATTATTTCAATTTTTTTTTCATTCCCAAACTTCCAATTATTGTAAAATATGTGTTTGCAACGTATCGAAAATTTTTATAAAAATTTACTATTTATGCATGCTTGACACTTTTGCTTTTGTGGCGGCAAATTCAAACTAAAACCCTTACTCTTCTCTGTCAATTTATGCGTCCATGTTGAATCTTAACGTCACTAACGTGGTCTATTATATATTGTATGTGCATACATGTATTAGTAGAAACAATAAGGCATTGAAATGAATTATCTAAACAACTTTTATATTCGGCAGCTATAGTAAGCACTATAATTTTAAGTTTGAAATTAAAACAAGATAAAAAGAAAAAACAACAAAGAAAAAAATATGGGCCAGATCGTAGTTGCAACCAAGCAAATAATGAGTTATTGAACTCTGATCCATCTGCCTATACATAAATTTCTTACGACTAACAAACAATCGATTTGAATGTTTATTATCATTAGTTACGGTTGATATTGCAAGACAAGACACCTTTATGCGATTTCTGGCGATTGTCACAATTGACAGTTGAGTTGAAGTTCATTGCGCATATTTTATACAAAATTTACTACTTTTTAGAACGGTTTGCAACGATACAAAAAATTACTTTCTACAAAATTTTATATAAAATTTTGTATATAATTATTTTACATCGTGTCATACGGGCCTAAGAATAGTATATTTGTTTTTATTACCTATTTGTAAATAAAAATACGAAATATTCTTTAGACAACATCAATATTGTATATTATCATACTAAGGGTACTAATCAGGGGTAATACCATAAGAGATGATAATTTTTTGAGAATTGTTTTGTCGTTTCCACGGCAATTTATTTCTAACAATTTCACGACACAAAACATCATCTATCAATTTCCCGAAACGAAGTTGAGGAGAATTGTCAGATGATGTTTTGTGGAGTGAAATTGCAATAAGTTGCCGTGGAATAGACAAAAATTCTCTCAAAAAATTATTATCTCGAATGGTATTTAGGAAGAATATTTTTCTTGTTAAAAATACTACCAAAACGACTCATTTTGCTAAACATTTTTGACGTTTCATGTGACAAATAAATTAATTTTTTGTTACTGACGTAACAAAATAAATCCTAATCTACAAAATTATGTTGTCAGATACATCATTTTACATTTTCAATTCTATTGGTTGCATTACGTCATTTGACGTCATCATTACGCAATATGATTGGTTAAACCATCAGTCAAAAAATATTCACTATAATACTATAAAGGTATTATTTAGTGACAATATAGGTTATTTATTATTGAGGATCAGATTTGAAATTTAGGTACATATCAAGTGTCAGCCAAAACTTAATTCTCCTCATTAGTGTAGAACATCATATAGCTATAATAACATCTTTTAATTTTCTTCAACTCGATAAAGTGATGACAAATTGTCGATGAAATAAAATAAAATGAATGATTTTTATTTAACCAACTACACTGCTCAAAACAAAAATCGAGCAACTTTACCGAACCAAGAAAATGCCTGTTTTTAAAATGTGGGGCATTTCTTTCAGGGACGTGTTAACCAAAATCTGGAAATTCCCTCTGGAGATACATTCCTCCTCTACGTTCTCCAAAAATCCCGAAGAGATTCGCTCCCCCAGACCCCCTGAAAAATCGCTTTATGTGATGTCATGTTTGAGCAATGAAAAATCTCAAAGTTTGAAGGCTTGTAGCTCCAAAAAATCCTACTTAAGGGGGTTGTTCGACTCGATTGTCACAAAGCCCTATCAATTTCCTTTTCAGAGCTGAAAATTTCGTCCTTATGCTGAAGAATATTCTTAGGCCCGTATGACACGATGTAAACAATTTTCAAATTTTTTTTTCATATCCAGAGACGTCAAAAACTGACACCTGTTAGAGTAGTCGCAAAATAAGATGGATAATAATAATTGGATAAATTTAATTTTAGGTTTCAATTATTAAATTAATATACAGTTGGTAACATTGACTTTGTATGTTTTTCAGTTAGTTAGTAACTATAATGACGTACATATGTAATACCAACATAAATTTAGTAATTTTATTAGTATACATAACAAAATTAATGTATATTTTAGTTAATTATAAAAAACTAAAGACATATAATATTTAATTGAATTTGGAATAATAGTTAATGAAAGAAGTGTACGACTACATTTTGTAAACTTCCTTATTACGAAAATAATAACAATAATACAACCAAAGTGTAGTAGGTAGAATTCGGTTTTAGGTCCAATTCGTAATCGGCTAAATTCAATTTTAGGTTTCGATTATTAAATTAATATACAGTTGGTAACATTGACTTCGTGTGTTTTTTGGTTGCTTAGTAACCGTAATGACGTATATATGTAATACCAACATAAATTTAGTAATTTTATTAATAACATAATAAATTAATGTATATTTTAATGGGATAGTTGCGGGAAAAAAAGTAGCTGATTTTTTGATAAATTATTAAACTTTGGCCAATTCTGAACATGTTTCCATAAAAATCATTTCTAAATTTACAACTTTTCATTCATAATTTCCATAAATAAAGTTCGACGTACAAACATTGTGACGTAGATTGTGCAGAATGATACAGTCCTTCTAAGTCTTGGCGACTCCGACAGACTCGTTGTAATACCTCAACAAAGCGAAGTAGTCTACATATCTTTATATTTTATTAGAACATAATTTTAAACTTATTTCAAATATTAAATTAACAGATATCTAAATAATATTTAAAAGTAATTTATTGTTAAAAAATATTACTTATTTACTCGATAAGTCGCATAGTTCTTGAAACACTACAAATTTTATGTCAGCCTGTACACTTCAAGGACTGTACAGAGAAATGTCAGTTGAGTTCTGAGATCACTCGCCAGAGGGCCGAGCTCTGTGATTGGTTTTCACAATGTACGTCAGACTAAAAAATTTGAAATTAGAAGATATTTAAAAAAAATTGTATCTTAAAAATAATACACTTTTCACTTATGAAACATTTATTAAAATTAGTTACTTAATGCATTATTTCAGAAAAAAAAATTATTGGAAAATGCGCAACTACCCTATTATCTATAAAAAAAATTATAAACAGAATATTTAATTGAGTTTTGCAATAAATAATGAAAGGAGTGTACGACTACATTTTGTAAACATCTTTATTACGAAAATAATAACAAATATCGGGATGCCGATCTACGATCTGGTCTCATTAGCCAAACTCTCGCTTTGTTTTATATCTTATCTTATGCTATAAAATGACTAAAAATTGCATGTATGTATTTTTTCCGGATGAAAATAAATTATAAAATTGTCTTTAATCATCATTTTTGTGATTTTTTTGTGAATTTATTTTTTGATCAATTGACTACCTGTTTAAAAGGAGAATGGAATGGTTACTTAGTTGAAATAAAATTAAAACAATTTTAACACAATAAATATTATTTAATAAATTATATAAAATAAGAAATTTTAAAATAACAAATGATAAGGTAATAAAAATTTTGAAAAACCAGCAGTAAAACATAACAAGCAGAAGTAAATGATTTTAAGTATTAAAAGCTAATTTGAAGATTTTTTAATGTAAAGGCTTCCAAATTTTCAAGGAAAAAATCTTCATCTTGGTAAACATCTGGTACGGTATTATTCTGCATTAGATATGGCCATAGGAACCATTCTTGGCCACCAGACATCAGGTAAGAATTTATGTGGGAATCAAAAATTTTATTTAACAGGTATGGCCATAAGTACCATTCTTGACCACCTCACATCAGGTAAGAATTTATGTGGGAATCAAAAATTTTATTTAATACGTATGGCCATAGGCACCATTCTTGACCACCTCACATCAGGTAAGAATTTATATGGGAATCAAAAATTTTATTTAATAGGTATGGCCATAGGTACCATTCTTGACCATCTCACATTAGGTAAGAATTTATGTGGAAATCAAAAATTTTATTTAATAGGTATGGCCATAGGTACCATTCTTGACCATCTCACATTAGGTAAGAATTTATATGGGAATCAAAAATTATATTTAATAGGTATGGCCATAAGTACCATTCTTGACCACCTCACATCAGGAAAGAATTTATATGGGAATCAAAATTTTATTTAATAGGTACGTCCATAGGTACCGTTCTAGACCACCTCACATCAGATAAGATTTATTTATGTGGGAATCAAAAATTATATTTAATAGGTATGGCCATAGATACCATTCTTGACCACCTCACATCAGGTAAAAATTTATATGGGAATCAAAAATTTTATTTAATAGGTATGGCCACAGGTACCGATTTTGGCCACCTAACATCAGGTAAGAATTTATATGGGAATCAAAATTTTTATTTAATATGTATGGCCATAGGTAGAGTTTTTGACCACCTCACATCAAGTAAGAATTTATGTGGGAATCAAAAATTTTGTTTAATAGGTATGGCCTTAGGTAGAGTTTTTGACCACCTCACATCAGGTAAGAATTTATGTGGAAATCAAATTTTTTATTTATTTATTTATTCCTTGTTAAAAACTGACTATAGGACGTGCAAATTAGAAACTTGTACTAATTCAAACAAAAAAGTTATAGGTGAGAAACGAAATTGGCAAAATTTACATTTTTGCGTATATCTACTCACTTAAGCATTTTTGTGGGAAAACAAAAACATTTCTAAATTGGCAAAACAGGGGCAACTTTTTTCTAAGTTAACCAACTTCGTATCCAGGGTTGTTGCAATTTTGCCCAGCCCGAAAAAACCCAGCTGAAATAACCCGAAAAAACCCATTTTATTTGAAAATTGTATGCAGGCTGTCCTATGAAACTGTTTAAGCATGGGATTCTCGAGAACCATAAGAGATACGAACAGGGTACCATTCTAGACTACCTCACATCAGGTAAGAATTTGTGAAAATCTAAAATTTTATTTAATAGGTGTGGCCACAGGTACCGTTCTTGACCACCTCACATCAGGTAAGAATTTATGTGGGAATCAAAAATTTTATTTAATAGGCATGGCCATGGGTAGAGTTTTTGACCACCTCACATCAGGTAAGAATTTTTGTGGGAATCAAAAATTATATTTAATAGGTATGGCCATAGGTACCGTTCTTGACCACCTCACATCAGGTAAGAATTTATGAGGAAATAATTTTTTTTTATAGGTACCATTCTTGACCACCTCACATCAGGTAAGAATTTATATGGGAATCAAAAATTTTATTTAATAGGTACCTATGGTCATAGGTACCATTCTAGACCACCTTACATCAGGTAAGAATTTATGGAAATCTAAAATTTTATTTAATAGGTGTGGCCACAGGTGCCGTTCTTGACCACTTCACATCTGGTAAGAATTTATGTGGGAATCAAAAATTTTATTTAATAGGTATGGCCATAGGTAGAGTTTTTGACCACCTCACATCAGGTAAAAATTTATGTGGGAATCAAAAATTTTATTTAATAGGTATGACCATAGGTAGAGTCACAGCGCGGCAATTAGATACGCTCAGAAGTGTATACAGTAAAATATTCGAGTAGATGTGGTATAGGCGTGACCTAGTGTATTTTTGAACAGTGAAAAACTCGCTGAAAACGAGTTTTCTGGAAAATTTGAGCTAGTCCGTTAGATTCCTGAGGTTGAAAACCTCTTATATACCAACTTTCGAGAAAATCGTTAGAGCCGTTTTCGAGATAGCATGACCGTAAAAACATACAATTCCTTGCTCATTTAATAGAATAGATAATGCAACCAAATGTTAATATTACGATAACCATGGAAATGCTTTGACATACAAATATCTGACTTTGTTTAATCTGTACCTAATGTCAGAGTGCTATCTAACGTTTTATAGTATAAAATATTATATGATTACCTGAAACAATATAATAATAATATTAATGTATTTTATGTTTACTTTACCTTTTAATTTAATACAAAAATGTCTAACATAACAATAACATCTCTCATAAAATTGATCGCATAGAGTTCAGACAGTGGTATCTGTAATGCTACGATTTGATACTGTTTACAGTGTCATCTTTGTATGGGAATCGCACTTATTACGTGGAACGAATATAAAAGGAATTAATAGGACTGGTATTTCAAATTAGATTAAGTTAATTTTTTACTAAACCTCTATAAATATACATTTTCTACAATAATTATTTATAACATTTGCTCCAATAATTATATTACTTACAAAGAAAACACAAATATTTAGCCAAAAATATTAATAACGTGTTAAAATTTAACAGATTCGGCTGTCAGTTGAAATAGTATTTGTTGACATCCGGGCCGGGCATTTTTCAAGTATCTTGGTGGTAACAGAGAGGTAGAGACAGATAATCAATTTAACTAATATTTGGCCTCTTCGTTGTTTGACAGAAAGAGTTGATGTTATTTGTGATTTGCGGTTCTTCTGTAGCCTGTAGAAACATCACTAATATGCAGTGTCGTGTGTTCACTTGATATGACATTTCGTAAGCAATACACACACATACATTCATGTTTTATAGGATTTTCCCACTGAGAAGTTTTGCACGCACTTTATTTCATCATTTTCATATATTTGGTTTATTTGACTGTTGTTACGCGCTTTAAATCTAAAGGTATTCCTACCGTATAACGATATAATGTTTTTACCTATTAAGAAATATACAGATATTAAAAGTTAGGAAGTGCCTAATCATACTTAAAAATCGCGAAACTCGAAAAACGCGGAACGCGACTTAGTGTTGCCGCTTACCCCGACACTCGAAAAACCTAACCTAACCCCAAAATGTCACAAATGTCCTCGAGAAACCGCGTACCGGTCGTGTGGTAATCCCGAAATTGGCCTTTCATCCGAGTTCTCTTCGCGTTTTCCGCGTTTCTCGCGTTTTTCGAGTGTCGAAGTAAGCGTCAACACTGTAAGTCGCATTCCGCGTTTTTTAAGTGTGATTAGTCACTTCTTAAAAGTTATATACTAATTTTCATAATTATAATAGAAACCCACATACACAGTAAATTATTAATGTCGTATAATAATAATTAATTATGCTTTACTATAGATATTATGACAGTATAATTATTATTGTAGTAGGTAGATTTAGGACGTAGACTTAATATTTATATGTAGAAACTTCAATACGAAAACCAAGTTGTCAAAGAGGCAAAAAATATGTTGTCATTCTTCGTCTTGCATTTCACCAATGTTTTAGATTGTTTAAGTTTTTATAATACGCCACCCTCTCTCTCTCTGTGTGTAGTTTCATGTACCATGTACCTACAACAGTGTACTGTTTCAAATATAATTATAATTTCTTTTTATATTTGGATCATCTGGCGGATGTTTATGTTAATTGATATTGGATTTTGTACTCATTAACAATCAATACGTTTTGTGTAAAGGTTTATTTATTCCTATAAAGAAACATACGGCGATATTAAATTAAGACTAAGATTTTTTCATTGTATAATATTATAATATATACATACCTATGAACAACTTTTATTTATGTCATGCGTAAAGTTTATAAATAATAATATTGTTGTTTGATATTATTACTAATAATGATAATAAGTTATAATAATGTATAAATAAGATCTTGTACGACGTACTTATAATAACCTAAAAATGTCTGACGTTTGTGAAATCAGTCATCATCATTTTTATGCTGCCTACCTTAACTATATTTGTATTATCAATCCCAGCTATAATATCCCATTAAAATTGTATTATTTACCTGAAACAAAATAATATTAATGTATTTTACGTGTTAATGTACCTTTTAAAATAATACAAATGTCAAACCTAAATCCATAGCTATTGACACCACCACCAACAAAACAGTCATAAGAAGACTGCTGGATGAATATTAATATTATTGAAACACACTTTGTACAGAACATGTCAATATTATTGACATTTATATTATTAAATATGAGATTTAGATATTTTATCATAAATATAGAAAACGCGAAATGATTTGATGGTTTAATTAGGTTACTGAAGAAAAGAAATAAGAAGAACCCAATATCATTATCTCTGTCAAAAGCCGGCGCTACACAATAATGCTACAAACACCTCTTTCAACGTTTGCTAATTCGTCGCATCGTGAATCTGTTTTACAAACAAATAATGTCAAGATCTTCTTCTAAGGGTTTTCTCGTCTGAGATTCAGATCTGTCAGCAAATATATTTGAGCCACTCTATAGGTATATTATATCTAAAAGCAGGTCAATAAGAGTATAAGAATTACCTAGTCTCTGATACAAAATACCTAATAAATTTTATTATCAATACGAAAATCAAGAAAGTGTTGTCAAAGAGTAACAAAAAAATGTTGTCATTCGTCTTGCATTTCACCACCAATGTTTAGATAGACACGACAACAACTTACATTTCTAAACTATTTTGTACAGATACAAAACACATATTTACAACTTGATCTGATCTTCTTTTTCCGTAATATCTCTGCAAAATAATAATTATTTCATTATACTATAATATGTTTCATACCTACATACAACTTTTATATATTATGTCATGCGCGTTACGTTTATAAATAATAATATTGTTGTTAGATATTATTACTAATAATAATAATAATAAAGTACAATAATGTATAAATAAGAACTTGTACTAATATAAGTCAATAACCTAAAAAAATATCTGACGTTTAGTAAGAGATCAGTGTTATAGTGTTGCCAACTTAGTGGAAAAAAATAATCATATATGAAACACAAAATAATCATATTTAAGACATAATTAACGTATAAATAATAATATTAATAATATAAATATATAAATAAGTTAATTATTTATAAATTATATATAATATAAACATGAAATAATAGAAATTGAAAAAGTAAATTTCTAAAATTATTATAGAGTTGGTAACATTGCAATTAAGATTATAAGATAAATGTGTATTTTATTTAATTAAAAAAAACGATAATTATAGAGAGAAAAATGCATTTTAAACGGGTTCTTAGAATTTTTTTCTCTTATAAATAATATATAACATATAAATATAATAGAATTTTATATAATGTTTGCAAGTAGAATATTAATAGTAAAGGTTGTTTAACCAGTATAGTAGGTTAAACTCATTTTTAGGTTATAAGTAAAATAGATTAAACTCATCTTTAAGTTATAAGTAATATAGGTTAAACTCATCTTTAAGTTATAAGTAAAGTAAGTTAAACTCTTCTTTAAGTTATAAGTAAAGTAGGTTATCAGTGTAGTAGGTAATAATCGTAATTGGCTTAATTTGATTGTAGGTTTAATTCATAATCGAATAAATTTAATTTGAAGTTTCAATTATTAAATTAATATACAGTTGGTAACATTGCCTTGGCGTGTTTTTCGGTTGCTGGGCAACGTTATGACGTATATATGTAATACCAACATAAATTTAGTAATTTTATTATTAATTAATTATAAAAATACTAAAGACACATAGAGGTAAACATAAGTTTTAAACGGGTTCTTAGAATTCTTTTCTCTTAAAATTGATGTATAATATGTAAACTCAGATTAAATAATTTTTGTTTTTAAATAATATTTGTCTTTAGATAAAACTTGTTTAAATAAAATTAATTTTTAAATAGATATCGTCTTTATATAACTTTATATAGAACACGTCTTTAGAATAAACTCGTCTTATAATTTAACTTGTCTCTAATTTAAATTTGTAGGTATATAAACTAAATTTGTTTTTAAATTAAATTCGTCTTTATGGTCATGATTATGTTAGCATTTCAATAATATTATTACCTGCTTTCAGGTCTACGACATTAATGTATTTCACCACAAACAAAACTCGTAATACTCGTAATTGGCTTAATTTGATTTTAGATTTAATTCATAATCGAATAACTCGTTTTTAGGTTATATTCATCTTTAGATAAAACTCATCATTAAAATAAATTGGTTTTTAAATAATATTTGTCTTTAGATAAAATTTGTTTAAATACAACTCATCTTTTAATAGAAATCGTCTTTACATAAAACTTGACTATAGATAGAACACGTCTTTAGAATAAACTCGTCTTATAATTTAACTTGTCTCTAATTTAAACTTGTATTATAAATTAAATTCGTTTTTAAGTTAAATTAGTCTTTAGACTAAACTCGTATTTAGATAAAACATTCGTCTTTATGATAAACTCGTCTTTAGATAGATCTAAGTTTTCCATCCGAAGCTTGTATGGATATCCCATCCAAAGCCTGTGAGAGTATCTCCATCCAAAGTCTGTAGAGATATCCCATCCAAAGCCTGTGGCGGTGTTCCATTTTAATACTGTTAACACGCCCCATCCAAAGCCTATAGAGGTGATCCATCCAAAACATGTGGAGATGTTCCTTCTAAAGCCACCCACACACACACACACACACACACACACACACACACACACACACACACACCACACACACACACACACACAAACACACAGACAAACATAAACACAAACACATACACATTACACATACATACCAATACACGCACACACAAACATACGCACACACCAACACAAACTCAAACACATACACACAAACACATACACACAAACACATCAATACACGCACACACAAACATACGCACACACCAACATAAACACAAACACATACACACAAACACGTAAAACACATACACACAAACATACGCACACACCAACACAAACTCAAACACCATCACATACACACAAACACACTAACACATACACACAAACACATACACACAAACACGTACACACAAACACATACACACAAACACATACACACAAACACGTACACACAAACACATACACACTAACACACAAACACATACACACAAACACATACACACACAAACACGTACACACAAACACATACACACAAACACATACACACAAACACATCAAACACATACACACAAACACGTACACACAAACACGTACACACAAACACATACACACAATCACATACACACAAACACATACACACAAACACATACACACCAACACATGCACACACAAATATACGCACACACCAACACAAACACATACACACAAACACGTACACACAAACACGTACACACAAACACAACAATACAAACAAAAACACATACACACCAACACGCGCACACACAAACATACGCACACACCAACACAAACACATACACACAAACACGTACACACAAACACGTACACACAAACACATACACACAAACACGTACACACAAACACATACACACAAAAACATACACACACAAACACATACCCAGAAACGCACACACTAATAATTATTAACATTAGATTTTAACTGAGATTATTTGCAAGTAATGAAAGGAGTGTTATATATTAATTTACGACCTCATTTTGTAAACCATCTTTATTAATCCCATTTTACATTGAGCAATATTGCAGATGCAAGTGCAAATTTTGACAAGTTGCTTCAATATAGCATGAGTGTAATACAGAAATTATAAAATTATTATTCTAATTTAACCGTTCGTGTTCATATATAATATAATATTGATTAGAATTTGTTTAGATCCTACCGAACAGGAACATTCTCAGACGACAATACCCAATATCAGTCTACATGTTTAATTTAAAATTATTTTGTAAATTGCTGAAAAAGAAAATTGGTTATTAGCTAAGAATTGCAAGTAACGAAATGAGTTGATATTAAATTATGACCACATTTTGTAAACTTCTTTATTACAGAAATAATAACAATACTACAACAAATTATATAATTAAAAATAATATGATTTTTAGCTATATTTACATCAAATTTAACCACACAGACCATAAAAATTCCTGTTATCGACTGTATCCATGTAGACTGTGCCATCTCGTGACAGTTACAGTTCCTCAGTATTTACGTTTATAAACATATTTGTACAGATTCAAACACATATTAATTTACAAAAAACTATCTGTTCATTATTTATCCATAAAATATCTCTGCAAAAATTATTTCATTGTATAATATTATAATAATATATCCTATATACCTACGAACAACTTTTATTTATGTCATGCGTAAAGTTTATAAATAATAATATTTTTGTCAGATATTATTATTAACAATAATAAGATATAATAATGTATAAATAAGATATTGTACAACGTACTTTTACCCTATAAATATCTGACGTTTGTGAAATAAACCATCATCATAATATGCTGCCTACCTCAACTTTATTTCTACCGGTACAATGAAATACTGTTCTAACAATACATAACACTAGTATTACATTGTTCATATATTTGTATTAATCAATCCCAGCTATAATATCCCATTAAAATTGTATTATTTACCTGAAACAAAATAATATTAATGTATTTTACGTATTAATGTACCTTTTAAAATAATACAAATGTCAAACCTAAATCCAGAACTTGACACCAGCACCAACAAAACAGTCATAAGAAGACTGATGGATGAATATTAATATTATTGAAACACACTTTATACAGAACATGTCAATATTATTGACATTTATATTATTAAGTATGAGATTTAGATATTTTAACATAAATATAGAAAACGCGAAATGATTTGATAGTTTAATTAGGTTACTGAAGAAAAAATAAGAACCCAATATGATTATCGCTGTCAAAAGCCGGCGCATCGTGAAGCTGTTTTACAAACAAATAATGTCAAGATCTCCTCGTCTGAGATTCAGATCTGTCAGCAAATATATTTGAACTACTCTGTATATATCTAAAAGCAAGTCAATAAGAGTATAAGAATTACCTAGTCTCTGATACAAAATACCTAATAAATTTTATTATCAATACGAAAACCAAGAAAGTGTTGTCAAAGAGTAACAAAAAAATGTTGTCATTCGTCTTGCATTTCACCACCAATGTTTAGATAGACACGACAACAACTTACGTTTCTAAACTATTTTGTACAGATACAAAACACATATTTACAACCTGATCTGATCTTCTTTTTCCGTAATATCTCTGCAAAATAATTATTTCATTATACTATAATATTATGTTTCATACCTACATACAACTTTTATATAGGTAGTATGTTATGCGCGTTACGTTTAGAAATAATAATATTGTTGTTAGATATTATTACTAATAATAATAATAAGATACAATAATGTATAAATAAGATCTTGTACTAATATAAATCAATAACCTAAAAAAATATCTGACGTTTAGTAAGAGATAAGGAGATCAGTGTTGCCAAGCTAGTGGAAAAAAATATAATACATTAAACACAAAATAATCATATTTAATACATAATTAACGTATAAATTTGTATAAAAATAATATAAATATATAAATAAGTTAATTATTTATCAATTATATATAATATAAACATGAAATAATAGAAATTGAAAAAGTAAATTTCTAAAATTATTATAGAGTTGGTAACATTGCATTTAAAATTATAAGATAAATGTGTATTTTATTTAATTAAAAAAAACGTTAATTATAGAGAGAAAAATGCATTTTAAACTGGTTCTTAGAATTTTTTTCTCTTATAAATAATATATAACATATTAATATAATAGAATTTTATATGATGTTTGCAAGTAGAATATTAATAGTAAAGGTTGTTTAACCAGTGTAGTAGGTTATACTCGTAATTGGCTTAATTTGATTTTAGATTTAATTCATAATCGGATAAATTAAATTTTATGTTTCAATTATTAAATTAATATACAGTTGGTAACACTGACTGCGTGTTTTTCGGTTGCTAAGTAACAGTAATGACGTGTTTTTCGGTTGCTAGGTAAGAGTAATGTAATACCAACATAAACTTAGTAATTTTATTAGTAACATAGCGAATAAATGTAGATTTTATTTAATTAAAAAAAACTATAATTATAGAGAGAAAAATGAGTTTGAAACGGGTTCTTAGAATTTTTTTCTCTTATAAATGATATATATCATATTAATTTATTAGAATGTATTGGTATTGTTTGTAAGTAGAATACTAATAATAATGGTTATTTAACCAGTGTAGTAGGTTAGATTTAATTCATAATCGGATAAATTAAATTTTATGTTTCAATTATTAAATTAATATACAGTTGGTAACACTGACTGCGTGTTTTTCGGTTGCTAAGTAACAGTAATGACGTGTTTTTCGGTTGCTAGGTAACAGTAATGTAATACCAACATAAACTTAGTAATTTTATTAGTAACATAGCGAATAAATGTAGATTTTATTTAATTAAAAAAAACGATAATTATAGGGAGAAAAATGAGTTTGAAACGGGTTCTTAGAATTTTTTTCTCTTATAAATGATATATATCATATTAATTTATTAGAATGTATTGGTATTGTTTGTAAGTAGAATACTAATAATAATGGTTATTTAACCAGTGTAGTAGGTTATACTCGTAATTGGCTTAATTTGATTTTAGATTTAATTCATAATCGGATAAATTAAATTTCATGTTTCAATTATTAAATTATTATACAGTTGGTAACACTGACTGCGTGTTTTTCGGTTGCTAAGTAACAGTAATGACGTGTTTTTCGGTTGCTAGGTAACAGTAATGTAATACCAACATAAACTTAGTAATTTTATTAGTAACATAGCGAATAAATGTAGATTTTATTTAATTAAAAAAACGATAATTATAGAGAGAAAAATGAGTTTGAAACGGGTTCTTAGAATTTTTTTCTCTTATAAATGATATATATCATATTAATTTATTAGAATGTATTGGTATTGTTTGTAAGTAGAATACTAATAATAATGGTTATTTAACCAGTATAGTAGGTTAAACTCATTTTTAGGTTATAAGTAAAATATATTAAACTCATTTTTAAGTTATAAGTAATATAGGTTAAACTCATCTTTAAGTTATAAGTACAGTACGTTAAACTCTTCTTTAAGTTATAAGTAAAGTAGGTTATCAGTGTAGTAGGTAATACTCGTAATTGGCTTAATTTGATTGTAGGTTTAATTCATAATCGAATAAATTTAATTTGAAGTTTCAATTACTAAATTAATATACAGTTGGTAACATTGACTTGGCGTGTTTTTCGATTGCTGGGCAACCGTTATGACGTATATATGTAATACCAACATAAATTTAGTAATTTTATTATTAATTAATTATAAAAATACTAAAGACACATAGAGGTAAACATAAGTTTTAAACGGGTTCTTAGAATTCTTTTCTCTTAAAATTGATGTATAAAATGTAAACTCAGATTAAATAATTTTTGTTTTTAAATAATATTTGTTTTTAGATAAAACTTGTTTAAATAAAATTAATTTTTTAATAGATATCGTCTTTATATAACTTTATATAGAACACGTCTTTAGAATAAACTCGTCTTATAATTTAACTTGTCTCTAATTTAAACTTGTATATAAATTAAATTAGTTTTTAAATTAAATTCGTCTTTATGGTCATGATTATGTTAGCATTTCAATAATATTATTACCTGCTTTCAGGTCCACGACATTAATGTATTTCACCACAAACAAAACTCGTAATACTCGTAATTGGCTTAATTTGATTTTAGATTTAAATCATAATCGAATAACTCGTTTTTAGGTTATATTCATCTTTAGATAAAACTCATCATTAAAATAAATTGGTTTTTAAATAATATTTGTCTTTAGATAAAACTTGTTTAAATACAACTCACCTTTTAATAGAAATCGTCTTTACATAAAACTTGACTATAGATAGAACACGTCTTTAGAATAAACTCGTCTTATAATTTAACTTGTCTCTAATTTAAACTTGTATTATAAATTAAATTCGTTTTTAAGTTAAATTCGTCTTTAGATTAAACTCGTCTTTAGATAAAACATTCGTCTTTATGATAAACTCGTCTTTAGATAGATCTAAGTTTTCCATCCAAAGCTTGTATGGATATCCCATCCAAAGCCTATGGGAGTGTCCCCATCCAAAGTCTGTGGAGATATCCCATCCAAATCCTGTGGCGGTGTTCCATTTTAATACTGTTAACACGCACCATCCAAAGCCTGTAGAGGTGATCCATCCAAAACATGTGGAGATGTTCCTTCTAAAGCCACCCACACACACATACAAACACACAGACAAACATAAACACATACACATTACACATACACACCAACACACGCACACACAAACATACGCACACACACCAACACAAACTCAAACACATACACACAAACACATACACAAACACATACACTCAAACATATACACACAAACACATACACATACACACAAACACATACACACCAATACACGCACACACAAACATACGCACACACCAACATAAACTCAAACACAAACACATATACACAAACACATACACACAAACACATACACACAAACACATACACACAAACACATACACACAAACACATACACACAAACACATACACACAAACACATACACACAAACACATACACACAGACATACGCACACACCAACACAAACAAAAACTCAAACACCATCACATACACACTAACACATACACAAAAACACATACACATACACACAAACACGTACACTCAAACAAATACACACAAACACGTACACACAAACACATACACACAAACACGTACATACAAACACATACACACAAACACGTACACACAAACAAATACACACAAACACATACACTTAAACACACACACACAAACACATACACACAAACACATCAAACACATACACACATACACACAAACACGTACACACAAACACATACACGTACACACAAACACATACACACACAAATATACGCACACACCAATACAAACACAATCACATATACACCAACACGCGCACACACAAACGTACGCACACACCAACACAAACACATACACACAAACACGTACACACAAACACGTACACACAAACACATACACACAAACACGTACCTACACAAAAACACATACACAGAAACGCACACACTAATTATTAACATTAGATTTTAACTGAGATTATTTGCAACTTACGAAAGCAGTGTTATATATTAATTTACGACCTCATTTTGTAAACCATCTTTATTAAGCCCATTTCACATTGAGCAATATTGCAGATGCAAGTGCAACTTTTGACAAGTTGCTTCAATATTGCATGAGTGTAATACAGAAATTATAAAATTATTATTCTAATTTAACCGTTCGTGTTCATATATAATATAATATTGATTAGAATTTGTTTAGATCCTACCGAACAGGAACATTCTCAGACGACAATACCCAATATCAGTCTACATGTTTAATTTAAAATTATTTTGTAAATTGCTGAAAAAGAAAATTGGTTATTAGCTAAGAATTGCAAGTAACGAAATGAGTTGATATCAAATTATGACCACATTTTGTAAACTTCTTTATTACAGAAATAATAACAATAATACAAAAAATTATATAATTAAAAATAATATGATTTTTAGCTATATTTACATCAAATTTAACCACACAAACCATAAAAATTCCTGTTATCGTCTGTATCCATGTAGACTGCGCCATCTCGTGACAGTTAACGCAAGATCTAGGTTTTAGTTCCTCAGTATTTAAGTTTATAAACATATTTGTACAGATTCAAACACATATTAATTTACAACAAACTATCTGTTCATTATTTATCCATAATATATCTCTGCAAAAATTATTTCATTGTATAATATTATAATATGTACATACCTACGAACAACTTTTATTTATGTCATGCGTAAAGTTTATAAATAATAATATTTTTGTTAGATATTATTATTAATAATAATAAGATATAATAATGTATAAATAAGATCTTGTACAACGTATTTTTACCCTATAAATGTCTGACGTTTGTGAAATAAACCATCATCATAATATGCTGCCTACCTCAACTTTATTTCTACCGGTACAATGAAATACTGTTCTAAAAATACATAACACTAGTATTACTTTGTTCATATATTTGTATTAATCAATCCCAGCTATAATATCCCATTAAAATTTTGTATTATTTACCTGAAACAAAATAATATTAATGTATTTTACGTGTTAATGTACCTTTTAAAATAATACAAATGTCAAACATAAATCCAGAACTTAACACCACCACCACCAAGAAAACAGTCATAAGAAGACTGATGGATGAATATTAATATTATTGAAACACACTTTATACAGAACATGTCAATATTATTGACATTTATATTATTAAGTATGAGATTTAGATATTTTAACATAAATATAGAAAACGCGAAATGATTTGATAGTTTAATTAGGTTACTGAAAAAAAAGCCGGCGCATCGTGAAGCTGTTTTACAAACAAATAATGTCAAGATCTTCTTCTGAGGGTTTCCTTGTCTGAGATTCAGATCTGTCAGCAAATATATTTGAACTACTCTGTATATATCTAAAAGCAAGTCAATAAGAGTATAAGAATTACCTAGTCTCTGATACAAAATACCTAATAAATTTTATTATCAATACGAAAACCAAGAAAGTGTTGTCAAAGAGTAACAAAAAAATGTTGTCATTCGTCTTGCATTTCACCACCAATGTTTAGATAGACACGACAACAACTTACGTTTCTAAACTATTTTGTACAGATACAAAACACATATTTACAACCTGATCTGATCTTCTTTTTCCGTAATATCTCTGCAAAATAATTATTTCATTATACTATAATATGTTTCATACCTACATACAACTTTTATATAGTATGTTATGCGCGTTACGTTTAGAAATAATAATATTGTTGTTAGATATTATTAATAATAATAATAAGATACAATAATGTATAAATAAGATCTTGTACTAATATAAATCAATAACCTAAAAAAATTTCTGGCGTTTAGTAAGAGATAAGGAGATCAGTGTTGCCAAGCTAGTGGAAAAAAATATAATACATTAAACACAAAATAATCATATTTAATACATAATTAACGTATAAATTTGTATAAAAATAATATAAATATATAAATAAGTTAATTATTTATCAATTATATATAATATAAACATGAAATAATAGAAATTTAAAAAGTAAATTTCTAAAATTATTATAGAGTTGGTAACATTGCATTTAAGATTATAAGATAAATGTGTATTTTATTTAATTAAAAAAAACGATAATTATAGAGAGAAAAATGCATTTTAAACGGGTTCTTAGAATTTTTTTCTCTTATAAATAATATATAACATATTAATATAATAGAATTTTATATAATGTTTGCAAGTAGAATATTAATAGTAAAGGTTGTTTAACCAGTATAGTAGGTAGAACTCATTTTTAGGTTATAAATAAAATAGGTTAAACTCGTCTTTAAGTTATAAGTTAATTAGGTTAAACTCATCTTTAAGTTATAAGTAAAGTAGGTTAAAATCATCTTTAAGTTATAAGTTAAGTAAGTTAAACTCATCTTTAAGTTATAAGTAAAGTAGGTTAAACTCATCTTTAAATAGAAATCGTCTTTACATAAAACTTGACTTTAGATAGAGCACGTCTTTAGAATAAAATTTTCACATTTACGCTCGTCACTTATATATTGACGCTCGTCACTTATATATTGACGCTCGTCACTTATATATTGACGCTCATCACTTATATTGACGCTCGTTTTTAGGTTATATTCATCTTTAGATAAAACTCGTCTTTAAAATAAATTGGTTTTTAAATAATATTTGTCTTTAGATAAAACTTGTTTAAATACCTACAACTCATCTTTTATTAGCAATCGTCTTTACATAAAACTTGACTATAGATAGAACACGTCTTTATAATAAACTCGTCTTATAATTTAACTTGTCTCTAATTTAAACTTGTATTATAAATTAAATTCGTTTTTAAGTTAAATTCGTCTTTAGATTAAACTCGTCTTTAGATAAAACATTCGTCTTTAGGATAAACTCGTCTTTAGATAGATTTAAGTTTTCCATCCAAAGCTTGTATGGATATCCCATTCAAAGCCTGTGGGAGTTTCCCCATCCAAAGCCTGTGGAGGTGTTCCATTTTAATACTGTTAACACGTTCCATCCAAAGCCTGTAGAGGTGATCCATCCAAAGCATGTGGAGATGTTCCTTCTAAAGCCACCCACAGACACATACAAACACACAGACAAACATAAACACATACACACAAACATACGCACACACCAACACAAACACACAAACACATACACATACACACCAATACACGCACACACAAACATACGCACACACCAACACAAACTCAAACACATACACACACACACACACACACACACACACACACACACACACACACACAAACACATACACCCAAACACATACACACAAACACGTACACTCAAACAAATACACTCAAACAAATACACTCAAACACGTACACACAAACACATACACACAAACACATACACACAAACACATACACACACACATACACACAAACACGTACACACAATCACGTACACACAAACACATACACACACACATACACACAAACACATACACACAAACATACGCACACACCAACACAAACACCATCATATACCCACAAACACATACACACAAACACACTAACACATACACACAAACACATACACACAAACACATACACACAAACACACTAACACATACACACAAACACACTAACACATACACACAAACAAATACATACAAACACATACACACAAACATGTACACACAAACACATACACACACACAAATACACACAAACACATACACACAAACACATACACACAAACACATACACACAAACATGTACACAAAAACACATACACACAAACATGTACACACAAACACATACACACAAACAAATACACACAAACACATACATAAGATTATTTGCAAATAACGAAAGGAGTGTTATATATTAATTTACGACCTCATTTTGTAAACCATCTTTATTAAGCCCAATTTACATTGAGCAATATTGCAGATGCAAGTGCAACTTTTGACACGTTGCTTCAATATTGCATGAGTGTAATACAGAAATTATAAAATTATTATTCTAATATATCTGTTCGTGTTCATATATAATATAATATTGATTAGAATTTGTTTAGATCCTACCGAACAGGAACATTCTCAGACGACAATACCCAATATCAGTCTACATGTTAAATTTAAAATTATTTTGTAAATTGCTGAAAAAGAAAATTGGTTATTAGCTAAGAATTGCAAGTAACGAAATGAGTTGATATCAAATTATGACCACATTTTGTAAACTTCTTTATTACAGAAATAATAACAATAATACAAAAAATTATATAATTAAAAATAATATGATTTTTAGCTATATTTACATCAAATTTAACCACACAGACCATAAAAATTCCTGTTATCGTCTGTATCCATGTAGACTGCGCCATCTCGTGACAGTGAACGCAAGATCTAGGTTTTAGTTCCTCAGTATTTACGTTTATAAACATATTTGTACAGATTCAAACACATATTAATTTACAACAAACTATCTGTTCATTATTTATCCATAAAATATCTCTGCAAAAATTATTTCATTGTATAATATTATAATATGTACATACCTACGAACAACTTTTATTTATGTCATGCGTAAAGTTTATAAATAATAATATTTTTGTTAGATATTATTATTAATAATAATAAGATATAATAATGTATAAATAAGATCTTGTACAACGTATTTTTACCCTATAAATGTCTGACGTTTGTGAAATAAACCATCATCATAATATGCTGTCTACCTCAACTTTATTTCTACCGGTACAATAAAATACTGTTCTAACAATACATAACACTAGTATTACATTGTTCATATATTTGTATTAATCAATCCCAGCTATAATATCCCATTAAAATTGTATTATTTACCTGAAACAAAATAATATTAATGTATTTTACGTATTAATGTACCTTTTAAAATAATACAAATGTCAAACCTAAATCCAGAACTTAACACCACCACCAACAAAACAGTCATAAGAAGACTGATGGATGAATATTAATATTATTGAAACACACTTTATACAGAACATGTCAATATTATTGACATTTATATTATTAAGTATGAGATTTAGATATTTTATCATAAATATAGAAAACGCGAAATGATTTGATAGTTTAATTAGGTTACTGAAGAAAAAATAAGAACCCAATATGATTATCGCTGTCAAAAGCCGGCGCATCGTGAAGCTGTTTTACAAACAAATAATGTCAAGATCTTCTGAGGGTTTCCTCGTCTGAGATTCAGATCTGTCAGCAAATTATTTGAACTACTCTGTATATATCTAAAAGCAAGTCAATAAGAGTATAAGAATTACCTAGTCTCTGATACAAAATACCTAATAAATTTTATTATCAATACGAAAACCAAGAAAGTGTTGTCAAAGAGTAACAAAAAAATGTTGTCATTCGTCTTGCATTTCACCACCAATGTTTAGATAGACACGACAACAACTTACGTTTCTAAACTATTTTGTACAGATACAAAACACATATTTACAACCTGATCTGATCTTCTTTTTCCGTAATATCTCTGCAAAATAATTATTTCATTATACTATAATATTATGTTTCATACCTACATACAACTTTTATATAGGTAGTATGTTATGCGCGTTACGTTTAGAAATAATAATATTGTTGTTAGATATTATTACTAATAATAATAATAAGATACAATAATGTATAAATAAGATCTTGTACTAATATAAATCAATAACCTAAAAAAATATCTGACGTTTAGTAAGAGATCAGGAGATCAGTGTTGCCAAGCTAGTGGAAAAAAATATCATAAATTAAACACAAAATAATCATATTAAATACATAATTAACGTATAAATAATAATAATAATAATATAAATACATAAATAAGTTAATTATTTATCAATTATATATAATATAAACATGAAATAATAGAAATTGAAAAAGTAAATTTCTAAAATTATTATAGAGTTGGTAACATTACACTTAAGATTATTCAATAAATATGTATTTTAATTAATAATAAAAAAGTGAAGACATAGAGAAAAAAATGCATTTTAAACGGATTCTTAGAATTTTTTTCTTTTATAAATAATATATAACATATTAATATAATAGAATTTTATATAATGTTTGCAAGTAGAATATTAATAGTAAAGGTTGTTTAACTAGCACAAACCTAGCACTAACTGATGGTATATCGGTTACTTTATGTTTCTTTTTACTTCCTTGTATACGGAGTAATAAGGAATTATTATAATCGCGAAAAATTTCGGTTCTCAGATTTTTACGGAAATATCCGTTTTAACCTTTTCTGAATCCATTATGACTAATTTCGTCGTGACGTCTGTACGTACGGACGGACGTACGTACGTACGTATGTGTGTCGCATAACTCAAATACGGTTAGAAGTAGAAAGTTAAAATTTTGTATTTAGGACTGTTATAGCATCTAGTTGTGCACCTCCTATTTCTGGTTTTAATCTATAAACCGGAAGTAGTACTTTTTTCAAATATTTCGATAAATATTTAATTGAAGACAAATTTTACCTCTCGCCTAGAGAGGTATAGGGATCAAGAGAAATTCGATGTCGAGATTTTTGTCAATAAGCACGTTTTAGCACCTTTAGAACCTATTTTGAGTATTTTCACGATGATGTCTGTGTGTGTGTGTGTGTGTGTGTGTGTGTGTGTGTGTGTGTGTGTGTGTGTGTGTGTGTGTGCGCGCGCGCGCGTGCGTGTGTGTGTGTGTGCGCGCGTGTGTGCGTGTGTGTGTGTGCGTGTGTGTGTGTGTGTGTGTGTGCGCGTGTGTGCGTGTGTCTGTGTGTGCGTGTGTCTGTGTGTGTGTGTGTGTGTGTGTGTCTCTGTGTGTGTGTGTGTGTGTGTGTGTGTGTGTGTGTGTATGTCTCTCTGTGTGTGTGTGTGTGTGTGTGTGTGTGTGTGTGTGTGTGTGTGTGTGTGTGTGTGTGTGTGTCTGTGTGTGTGTGTGTCTGTGTGTGTCTCTGTGTGTGTGTGTGTGTGTGTGTGTGTGTGTGTGTGTGTGTGTGTCTGTGTGTGTGTGTGTGTGTGTGTGTGTGTGTGTGTGTGTGTGTGTGTGTGTGTGTGTGTGTGTGTGTCTATGTATGGAAGTCTGTGCGTGTGTATGTATGGAAGTGTGTGCGTGTGTCTGTGTGTGTGTGTGTGTGTGTGTGTGTGTGTGTGTGTGTGTCTGTGTGTGTGTGTGTGTGTGTGCGTGTGTGTGTGTGTCTGTGTGTGTGTGTGTCTGTGTGTGTGTGTGTGTGTCTGTGTGTCTGTGTGTGTCTGTGTGTGTGTGTGTCTGTGTGTGTGTGTGTGTGTGTGTGTGTGTGTGTGTGTGTGTGTGTGTGTGTGTGTGTGTGTGTGTGTGTGTGTGTCTATGTATGGAAGTCTGTATGTGCGCCTACTATAGTCTTTCGTTCTGATTCATTATCTCAAATTCTACTGAACATAAAAATCTAATATTTTGCAATATACATTTGTATATATTAATGAAGAGCTGATTAGATTTTGGTTAAAATCTGCCAACCGGAAATGGTACTTTCTTGAAGCATTTTACCATTTTTTGCAAAAAAAATATAGAAAATTCTGCGATAGCTATAATTTGTCATACGAC
This sequence comes from Agonum fuliginosum, assembly GCA_947534325.1. Classification (NCBI taxonomy): domain Eukaryota; kingdom Metazoa; phylum Arthropoda; class Insecta; order Coleoptera; family Carabidae; genus Agonum; species Agonum fuliginosum. Next base: position 17,273,674 of record OX384037.1, on the reverse strand, counting down.
ATTTCAAAGAACAAGTTATATCTTACAATATTTATTTAACATCTTGTCTATATCTCTTACCAATAAAGGAAAATTATTTTTCAAAGATATATAATTTCACCTACCACGATTTGTAAATCACAATATAGGAAAAAATTTAAAACAAAAATGAATATGTCAATGTGACAGATGAACAGACGTATGCAAGGACGTATGCACAATTTCTGAAATGTTTGTGGCACCATTTTAAAAGAAATGTAAATATTATTAACTGAACATAATGTAATAAGGTAATAATAAAGTTAATTTTTTATCTATAAAGAGATAATTAAGAACTAAGAACTATAAAATTATTTTCAAAAAGTTTATAAATTTATTGCAAAATTATAATTTAAGAAAGCCTAATTAAAACCAAATTCACTTAAATTACAGTGTTAAAGCGAGAGGTCGTGTGCTGGCCACAACAGATTTTTTTTATTTATTTGCATTTTTGTTTATAACATTGTGTTGTGTACAAAAAAGCATTAAAATAAACAATATGTTTTTGAAATAGATTTTTTTATTTGATGTTTATAACGATGTCAAATTGCATTGTTGTTTATAACAATGCCAATTAAACATTGTTGTGGATATCTAATTCAAAGTTTACTGCACCGATTGAGTTCAAGTTTGGTATGATATCATGGGCGTAGTTAGAATTGCCACCATGTATGGTATAGTAATAACTTAGAATTCTTATAACGAGATTCCTTTAAATTCGAGTTGGAGGCGTAGCAACGCGCGCCGGGTCCGCTAGTTATTAATTTAATTTTAACTTTATATACACTATTATTATAAATATTTTAATTTGTGCTAAAATTTAAACAATTTATGGAACCATTGTAACAATAGCAAATCATTTGTTTTTTTTTATACTTCTGTCAGATAAAACTAATAAATAAAATCTTTTTGAAATGAATAATTTGGCATGTTTAAAGATACAGAATATCGGAAATCATGTAAGTATCTTGCTTTTACGACTACTTATCCGGCTAAATATGCCTTCAAAAAGCTCAAAATTTATTTTAAAAAAAGCTAGCTTCAATTTAATCGCGATTAAATAGCATGGTGCTATTTAATCACTTATTTAAATTGGAAAACAATGAAAAAGAAGACAATCTTATTAGTCAAATTTATAATGAGTGAAATAATCATATACAGGTTGGTGGAGATGAAATGCGAACATAGGGAAATATATGACAATGGAGTTATCATGCTAGGCATCTTGATATACGTGGAATAAGTACTGTCAATGTCAAAGTAGCTGTCATATTATTGAAATTTTTATAGTCAATAGTAATATATCAAGGGATCATTATTTTGCTGGTAAAATTTATTTCAAAAGATTGTTGCTTGGTAACATTTCGAGACAAATGACATGATCAAAATCTTAAGAAATAATTTTACCTGCAAAATAATGAGACCCGAGATATATTTTGTTAGACTATTTCCCAAATAAACAGACATAAAATATGAACTAATAAAATTACGTTGGACTGTCCTAATATTTTTATTATTAAAAGTTTTTTAATGCCGGAGTAAGCAAAATTTGACACTGCTGCAGACCGATTAGAATAATTATTCGTGGTTTTTCGTGTTTTTAAATAAAGACTAATTTTTTGTGCCGAAACGGTTGTTTATTTTGACATTTAATTTTTTTACTAACCTTTCAAAATTATAAATTTTAGTTTCTTTCGTTTCACAAGTTCATTAATAATTGCTTCCAAACTAAGGTTTTTGACGTAACTGTATTTTTTGGCGTTATATTTGATATATTTTTATTTCATCGTAAGAAGTTGTCGCAAAAAGGTTCATTTAACACTTGTGACCTACCTGAGTTGATCACACAAATGCCAGGCTAGCAAAAGTGTTGCGGTGCAATGGGCCGTGGTTCGATCTGGCAGTAAAGAAAATTGAGCGCCACTGACTTGAAAAAAAAAGGAAATTCCGTAAGCCAGAATCGGAAGGAGTAGGGTTGAAAATATATATTGCACAAAATATAAGAAAAATAACTGATTTCAAAATATAAAAATATAATAACAGTGTAAATTAGGTGTACAAAAAAATTTGGAAGTAAATTGTGAATACAAAACAATGTAAAAGAGCACAAAAATTCGGTGAAACAACAAAACTACAGTCTCAGAGTAAATTCAATAGCTAGCTAAAATTCTTCCCTCAACCTGTAGGCGACGAGAGATTTTGCGGAGAAAGATGCTCTGCTAACTGGTACTTGTCAGGCTGCGGAAAGTGTTAGACCGCTACAGCAACCGCTGTCCTGCTGGTTGGCTGTCCAATGGCTACCTCTGGGCTCTGGGCTGCGGTGTGGCCGTCGACACAGACTACCGCGCCTCTACGACTCACGCCGGTTGACTGGGTCTCGCTCTGTGCCTTGACTGGTGTGGCCCACGAGTTGGTAACTGACTCTCGCCAAAATCTCTCAAGTCTACACTACCGGTTGAGCTACTACTGCCCTAGTTACAACAATAATTGGTTCAGCAATTGATACAAAAATCGTTACAAATAATTACGCTGGTAAATCACAATCTGAGACAGCTAAATAGGTGCTCTGAAACTTTTACACTGTTCAAAATATTTCAAAATAAACAGAATTATAAAATATAAATAGTGATGCAGTGTGTAATTGTGTTTAGTGTGAATCAAAGCTTTTATTTGGTGTACACCGAAAAAAAAACAGCAAACTAAAATTTGTATTAAATTTAGATTAATGAAAATTTAATTAAACTGAAAAATGAATTTAAATTTTAGCAAAACAAAATTATTTTAAAGCCAAAATTGGAATGGGCGGGAATTCAGGACCACGTGCACGTTTTAGAGAAGACAAAAAGTAGAAAATGCTTAGAACTAAAGCTGAACGTAATGTTCACTAGGCTCTACCAGAATACCAGTATCAAAATAAATTAATAGACTAAATTTAAATAGCCTAACGACAAAACCAAAACTGTACCAAAATTTTTTTTTGATACGACACTGGTACTCTAAATTTACGCTTTAAAATCCAAGTTTAATTGCAACAATAGTAGAGCCTAGGTATTAAATCCCTTTACCAAAATGAGATGAGAAATGACTAAACAAAAATGATAAAATGACCAAATGAAAATATGAACTCATTCACACATGAAAAATTAATACAAAGTAACTAACTAAAAAATCTGGACTTGGTTTCGTGAACTTAGATCGCATCAAACAAATCGTTACTAATTAAACGCACTAAAAGTAAAAATTGAACATGTGCGTGGACGAGCCACAGCGAGGCTGCGCGAGCCAGCATGCAGCGAATAAATTTAGAGCAAAAGTAAATATTAGATTTAAATACAGTACAAAATTCCTAGAAATATGAATTCTAGCAATTAGTGCTGTACAAAGTTAAAACTTTAAAAATTGAATTGAAAGTTCAAAGTGCCAATAAATTTTAAATTTAAAAAAAACAAATGAAATGTGTTAAACACTTACGTGAATTAATTTCACAATTTGGAAAAATATTACCGTGAAGCCAAAAGTAACTTGCAGGATCCGCAAAATTGAAAAGAATGCCGCTCGCCGCCTCACTGCGTCCGCCCACACCAACGATCAGAAACCAAGTCAAACTTCGAACACCTACGTTCCTAGCCGACACCTCGTTCCATGTCCCGCAGTGCTATCTATTACAGAAAATGTTAAATTAAATAAAAAGATAAAGAAGAAATCTTGAAATTATTATGCATCCGTTACACCACCTCTTTTTCCGCAAAAAAAAACATCATTAACCATCTAGCTCAACAGCTTGAGCTACATCATCTTCTTCTTCAACTTCGTCATTCAGAGATTCCTTCAAGTCCTTTACGTGCCAAAAACCGAGATCTTTATTTTTCTCATCCTGCAACTGATAAACAAGATTGGATTTCTTACCGACAATTTGACATTTGAAGTACTTGGGTGCTAAATAGGCCGAGTAGCCTATTGCTGCATTAGATAGTGTATTAGATAGTGTATAATTAACTTCGAACACCTACGTTCCTAGCCGACACCTCGTTCCATGTCCCGCAGTGCTATCTATTACAGAAAATGTTAAATTAAATAAAAAGATAAAGAAGAAATCGTGAAATTATTATGCATCCGTTACACACTTTTAATTTCAATTAAAAACAATACTAAATCAATAAAATTGTCATACATGGCCATGTAACGGGTAAATTGTCAGCTATAATAACCCAAGGACATTGATAATTACGAAATAATTTTGTGACATTCCGAAAGCACGTTGCTTGGTAACCGCCCGACGCCGCAGGCGGAGGGCTGTTAACCTAAAAGCAACGTGCTTGAGGTAGCTGTCACAAAATTATAAGTATTTATCAATGGTCGAGGGTTATTCGGACAGAAAATTTTATTAATTGAAGTATCATTTTCATTACCAAAACGTGCAAATGTCATTTTTATTCAATTATATATAAACATAAAAATGAACATAAATAATTGTAACCTAGCAACATATTTGACATAAGTGACAATGTCCCATGGGTTGCTTTCAGTTAAATGTTGTATTCATTGGTCAATTTCGTACACGTGATCAGAAATGAAAGAATTTCATTGGATATTTAGTTTACCTAAAAATTTTCACTTGAACAATCCCTAGGGAATTTTTTCAATTTTTGCCGATATATTTTGTACGTCATTGGTCAGAATTTAAAAAATTGAAGCAAATGATTGGTTTAATTTTATCTATATATAAAGAACTAATTAAAGGACTAAGGACTATAAAATTATTTTCAAAAAGTTTGTAAATTTATTTCAAAATTATAATTTACGAATGCCTAACTAAAACCAAATTTACATAAATTACAGTGTTAAGGCGGTAGGTTATGTGCTGGCCACATCAGATCTTTTTTAAATAATATCAATTTTTTGTAAGTTACGAATTGGTAATTGGTTCCGAAATCCAGAGGGGGCTGGGGACAACTGAACCACCTTGCTCCCACCACCCTTGCGGGCGCCTATGCTTGCTAGGTACAGAAGATATTGTGATAAAAATTAAATATTTATAGGTACTATAGCGTTTGTCATAACTTCAAATAGTGTAACATGAAGTTTACTTGCAACTTGCGTAATACATAATATTGATTAGAAATATTACTGACACTGTATAATTTAAAATTCTTTCATTATACTTACTGCTCTCAACCCACATGTGCTGTGATCATTTCTGTTTACAAATTGGTTTAAAACATTTAAAATGAAAAATAGAATAGATGTTTCGGCTAATGGGGTCCATAGCACAAAACAGAGAACTTTGAATATAGCATCAACGAATACTGATGAAACAAGAAAGACAGAACAACATATTGCTCTAGAAATTTTCAATGATTATTGTTCAAGCTCAACTTTGCATGGTATTAGTTATATTGGTGCTAAGGATAAAAGTCCAGCTGAAAAGTAAGTAAACCTTTAAAATTTTTGTGACTATTCCACTCATACGTCATTCATTTCTAAACTTACCAAATTTTACTTATATTACTTTCCTTGTTTTATTTTGACAAATCACCCTCACACTCTTCTAGCCAGTAGACTGCTGTATTTTCGTAACTATGTTAATTTTGATAAGTGAAAAAGTTTTGACGTTTCAATAATTTCCTTAGCAACATGCTAAAATTAAAATTTAACGTAGTAGAAAATCCTATTGTGACTTTCTGGATTATTTAGGATTTTAAATCTGACTTTTGTTTTAACACCTCCTATGCAAATGGATTAGGTAGGTACATTCTTGAGCAAAATCCTATCAAAAGTTGATTATAACTTTTTTCAATTATTATTATTCAAATTCATCCTAAAAATGCACAATATGTTACATGTTTCTAATAAAAATTTCGCCTGCGACGCGTTTTCTTTTAACTTTTCTTATAATATTTTAGTTCTTGTTTTCCCTTTTTAATAATAGCAGATACTGAAGAACTGCGATATATAGGTATTGCTAAGTTATGTACTGATTTTATCAAAAACATTTGATGTGGCCAGCACAAGACCTCCCGCCATGCTCTACTCTTTACTCTTTTTACTACCAAGGCCGTCCTAAGATATTTGGCGCCCATGGGCTATTTATAATATTGCGCCCACTTCATAAAAATCAAGGGTGCGGGGTGTCGATTTACTACATTTTCAGAATTAAAATTCAATATACGAGTAATACCAATAAGTATGAACAAAATTTTAAATAAATTACTATCTTTGGACTTTTAGCCCAAACAAGAGCGTTGATAATTTTTATTCAATTTTTTTGCTGAAAATAGTAGTTATATTATGAAACAATTGTATTAAGTAAGCACATACGACGAGTTTCTGAGCACAACGCGAAGCGAAGTGTTTTTAACGTCGCTAGTGTTCAGGGCCGGTTCTAGGGTAGTCGGCGCCCTGCTGCGAAATTCTGTTATGGCGCACTCTCCCTGCGAGCATATGCGCCGCAGGCGATTTTTTTTTACTCAAAAATGCGATATGGTATTCATAATACATGTAATTTTATTCTCTCCACAATCGAAACAAACATAAATGCACATACTCTGCAGTGTAGCAGTTTTACCGTCTGCCGTACCTACGCCGTGGTACGTATACCGTATATACTCGTACTATGCGAAGCGAAACACACACGTACGCTTGTATAGTCCTCGTATTTAGAGAAAAGAAATGTGCACAACCCAATTTTCGTTTCGGCGAGTCAAATTTGAATATGAAGAGGTGTTAAGCTAGAATCAGACCCAACCAATTATAAGTGTAAGTGGCTAATTTAACCAACCAGCGCTCAACGTTCGCACTTATAATTGAAATTGGAATTTTGTGGAAGCGCTGGTTGGTTAATTTAGCACTTATACTTATAATTGGGTAGGTCTGAATCTAGCTTTAGTGTTACGAAGTTGTAATTAGATTTGATTTCCCTATATTTTATTAAAGACAGTTTGTAGCATACATTTTATTTAGGAATCTTGTACGGCGCCCCCTTTCGGGGGCGCCCTGATGCTATGCATCACTTGCATCGTGCCTTGAGCCGGCCCTGCTAGTGTTTTATTAGCACTTATATACGAGTGTCACACGCTATTTTTTATTACATCTGCATCCTAAAGTGAAAAATATAGCTGGAAAGCAGTATTTGTAATACCACGCCGGGATAATTAACGATAGAAGGCGGGGGAAGAATATCGTTTTTGAATTATGAATTAATGTTCGTAATAATAAATAAATAATTAACCTTTTAAATAAAGTGCTACAAAGTGACGCCCAACCTAGGTTAATTATTTATTTGAATGAATGTTCATATAATAAATAAATAATTAACCTTTTAAATAAAGTGTTACACATTTTAATTTTGATTCATTTCAAATCATTTCATAAAGTAGGCTCTGTCAAAATATTGTTACCTAGAATATTGATTGTCCGACAATTTTCATCATTGTTGCTTAACAACTTTTGAAACAGTGTGTTTTAGTCTTGTGATTATGCACGTATTTGCGTGTTTTTATCACTGATTACGATGCATATGTAATAAAAAAGATCTTTCATCATTGCAATTTGAAGCTACAAAAAATGCGTATTGCGTTTGAACCAATTATTGTCTTCAAACTAAATTTCAAAAATTTTCAAATTTGCCGCCCCAAAAAGCTGGCGCCCTGGAGCTATAGCCCTGTGGTTAGGGCGGCCCTGTTTACTACACAAATATAAGTATAGGTACTCACATATATATTTTAGTCATTTGATGTAGACTGCAGAATACAGAAGAAGATGATGATGATTCATGTGTCACTATTGTCACTGTTCCTTTCAATTAAATTTTACTTAGTAACAAATACAAGATACTGAATACTAAAGTTTCATACTCTAAATAATAAATAATAAATTAATTTCTAAAGAAAAAAACACAGTCGGTCGCATTACGCATTTTTGCCTTATAATAATATATTATACAACGACGCTATAATGGATGTTATTTCTGAAGACGGAAGTTTTAATCATCTGAGGGAATAATTGACATTTCCAAATGACAATTCTCTATCACCATAGTTATATCATTAAACATTGCATTGTTTTAAAAAATAATGTGCACGGAGAAATTGAGACAGGCAAAGTAATTTTCTGATTGGAGCAGAGGAGGGAATACTGACTATTATTCCCCGATATTATTCCCTGTGGGATTAATATCTGGCATTATGTAGCAAACATCGATTATACATATAATGTTAATGTTATACATTAGTCGTAAATAAAATAAATATTTTAATAAATGAATGTTCTTTGCTTTTAGAATATGGTGGGTGATAATGTTCATTTTGAGCGTAGTGGCATGTTCCTTTTTAATCAGTAAAACGTGGACCAAATGGAAAGAAAATCCGGTGATAATCAGTTTCGAAAAAGAGCAATTTCAAATTTGGCAAATCCCATTTCCTGCAGTCACAGTTTGTCCAGTAAATAAAATTATACCATCTAAATTTAATTATACCGAAAAGTTTAGAAATAGGGATAATCTAAATAAAAAAGAGTAAGTAGAATATTAGATCGTGCTTATCAGAAAGGGACCAAGCGACCATTAAATGTAAATAGTGAAAACTACGCGTCAAAATTTTTGAAATATTATTCTTTTATAGAAACAATGCAACAAAAACATTCAAATATATATTTTCCACAATCCCACAACTTACAACATAATCATTGCCTTATATTTCGTAATTATATTTCAGTCCTTTTCTGGTTAACATGGTTCAATAATACTTTCGTAATATCGAATGATATAATAGGCCTTATTATGCAACCAAAATTTGAATTTTTTTGCATGATGTATATTGACAGTAGACGTCATTAAAGTTAATAGTTACTAAAAATGTGTCAAAATCATAGCTCATTTTTGTTATGTAGCCCAGTCAAAATCGACGATAAATTCGCAAAGCATGATGTATCTCTGATTTTTTACTATGTTGTTTGGGCCCATTAGGGCTATGTATACCCAAGTTTCCAACTCTAAAAAGTTGTGGAAAAATTTTCATACACGAAAAACCGCGAAATTTTCGGACTTTTTTCAGATGCTGCTCTATATATCCTAATACATGCATTTTTCGTGGAAAGCTATTCTATACATTTTTAAGACCATTAAATTTGTGACAAAATAAGCAAAAAAAATAATAGTTACCGAGATATGGCACTTTAAAAATAGGCCAATTTTTCCAAATATTGCTAATTTTAGTTTTAGACCTTTGGACCGAAATTTCATCGAAACCATTGATCCTACGAGTAAAACTTGTAAATATAATTTGTAGACAATTTAATTAGCTTTAAATTAAGCGCAACGTGGGACCTGAAAGCTTCGTAGTTCTCTCAAAATCTCAAAAAAAAACATATAAGGTAAAATCGCATTTTCCCAGAATTGTACCTAACCAATTTTTTGTTGCATGAAGTGAGATTTAAACATTCAAAACGTATTATGATCATATAGGAGGTATGTAAATTTAATAATGTAGGTAGGTACCCCTCTTCCAACCCTCTCATGGATCTTCACCTCCTCTTTCATGTCACACTATTCGGTTTCTTATCTTATTTGATATTTTGGCTTAATTAACACCCAAAAAAGTTTTTAAAATAATGTATTTTATAGAGAAATGTTCGTAGAATGTAATAAAAGAAACCGGAAGTTGATACTTTTATCCCTTCAGAAGTTACAGCACATTAAAGACAATAATTATTAAAATTTTTAAAATTTCTTTACTTTCTCTCGGAAAAACATTTGATATTTTGGCTTAATAAACAACCTAAAAAGTTTTTAAAATAATGTATCTTATGGAGAACGTTCGTAGAATTTAATAAAAGCAACCGGAAGTCAATATTTAAACACAATAAATATTAAAAGTATAAAAATTTCTCAATTTTCTCTTGAAGAAACATTTAATATTTTGGCTTAATAAGTACCCCAAAAAATTTGTTTTAATACTGCATCTTATGGAGAAATGTTCGTAGAATTTAATGCAAGACACCGAAATTCGATAACTTTATCCGTTCAGAAGTTACAGTACATTAAACACAGCAATTATTAAAAATTAAAAAATTTCTTTACTTTCTCTCGGAAAAACATTTGAAATTTAGACTTAAGGTTCCTCTTCTGCATACGTGCACCATCTGTGGTTTTGCAAGTGTAAAGGGGGAATGCGCTGGAAAGAGCCCAGAAGGCTGGACGCAAACGTTCCCCCACTCTTAATACTAGTCGTCACTCGTCAGTCAGTGCACGCTAGAGGCGGAGAGTCAGTACTCAACTTTCACGGGAAGTGGAATGTTATTTCTACTGTTCGTTCTACGATATGAATATACACATACATGCCTATACATTCTTAAATAACGCAAAATATAACCATAATTAATAATAATTTGAATAATTTTTTTAGAAACAATTGACAACCGCATAAATGTCATTTTTTTACATTTTTACTAAACTTATCTCCCCAAGCGCTTTAAATTGATACAAAACTCGATATAATTTGAATAATTTATAATAAAAAACAATTGACGATCGTTTAATGTTATTTTTGTTTTTCTACTAGAATTTTTTTCCCGAGAGCTTTAACTTTGATATCACACACGATAGTATTTTGATAAAAATAAAAAAGTTATGTTTATAAAGTTGGTACCACTGGTTGAATAAAGCTCATTAACGAACTTGAAGTCAGATTTTGGCTCAAGATCTTATATAAAATATGACTGCTAGGCTATGCAATTTACTTTGGTCTTATTCCTGATCTATCTCAACTCCAGGGATTGTCATAAATCGATTCAAGGAATGTTATGTCGGTCTAAGGTTTACGCCACTATAATGTATAATTCATACCGTATTGTTGAACAACAATAGAAACTTTATAAATCATTTCGATATTAAGTATATTTTAAAACCTTGGACACACAAATTTCATACACTATTTTTTGCAACATGTTAAGTTACTATTTCTTTATTAAAAATAATATAAATATATTCTGACGAGATTTGTGTTTTAATTAAAATAATCCGAATACATTGAGTCCCTTTTTCTTTGACAAAAACAAAAATATCGAAACATTTCCAATCTCTGTATGTCAAACTAACTGTCAATTTGATATTTAATAAATATTTTAAGAAAGTATGACCAATACAAATGAATGTGAAAGCGATGTACCTACAGTTACTTGAAACATAATAATAATAATACTACACTTCTTCTAAGCTGGGCAAATAATTTTTTTCTACATTTCTTGCAGATTGTTAAAAATAATCACATGATTTTTTTTAGTTGTAGTAGTAGTGTAGTTACTTACTAAATTCATAACGCGCCCATTTCGATTGCTCAAAATTCGTAGTTTACCAATAAATCTTTTGTCGATTGGAATATATTTTTCAAAAAAAATTACACATTATCTATTATAGTATCTCAACAGCGCTACATCGCTATTTTGTCAAGAAACGTCCCTCATTTTAAATAAAAAAATAATCAAATTTTGGATTTTCATTTTTTCGCAAATGTTCAAAATTTAAAAATGTTCCGCTGTTAAGCACAATATTATAGAGAATATTTGTCAATAAATTTTTTCTCTAAAATTTACCTAAATCAAGTTATTAGTAAACTACGAACGCCTGTCTGTGTGAAGGTGAAGTGTGAAATATAATTTTACAATCAATGATTTAAATCAAAATGTAAAAATTGAATATAACTATTTTCTTTGTTTCCATTACCTATTATGGTTCTATCACTGTTAAATTGTTCATATAAAAAATATAAAGTTTTATTGTACATTATAAAATATTTGACAAGAACTTACTGTTGAAAGAATTTTTAACACTCTTAATAATAATATCATTATTTGTAACCTGATGATGGAAATACGTCTCAAATAACTGAAAATATTTGCGTACAATTAATAACTAAACCCAATAAGAAAAGTACCTAACTATGTTTTCGATACAGAAAATCTATAAGTATTCCGTTTTTTATAGCATTAAATTAGGTATTAAATAAACAATGCGAATAAAATTTTGGAATTTGAGTAATAATTATAATATTTTTGAAAATTTGAATGCTTTTTACCTTCCGCCATACCTGTAAAGGAAAGGTATTGGAATCATGCTAAAAATCGGGTAGTCAGTTTATAGTGGATGAGTATACGAATTATTTTTATATTTTAAATAGGTTCCGGATTATACATGGATGTCTAGATATGGCGGAAGGTTGTGTGGTGGCCACATCAAATTTTTTCTTGTGCCAAAGTAAATGTTTGGTCACTACGAATCTATGTACTAAATTTCAGATTGATTGGATATGGGAAAATGGGTATGGCTGGAGGTCTTGTGCTGACCACATCAGATTTTTTCTTGTGTCAAAGTAAATGTTTGGTCACAACGAGTCTATGTACCAAATTTCAGATTAATTGGATATGGGGAAATGGGTTTGGGGTATGACGGCATGGCGGGAGGTCTTGTGCTGGCCACATCAGATTTTTTCTTGTGCCAAAGTAAATGTTTGGTCACAACGAGCCTATGTACCAAATTTCAGAGTTAAAAAGCGTAGGGTATGGCGATAGGTCTTGTGGTGGCCACATCAGATTTTTTCTTGTGCCAAAGTAAATGTTTGGTCACAAAGAATCTATGTACCAAATTTTAGATTGATTGGATATGGGGAAATGAGTATGGCGGGAAGTCTTGTGCTGACCACACCAGATTTTTTCTTGTGCCAAAGTAAATGTTTGGTCACAACGAGTCTATGTACCAAATTTCAGATTGATTGGATATGTGAAAATGGGTATGGCTGGAGGTCTTGTGCTGACCACATCAGATTTTTTCTTGTGTCAAAGTAAATGTTTGGTCACAACGAGTCTATGTACCAAATTTCAGATTGATTGGATATGGGGAAATGGGTATGGCGGGAGGTCTTGTGCTGGCCACATCAGATTTTTTCTTGTGCCAAAGTAAATGTTTGGTCACAACGAGCCTATGTACCAAATTTCAGAGTTAAAAAGCGTAGGGTATGGCGGGAAGTCTTGTGCTGACCACATCAGATTTTTTCTTGTGCCAAAGTAAATGTTTGGTCACTAAGAATCTATGTACCAAATTTCAGATTGATTGGATATGGGAAAATGGGTATGGCTGGAGGTCTTGTGCTGACCACATCAGATTTTTTCTTGTGTCAAAGTAAATGTTTGGTCACAACGAGTCTATGTACCAAATTTCAGATTGATTGAATATAGGGAAATGGGTATGGCGGGAGGTCTTGTGCTGGCCACATCAGATTTTTTCTTGTGCCAAAGTAAATGTTTGGTCACAACGAGTCTATGTACCAAACTTCAGATTGATTGGATATGGGGAAACGGGTTTGGGGTATGGCTGGCCACATCAGATTTTTTCTTGTGCCAAAGTGCATTGTTAGGTGACAAAAGTCTATTTTCAAAATTTCAGCTCGATAGGATCCCGGGAAGTGGGTCATTTTTTACTTTTGTTTTTTTGCCGTATGTATGACGGTGAAGTTAATAATTATAAAAGATTTAAAAATTTGTTCATTTCGAAAATTTTAAAATGAATTTGATCATATTAACAAAAAATGTTCTTATTAGATATTTTCTAAAGTAATCCTACGAGTTAAAGTTCAAATTTTTAAAAAATTCGCAGTTAAACATGCTGATGAATATCTGAACGTTGAAAGTAGAATCTGAGTATTCCAGCTAGCTAGCGAAACAGACAAGGCGTGGAGCGGGGAGGAGTGTTTAGATTTCCATGTTTACCGCGTGTCGGCGCCACTTCCCTATGCGGTAATTCGACGTTCGTAGAGGTTCACGAGAAGTCGGTTTTTTAGTCTAATACTAAAAATTGTGTAATTTTTTCTTAAACCTTTTGGAAGATAAAAGTCTTAATTTTGGCGCTACAGAACGATAGTTTTAAAAATTTATATTTATTCATATTTTACAACGCGGTAAAAATGACCATTTTTTCGAGTTTTGTTATAGTCATATTGTTGTTATAAATAAATAATATTACAAAATTACGCTGTAGCGCCAATCTTTAAACCTTTGTCAACAAGATGAATGCTTTTTCAAATCAATAAGTTCATAAATATGGTTAAAAAAAGTAAACTCGCAAAGCTGTGCAAAGCACTGTATTTCGTAACTCGAAAGGACCCTTAATGAACAACCTAAAAAGTTTTTAAAATAATGTATCTTATGGAGAAACGTTCGTAGAATTTAATAAAAGCAACCGGAAGTCGATATTTTTATCCGTTCAGAAGTTACAGCTCATTAAACACAATAAATATTATAAATTTAAAAATTTCTCAATTTTCTCTTGAAAAAACATTTGATATTTTGGCTTAATAAATACAAAAAAAAAAATTACATACTGCATTTTATGGAGAAATGTTCGTAGAATTTAATGTGATAAACCGGAAGTCGATAACTTTATCCATTTAGAAGTTACAGCACATTAAACACAATAAATACAAAATATTTGAAAACATTTCAAAAAAAATAATTGATATTTTGGCTTCATGAATGCCCTAAAAAGTTTTTAAAATAACGTATTTTATAGAGAAATGTTCTTAGAATTTAATACAAGAAACCGGAAGTCAATATCTTTATCCGTTCAGAAGTTATAGCTCAAAATTACGAAAAAAGCAAAAATTTATCAACTTTAAATTTTTTGAAAAACTGACCTATTTTCAAAAGGCCATATCTCGGAAACTATTAGAAGTATAGAGCTCGGGTTGGACTTATTTTGTCAAAAATTTAATGGTCTTAAAAAACATGCAATAGCTTTCGACGAAAAATGAACGGATTAGGAGATATAGAGCAGAATCTGAAAAAAGTCCGAAAATTTCGCGGTTTTTCGTGTATAAAAATGTTTCCACAACTTTTTGAGAGTTGGAAACTTGGGTATACATAGCCCAAATGGGTCCAAACAACATACTAAAATATCAGAGATACATCATGCTTTGCGAATTTAGCGATTTTTTGTGTCGATTTTGACTGGGCTAATGTCTACACATATACATTTAAAAATTTGAAATTCTACAATAACAAAAATGTGCATACTTTAGTATGAAGTTTTATTTAAATTATTTGGATTATTTTTAAACAAGTTATTCAACTTTACATCAGTGCGACTATACTTATTACTCCGATAATAGTTATGTATTTTTAATTTGTTGTAAATGTAAACCTTAAAACTAAATGCTTATGCGAATGAAGCTTTAGTAGGCAATGAATGTAATTTAATTGGAGCATTATCAACGAAATGAGCGTCAGATTTTTGATGATCAAACGCGCTGTTGTGTTTGTTTGTTTGCTATCAATATCACCGAAAACCATTTTTAGAACTATACAGAGTGTCCAAGTTAACGTGATCACCATTGGGATCCCGAGAACGGTAAGAGATACGAAGTTGGTTAAATTAGACAAAAGTTGCCTCTTTAGGGGGCCAATTTAGAAATGTTTTTCACACAAAATGCATACGAAAAAAATGTAAATTTTGCCAATTTCGTTTTTCAGCTATAACTTTTTTGTTTGAATTAGTACGTACAAGTGTGAAATTTGCACGTTCTGTAGGCAGTTCTGTGCACGAGTCACTATTAAATTGAAGTCACTATGGTGACTTTTCGCAATGCCACCAACTGACGCAAAACACGAACTAACGGTATATGACGTCAAATCAAGTGACTTCGAAGTCACCACCTCCGGAAGTGGTGAGTAAATGTTGTCACTGGTGACTTGAATAACATGACATTGTGAAGTTTGACGTTTTTGAAAATAACGAGTGCGTTGATGTCTAGGTAAGAGTATGATTTTATGTATTTCATAACTATTAGAATTATATTATTATGAGCAAATTACTTATAATGTTTGAATTATTTTAATCAAACTTCAAACAGCGTACAAAATGAGTTCCACGGATACCACCTAACCTTTCAAAGGACTAAAACAATACGAAATAAAAATCACTAGAATATCACTTGTAAAATATCATGTTATGCGGATTGCATACTATTTACTTAAGTCATTATTTTAATCACCATCGTGACAGTGACTTGTGCAGAATAGATACCCAGTAATCAAATTTTTTTATCTCCTACAGATTTGGAGAAATTCAAACCAAATTAAAATTTTCATATGGAGCTCATAGTTGGCTATGACCCGTCTTATTAGAGATTTTTCTCTCTCTTTTCAACGATGTAACACACAAGAAAGACAACGAATATCGATAAAATAATAATAATTATTATTATAACACATTAGATTCTTCGAAATTTAATTAGAATAAACCGCTAATGAAAAAAAAAAAATTTTCAGCCAAACAAATGACAAGTGAATAACCATTTTTTCGATTTTGGTCCTAAATTTTGAACGCTCATATCTCGGGAACTAAAATAGATTTTTAATTGCGGTTTGAGCCATTTCTCGTAGTTTAGTTAGCATAATTTGATACTTTTTATAAAAATCAATATTCGGGGTCTCCCTTAATAAAAACAGTTAAAAAAACAAGGATTATGTAATTTCTGGCTTTATTTTAATTTCAATGTACTTGTGTTTTACATCGTTGAAAAGAGAGAAAAAATCTCAAATAAGACGGGGCATATAAATATAAGACGGGGCAACTATGAGCTACATATGAAAATTTGAATTTTGTTTGAATTTCTCGAAATCCGTAGGAGATAAAATTTTTGGAGGAATGCTGTGAATTCCTCGTTAAAATCTGCCTACGTACAAATTAGAAACTTGTACTAATTCAAAATAAAAAGGTATCAATAAAAAAAATTAAATCTTTTGAAATTATTATAATTTTATAACTTATTCTAAAATACAACAAAATATAGTGATAACAAAAGAATCTAGAGGGAGGTGGAGCTCCCCTTTTCTCTTACGCGTCGCCCATGTCCAATGCTTATTAAAACCGATGAAAGTGGTCACAAGGTCCCTATTTAGCCAGTGATACTTTCTTATTAGTATCCACCATGATAATAATTATTCCATTTCTTTTACAGTTATAAGCTCTTCTCGGACTTATCCCTAGTGTGTAATCTTGATCAATATTATAGTAATGTATTTAACAGTACAATCAATTTTACAGATGAATCAGCAATCGGCTCTATACGTAAAGTAATTAAAAAAATATATATTTAATTTTTTTCCATAGCTGATGTTAAAGTTCTACTTAATCGACTATTTTGAGTAGATATAGTAACACTTTAACCGTAAAGATAGATAAAGTAAAATTTGAGTACATAAAGTAGAATAAGAATATTTTTTCATTTTTTCTTCAAACTCGTTTTCACACATTTCTGCATCCCCTGGGAAAAAAGTAGGATGAAACAATCTACGAAATTGTATTTTGATAATAATAAATAATTTAAAATTGGTTTTTTATATTATTTCTTTAGCATCAGCTATGGAAAAAAATAGAATTTTATACAAGACGACAATAGTTATTTGTGTATCAAGTACGGATAGAACATTGCTGCACGCGGCGATAAATATATTCAGTCGAGGTGAAGCCGAGATTGACAACTCGCCAAGGGCAACAAACAAGCTCTATCCAACGAGGTTGTCTGCAATCGTATAACGTCAATGTAGCTAATTTTTAAATTATTATTATTTGCCTTGCTTATAACAATTAAATCAAAGAAATAATGAAAACGTTTATAAACAAAACAAAAAAATTTCAAACAAAATGTTCACAATCGTAGTTTGAGGCCAATTTGACGCAATAAATTTAATAGTTTTATGTTTTTGTCGCACTAGTGCGATAATTTTGTACATCCTAACTAAAAATTGAATAACAATGATCATATTGTACAATTGTAGACAAAATTTTATTATCGACTCGAGAAAAATAATTCCCTCGCTCCTTTGTTGCTTGTGAATGAACATTCTTCTTTCGTCGATAAATTATAATTTTATCATCTTGTATAAAAAATAACTATTATTTATGTAAAATATTTTAAATTTAATAATATTTTAGATGGCACCAAATGAGACTATAGATACTGTATTTTGGCAAAATAATCCAGCGAGTGAACTATTATTTGCAGAACAACTTACAGAAGAAGGATTATGTTTTTCATTTAATTCTTTTAGTCAAGAAGACATGTTCACTGACCAAATGTAAGTATCTTTCTTGTAACGTAATTTAAATTGTAATTTGACTTAAAACAGTGGCATAACTAGGCGGGGCAAAGGGACGCAACAAGTCAGGGCCCCCGGCAGAGGGGGGCCCCCACGATGTGTGATAACAGAATAGTATATTGTACAACAAGAGTGGATGTGATGCCTTTATCGCACGAGAACTAATTTTCAGTCACGATCCCATAAGGACAGTGTCTGCAAACGTTCGCGTGCGATATGGCAATCCACTAAAAATTTAAGCAATACTATTTGTAAATATGCCGAATACCGAATATGCAGAATTGTCTGCCGAATAACCGAATATTCGGCGAATACCTGCACCGGAAAAAAGATACCGCCCCTCCCCCCAGAAAAGTTGAAAAATAGGTGCATTTACAAACCGTCATAACTCGGCTGTTTTTAATGAAATTAGATGAAACTTTGAGTCCGAAAAACTTTCTAGTGTCTACTTTAAGCGCAACCCCTTTCGCCTCCCTCTAGCACCCACGTGAAAACAATGTTTTTAATTTTAAAAATGTCCAACTTTGACGATGTGTACGGAGTAGAATTTTTTTTTGCCTGATCTACCAAAAGGGCACTAAAATTTGTTCAATTCCCTGTGCAGGACTCAAAGAACGAAGTTCCTACGATCATTTGGCACAAAGTTATGAATTTTTTTTAAAAGGGCATTTTTTGGCTTTTCGCACATAACTCA
Source organism: Agonum fuliginosum (assembly GCA_947534325.1). Lineage (NCBI taxonomy): Eukaryota > Metazoa > Arthropoda > Insecta > Coleoptera > Carabidae > Agonum > Agonum fuliginosum. The sequence goes on along the minus strand of OX384037.1, from coordinate 17,254,818 downwards.
GCGACTTTTCAACCAAAAAAGTGCATTTTTATTTCGAATACGTTGTAGTATTAAACTTTGAACCCAAAATTTTGTCGCCTATGCCGCATTTACTTTATATTTATGACAAAATTACTAGTGGTCTACGGCATATCTTTTACTTATCTTTAATTTCATAGACGGCCCGCCCTCCCTTGGGAAAATATTCTAACTACGTCCATGAAACCTTACCAAATTTGAACCCAATCAGAGTGAGTAACTTTGAGTTAGATAGCCGCCATTTTGTTTCAAGATGGCGGATTGACATTTTAATATGTTCTTGTTATTCGGGCGCGCACACAACAACTCGGCAAAGTTTCATCACAACCCAGATAGCACAATTATCCAGAAGATATCTCTAGGATTTCTTATTAAAGATATCTGTAAAATAATTTCGAATGATATCTTATTGATAACAATTTGAAGATATCTCATGTACTGTGAACTTAAAGTAATCCCTAAGAAGATATCCCTTTGCTATCTCCTAAAATTGATATTACAAGTATCTTTTAACGTTACTAGAAAGATACCATCTTAACAACGATCCCTAGGATGTCATAGTGCAGATGTCTTAAATACTGTGAACAGAAAGTAATGCATGTGAAGTAATCCATTTGATATCTTCTAAAACTTATCTTACATGTATCTTTTACAGTTATTCGAACGATAAGTATCATCTAAACAACGATCCGTAGTGAATACATACATTATATCTTTTATATTGTGAACTGAAAGTAAAGTAAATCAACAAAGTTTTTTTTTTGTGTGGAGCTGATTATTACAGCAATTTGTAGAAAACTAATATACAAACCCATATCGTAATACATAATAAATATTCTCACCACGATGAACCGCTTAACGCAGGTATACAGCGTGGTCTAGCGGTTATCGTTTCGAAGTTTAATCGCAAATTACTGAATAAAGATCTTTAAGAAGTTTCGAAGTTTGGTTCCTAGGTCTCATGGTTCGAGTCCCGCCAAGTTGGCAATTTGTCCTTAAATTCAGCATTGTTAGGTTATTAAATCGTGGCCGAGCGCGCTTAGTATACATCTCCTAGCTCGCTATGACGTCACATCAGTGGTTCGAGTCCCAGCGCTGCCGATCGACAATGTGTGATTTGTCGTTAAATTAAAAAAATACGGCTACATGTATTCATCACACTCGGATGCCACAATCCAGCCACTTGTGCATCTTAAATATGTAGCAAATGGCTACGAAACCCCGCACCGGCAGTACGGCAGTGTTAAAGCTGCGGCTCGGTGATACCGGTGCATTAAGGGGAGGCGAGGGCCCGATTTGGGCTGTAGAGCCATTGGAAGGAAAGGTTGTTAAATCAACGCGTGGTACAAAATTGCGATATAAATACTATTTCTTTTTTAGGTTTACTTCTTTAATTGACCTTATTTTTGATTTTAAGAAATGTAAAATACTTAGATAGGTACTATATACCTATAGGATAACTTTTAAAGATGTTTATAAGATTTAAAGAATGATACTATTCGAATAACATAAAAAGCGACAAACGAAATCGCAAAGATATCTTAAATATTTCTTTTTGTAGTAGAACAGCGATATCTCATGTAAGATAACGTGATCTAAAAGATATCTTTAGGATGCTTTGTGCTATGTGGGAATCGGATGCATGGTATAGGAACGCATAGAGGACAAACAGACAGACATTCATTTATTATTATACATTATACAGGCTGTTTCTATACCTCTACACACAACTTTAATAGGTTAGGTATATAATTTGATATACTGATTACAGAAAAAAAAGATTTTTTCAAAATTAACGAAAATAAGGCTAGTGAAAATAGTTCCATTGGTTTGAACGTCCATTTAACTGCTTATTTATTACGTTATTTATAATATAAAATTGTCGTATAAATAGTATCAGACTCTACAAATAGTCATTTCTTATGTTATAATTAATAAATAAACAGTTAAATGAACTTTCAAACCCATGGAACTTATTTTTGCGAGTTAGCCTATTCAGGTTTCGTGCAGATGTATAGAAACACTCTGTAGAATACAGAATACAACTTTTATTTTAATATAATGTACAATTTAAAATTTATAGTAATGAAAATACAATCTATATCAGCCACAATTTTATAAATGACGGTTGGAATATAGAAGATGGCTATCTACCTAATCTTAATATGACTGCATATCCACTAAGAACTGCTAAAGATGGACGAATATCTGGAATAAGTATTTTCCTGGTTACAAATTTAACAGAACTGGATTACGTTTGTGGTTTACCTATATCTGGATACAAAGTAAGTTATTCGTTATTCGAATTGAAAAAGAGCATACAATAAATTGTTTACAACTGACAACGTGTGAAATATGTAGGTTAGTCCAGACAATAGAGCTCAAAACCTGGCGTTACCTGGAAACTTATCTTATAAGGGTGTTTTTATTTTGTGTACTTTAATGTTTTTGGGGTGCTGATGTGCTGAACATGAATCTGAAGTTTTCCACCAAAATTTTTTGCCTGAAATACATGTTTTTCACTAAAAAAGTTTTAAAATCCTTTTTTTGACTTGACATAAGAAAATTCTGATTAAAATTTGAAAACTAGAGAAAAATTCCTAAAATATAGGTTCAAAATTTTATTTTTCTAACAGACAGAGAAAAGCTGAGCGGTTTTTAATAATCAAATTATGGCATTACTTTGATACTTTGTTTCATAATATACAAAAATAACTGTAACTTTTCTAACAGATAAAAATATCGACTTCCGGTTTCAATCATTCGATTCCACATAATCTACAATACAATTTGTATACATTTGGATACCTTAATTTAGCTGTAATTAAAAAAAAGAAAATAAATAAATTTTAGTATTTAAAAAAAAATCAACTCAATTAAACCTTTTAAAAGATTTTAAAGAATGCGTCTTACACAAAAAAGTCCGAGAAATCAAATGCTGGAAACCGTCAATAATCATTCGTTTAGAAATTAAACATGATTAAACACAAAAAAATTTAAAATAATAAAATTTACTTATTTTCTTTTTTTTTTAATTATAGCTAAACTAGGGTCTCCAAAGAATTACGAATTGTATTATATTGTATACAGAAAAAAGTAGGTATATGGAACCGAATGCTTCAATTCGTTCAGAAATTAAACATGGAATTTTTTCCCCGTTTTCAAATTTTTAATCAGAATTTTCCTGTATCAAGCCACAAAAAAGTTATATAAAAATAGGATTTTTAAACATTTTTAGTGAAAAAAGGTATTTTCGGCAAAAAATTTTGGTGGAAAACTTCAGATTTGTGTTTAGCACTCTAATAAATATAAAAATACAGAAAATCCCTAAAAATTTCCAGGTACAAATCTCTATTGCCTGCCTTGGTTCTCTACTTAAATACTGAAGTTTTTTTCAGATAACTCTGCATAATCCGGCGGAAACAGCAAAAGTAGCCGAACAATATTTCCTAATTCCATTCAACAAAATAGTCAGCATTATTGTCCGTCCAGATTTAACTAGAGCTGAAAACAATTTTAGATCTCTACCTGCACATATAAGAAAATGTTATTTTTCTAATGAAAAGTCACTACGATTCTTTAAAGTTTACACTCAAAACAACTGTAGGGTAGAATGTGACGCTAATATTACGCAGCACTATTGTGGTTGCGTGCCTTTTCATACGTGGCGTAAGGGGAAGTTTCCAAATTGATTTTGTATGAAACTAACTTGATTAGTTATTTTTCAGGTGACAATAAAACAAGAATATGTGGATATGGTAAAATTGACTGTATACGACAAGTTCGAAGTAAGAAATAAGTATAATAATAATAATGGGCTCATCAACCGTAATCAAATTATGTCAATTTTGTATTCAAAATAGTTATTTCATACTAAATAATTATGATTTTAAAGAAAAGTCTTAAAAATGTATAGGTACTTACAAATAGTTATTTTATGAAAATTTATTAAAAACTTTTTAATCATGCAGAACAAAGTTTCAAACTGATGATTTTAGCCCAACAACACAACCCACCTGCGCCATTGAAACGTCAAAATCAGAATTGTTAAATGTTTGACTATGTAGGTTTAAAAATTAATTTTTATTTCCATATTGAAGATAATTATTGAACAATTGTAAGATTTAATACAATTTTACACTTTTAAAAAAATATAAAAAGGAGAAATATAATACACATTAAAATAAACTGGTTGAGTGCCACTAAATACAGATGACGTCACAAATTAAATTTGAACTTTAAAAAATCATACATATCTGCCTAAATGATGAGAATTTTCAAACCGGATTTTCACTGATCGATGTTGTTATGAAGTTTCATTTAAGAAATTAAAAAATAAATTGTTGATGAGCTCATTCTGATAGATTTGAATAGGTACACATACACATACTCGTACCCACGGTCAAAGAAGATTAGGTTTATCAACTAATAAGATTTTGTCGGTCACAGCCATACCCTCCGTTGGGCGGCGCTGGTGTATGACTAGAGGTAGCTCTATACAGAGCGGACTGGCTATATAAGCGTCCGGGGCAATCACCAGGCCGGTTTGATAGTCCCAATCCGCTCCTGGTCTGTATAGAATTTAAATGAACAACATAAATTTTTTAAAAGGTAAAACAAGATCATTACTAAACGTCAGAACAACTTATTTACACGCGCACTATGGAAACCTACCTCCAATGATACTGCAGATACATCTATCTAAAGGTACTCATCTTGACCGCATAGAAACAGTGTAAACGAATAGGGCGTCGTACAACCTAATCTTCTTTGACCGTGCTCGTACCTAAGACAATATACCTAAGCAGATATATATTATACCGTATTTCAGAATTAACTGGGATAGTCGAAATTTTAAAAAATATAAATTTAAATTTAGTTAACATAAATGCATAAACAGATCATGAAAAAAACCTATCTACATCTATGTTCCGGTCTAAAACTATAAAATTTGGCTTTTGTTTGTTTAATTCAATAGTGAAGTATTTGGTCAAATTTAAAACTGTTATACTTCATTTATGGTTTCTTTGAAAAATTAAGTCCCATAAAATGATAAAGATTATAAATTTATTAAATATCAAAATATATAAAAAAATTAACAATTTTCTAAATGAAGTATACTGGCGGAAAAAATGAAACACTTTGAAATTCGTGAAATTTCGACCATTTTCAAACCGCTATAACTCGGCCACGCCTGTGCGTCTCCATATACTTGGCGTATATCGGCTGTGGCACAAGAATCTACTATCTGAATTAGCAAGTGGTGGGGGTAGAAGGCCTACGGTTTGTCTGTTTACATGGATTCCAAGTGAGGAAGTGCTTGACTTCGGCGTATTTTTGATTATTTTGTCGCATAAAGATCGATAAAAAGCGTTTTATGCCCAACTGCAAAAGTGTTTATGCATCTAATAAAGGGGAAGTAATAATTTTTAGTGCGCTAAAGCAAAACTATTACCAGCAGACGTATTTAACTAATTTGAATTCCAGGGGTTATTTTATCGAAATGATGTTATTTTCAATTTTTGTTTATTTATAGAAAATATATTATTAAAAAAATATCAAAAATCCCTGTGTTTAAGAGGAAACTGTCTGCTTTGTAGTAAAGAGAATTATAAATTTGAATTTAATTGCAATGTTATGATAAAGATGTTTTATCATATGATCATAATGTAATACATGAATTCCTATCAATGAGAATGAGACAGTATATCCACCAGGTTAAAATTAATGAAGTATCAACCAGCAGAAAATAAAGAAAATTGGCGAAACTTTGTTAAACTGAATTAGAATTACGAAATTTTTAAAATTATTAATTATTCAGAATTCATTAATTTCAATTAATATTATATTTTAGTGTATTATGCGTAGAGTGCGGATTATATGCATTTGCATAAATATTGTATCATTGTGCATATTGGTATTTTGTTTACAAACGTTTACATTTCATACAGAAATACTTAGATCAAAATATAGTATAAAATTTTTGCATATTTTGAATATTTCAATATTTCTTACATATATTTATTATAAATCATATAACAGCATATTTTGTACCTTTTAACCCAAAATTTCAATATAAAAAAAATATGTATAAAATTTATAATATATTTATACAGGGTGAGTTATCGAAATGCCCGTCCTCGATATCTCCCTTGTCGTTAAAAATACAGCATAAATTTATTAACAGAATTTTTCGTCTACTCAAGGAGCATAACTTAAAATTATTTTCACATATACAGGGTGTTGCATAACGCCTTGGCAATAATTATTCGTCTTTTTTTAAATGAAACACCCTATATATTTTTATATATTTTGAATTGTATTTTATTTACCTATACGAACATATAAATTTCATTTTAGTTTTCCGCGGCGTTGCCAAGTTATTCAATTTTTTCTCTAAAAAAAGCCGAATACACGTATTGTTTTATAAAGGCGTACTGAAGTTATTTTAACAGAAAAAATTATTAATTTTTTTTTCTGTATAACTGTAACTATACTCTTTGTTCTGGCATAACTTTTTTTAAATGTTATTATACAGGGTGTTCAATACAGAGAATCAAAATTACTCAATTTCAAATGGCCATAACTCGTCATTTTCAAATGGAACACCCTATATTTTATTATTCTGTTGTGTGTATTTTTGCATCTTCTTATGTTATAAAAGGTGTCCTATGCCTAAAAACATTAATTTAATTAATATCGAAATTCATGTTTTTAGGCATAGGACACCTTTTATAACATAAAAAGATGTAAAAATACACACAACAGAATAATAAAATATAGGGTGTTCCATTTGAAAATGACGAGTTATGGCCATTTGAAATTGAGTAATTTTGATTCTCTGTATTGAACACCCTGTATAATAACATTAAAAAAAAGTTATACCAGAACAAAGAGTATAGTTACAGTTATACAGAAAAAAAAATTCATAATTTTTACTGTTAAAATAACTTCAGTACGCCTTTATAAAACAATACGTGTATTCGGCTTTTTTTAGAGAAAAAATTGAATAACTTGGCAACGCCGTGGAAAACTAAAATGAAATTTATATGTGCTTATAGGTAAATAAAATACAATTCAAAATATATAAAAATATATAGGGTGTTTCATTTAAAAAAGACGAATGATTATTGCCAAGTCGTTATGCAACACCCTGTATATGTGAAAATAATTTTAAGTTATGCTCCTTGAGTAGACGAAAAATTCTGTTAATAAATTTATGCTGTATTTTTAACGACAAGGGAGATATCGATGACGGGCATTTCGATGACTCACCCTGTATATACAGTAATTTTTACATTTATTTTAAAGGTAGGTAGGCACACAAATTGTATTCCAGAAGTTATACGTTGTTTTGTTTATTTTATACTATGATAATTTTGTGCATTGTTGCAAAAAGTAGTTTTTTCTGATTTATAAAATTAAATTATTAGTAAAAATGAATAAAATTATGTTGCATTTGTATATCTACATATAATTGAAAAATATTGCATATTTGTTTAATTTTGTGCATATATCGAGCATATTTTATCCTTATTTCAATGCATATTGCATGCATATTTTAATCATATTTGCCTGCATATAATCCGCACTTCAATTATGCGTATTTTAAACTTTTATACCTGTCTCAATATCCAAATATCCCAAATAATGAATTATAAGTATATTACGAGATTTTTATACCGGCTTTTAACAGTTTCTCGATATTAATTATTATAAAATTTATAATGTATGTAGAATAAACATGTACTTTTATAATATTATAATGTATTAGAATAATATTTTCTTATGTAAATTAGGAAAATCATGAAATATAAATGATTTACGCATCTAAGTACTGTATAACAGCCCCGGAGCAGGCCACGGCGTATAAAATCACCGTGTCGACACATGGGGCCACGGCGTATAATACCACCGTGTCGACACATGCTACACCACAGGGTCCACGGCGTATAATTTCACCGTGTCGACACATGGGTCCACGGCGTATAAAATCATGGCGTATAATTTCTATCCCTACCACAGGGTCCACGGCGTATAATTTCACCAGTGTATAAAAGCAGTGAGGGCCACGGCGTATAAAATCACCGTGTCGACACATGGGGCCACCGCGTCGACAAACGGGTCCACGGCGTATAATAACATATTCATCAGTCTTGTCACTTTTTCTGTGGTGGCCAATAGCAGAACTAAAATAGTATGAAATAAAATCTTACTTTTAGTAAAATGTTTTACCCTATTGTTATGAAATTCACGTTTAAATTTACTGATGGTTAATGGTGACACGATGACATTTCGAAATATACAATATACGCCGTGGCCCCATGTGTCGACACGGTGATTTTATACGCCGTGGCCCGCACTCTAACAGCCGGCCCCTTACCCCCACCACTACATCTCACGCGACAAGTAAAATTCGGTGCCATTCTCTGCGCTGAGTGTCTTCTCCTATCTATATTATACTTCGTGAACTCGGCGTATTTTCAATCGATTTCGATGAATCTTTGTGGGCGAAAAACTTTGAAGTGTCTACTTTAAAGTCATGCCTGCGAATTTTAGCGCAACCCCTTCCGCCCCCCTCCAGCACACCGGTGAAAAATAATTAATTTTAATTTTATAAATGTCCAACTTTGACGATGTGTATGGAGTTTTGACTTGATCCATCAAAAGGGCACTAAAATTCACTCAATTCCCTGTGCAGGACTCAAAGATCGAAGTTCCTACGTTGATTTGGAACAAAGTTATGAATTTTTTTTAAAAAAGGGCATTTCTTGGTTTTTTGCACATAACTCAGCGACTTTTCAACCAAATTAGACGATTCTTTCGGGGAAAAACCAAATTATGGGTGTACTTTAAGGGGATAATCTCAGATTAGGATGATCTCTTTTCGTACCCTTTAAAACCCGAACAAAAAAACACGTTTTTTCGCAAAAAAAACGTCTAACTTTAGCGATGTGTACCGAGTTGGAAAAAAATTGTCGACTCGATCCACAGAAAAGGCATTGAAACTTGTTCAATTACCTGTGCTGGGCTCAAAAAACGAAGTTCCTTTTAGTTTAGGCAATTTGAGTTGTTCACACGAAATATCCAATTTCATTTTTAAAGAAGTAAGCAAATCTGACGAGTTTAAAGTTTACAGACCTGTAAGCAGATCTTCAATATCGAGAAAATTTAAACTTTAAACACGTGAGATTTGCTTACTTCTTTAAAAATGAAATTGGATATTTCGTGTGAATAACTCAAATTGCCTAAACTAATATAAATTTGAAAAAAAAATTCATTCCTAAAAAAAAAAATTCGTCAAAAAACTTCCGACTTATGAGTCAAAAAACCACAAAATGCACTTTTTTCAAACGCCCATAACTTTGTGCCAAATCGTCGTAGGAACTTCGTTCTTTGGGCCCTGCACAGGTAATTGAACAAATTTCAATGCTTTTCCTGTGGATGGAGTAGACAATTTTTTTCCAACTTAATACACATGGCCAAAGTTAGACGGTTTTTTTGCGAAAAAACGTGTTTTTTTGTTCGGGTTTTAAAGGGTACGAAAAAAGATGAGATTATCCCCTTAAAGTACACACACAATTTGGTTTTTCCCCGAAAGAATCGTCTAATTTGGTTGAAAAGTCGCTGAGTTATGTGCAAAAAAACCAAAAAATGCCCTTTTTTAAAAAAAATTCATAACTTTGTTCCAAATCATCGTAGGAACAGGGAATTGAGTGAATTTACATACGTATCGTCAAAGTTGGACATATTTAAAATTAGAATTTATTATTTTTCACCGGGGTGCTGGAGGAGGGCGAAAGGGGTTGCGCTAAAATTCGTAAGCATGACTTTAAATTAGACACTTCAAAGTTTTTCGCCCACAAAGATTCATCGAAATCGATTGAAAATACGCCGAATTATGGCGGTTTGAAAATGGTCGAAATTTCATGAATTTCAAAGTGTTTCATTTTATTTATTTTCCGCCAGTGTATTTATGAAATTCTTTATTCTAGTTTTTGAATTAATTTTTTGTGGAGCATTTTGCATCAAAGCAAAATAATATAGGTACTTAATTGTTTTGTTTGAACCATTAACACGCCAAGTCGTTATTTCAATCTTCTTTAAAATATTAGTAATCTATTTCTATTAGGCGCAATATTGGATTTTGAAGTACGGGAAAAGCTTGCAACTGATCTGTATGGAGAGAACAAAGAAAAACTGAAAAATACTCGTGACATCTTCATCAAATGTGATTGACTGCCATCGTGCTCTAGTTTGCACTACACTGCTGAAACTTCGCAAACTGAGATTCACATAGACAAAACATATTTAGCATCAGGAATTTTGGACGAGAACTATTCTCCAGAGTAAGAAGTTTTAACAAAATAATTTTCTTTTCTTCATATGTTTAAAAATCAGTGTCGAAAAGAAAACATGTTTTTTAAAATTTTAAACAAAACATTTGTTTTAAACAGGGGTATCTGTTTTACTAAATATTATTTCCATCAAAAGATGTCGCCAATGCTTCTTTCCGTGCGAAGACGGGTATTTACATCGCTCTAGCTGCGTAACTACACTGGTGGCCGGTGGATGAATTGTTTTGTTTGTGTCATGACTCATGAGTCATAAACGGATGCCGGTATCATTTATTTACAATAGGCGTTAAGGGCTGGTTTCTTAATAGTCAATAAATAGTCAAGTTCGTATTAAGTATAGGTTTATTTCATATTATGTAATAATGTTCACACGAGAAGAGTTTTCACTAAAGTTTCATGAAAGTAAAACCATTGCTAGGAGCTTTATAAGAAAAAACTGTAATACCATTCATACGGGGAATTTAATTATTTTTATTTAATATATTTAAGATCACTAGCTTTAATATATTTTAAAGAAATAAATAGTTTCCCCCACGGTTTTCCCGTATGACCGGTATTGCCAGTTTTTTTATGACTGCTCCTAGCACTAGTTTTATTTTTATGAAACTTTTTAGTTACAACTTTTCTCGTGTGAACTGGGCATTATGTATGTTTATCAATAAAAAAAATTCTCAAAGATATTTTAGGGACTTTTTGGTTTTTATTAATAAAATTAATTAAAAGTAAAAATAACTTATTTTTGGATTGTCGTTTTAAACAAGCATAAAACAGTTTATGGCAAATGAAGTTGAAATATACTATACTTATTAAATCTGTTTTTATGAATCCAGAGATTCCAAGTTAAATAATGTTATGTTTATTTTCAGACATATAAAACATTTTGAAGCAGACATAAATCTATTAGTCAAGTGGACATATTTTTCAAAGAGCCTCAATTTTTAGCTCTCCATCGTAGTGAGCTCTATGGTCAAACGGACTTTCTGGCAAATTGTGGAGGCCTTCTTGGATTATTCATGGGATTTTCATTTTTATCTTTATTGGAAATTATTTATTTTCTTACTATTCGGTTGTGGTTCAAATATCAAATTAGACGAAAACATAAACTGTAAATAAGGTAAGTGTGAACAATATCGGCATGCTAAGCTTTTATAATTTTTTTGAAAGATTTAACATAATACTTCAAAATAGAAAATTACTCACTGGAATAACTATTACACAATATGTAATCATTATATCAATTAAATAGAATAATTTTTTTCGCGCTTGCACATTTTTTTAAAATTATGTAAATTGGCGATATTGCCAAGAGGCTACGAAAATGAAGAATATCAAATATCCGTTCAACCCGTTCGATATATTATCAAACAGGTCATATCGCCACAGTTTAAATTATTGTTTCACCTTGTAGTATGCGTGTGTTGTCTTTCTGACTTTTGATAATTTTTTCTGTCATTAAGTATTTTTTGATAAATTGAATTATTCCACTAAAATGGCCAAACACGACTTTTGCTGTATCTGGTATAATTTAAAAATTTAAATAGAATTTATATTCTTGTTATTGAAAATTTTGAATCTTGTATGATCGTGGTATATTTGTTTCTTCGAAAAATTAAAATTATAACAGTGACAGTTGACATTAAAATATGTTCATGAATAAAATGTTTAATATTTATTTATGGTAGTGGGAAAAATAGTGTACCTACATAACTCTCCGGAAAGTGTCTGTCGAATGCTTGGGAGATTGCCGAACTTGGCAAGCCTCGTGCGTCAACATTCTTACTCACACAATATCATTCATTTTCCGTACCCATTATGTAATATACCTACTCTACTATATCAGAATCTGAAATTTGTACTTTAAATTTTACTAGAATTGTACATTTATTACAATTTAAGCATCTTTTTAGTTCCATTAAGGCCATTTTCCTTGTATTTTACGGTACCTCAGGTTTGGAATGGTGGCTCTAAAAAGTAAATGTTACTAGTTACTTACCTTACCTATTGCATGTGGTCTAGCATAATATCGGTTAGGTGTATTTATTTTATATGTCAGCATGAATTATTATCAATTATTATTACAAATTTATAACAGACATGTGAAAAGCATAATTTTGCACGTAAAACCTGTGTAGCGTTAATATTTAATGTTAGAGAATTCCTATCTTCATGTTATAGAAGATATTTGTTGCTAGGAAGGTAGCCCTGGTACGTAGGAGTAGTGAAGTGACTGTGAAATTATACTACACTATTTAAAAACTAATCGGACAAATTTGATGTTGGAATGCTAAAACTGATCGTTTTTGATTGGCCGATGTAAAACCAGTTTTATACCACAAAAACTTTGTAATGTAAACAAACGAATGTTCTCCATCTTGTCTTGTCAGCTGTTGTCAGTGACTGTTTTCCCGCTGATAGATTAAATTTAATTTTGCCGCCAAATAAATCTAGTGATATTTTTCTCGTATTTACACATTGTAAATATGGCTCAGCGAGACAACTTCAAGTTTGTCCGTTTAGTTATTAAATCAAGTATAGTATGGCGTTATTGCGTACATGGCGTTATTGTGGACACTTATCTTAAATACCTATTAATTTATTAATAAATATATACTTGCTGTTACATACATTTTATTTAATGTACGTATATTTAAGAATATGAATTTTTCATTAAGTATTTTATTTCCTAGCACTTTGTAGGTATATATTTGTAGTTGTTAAGGGAGTTTTATCGTCCAGCGCTGCTAGCTAACATTTCAAATACCCACCATTTCAGATACCCGCGCTGACAGCCTATGTGCTATGAGTACATGTTGTCTCTATTTATCTAATTACTATGTTTCGTTCTGTTCTTGTTTACAAAATACTCAATTTGATTGGCTAGCGCGCATGCAATTTTTAAATTTATTTAATAAATTACTCGACCACTATTTGAAAATTTTATATAATAAAATGTGATACAAACATTTTAATTTCGAATGCAATCAGAGTTACAAAGATTTTGTCTTGGAATTATTATTTTTTAATTGTTTATATAATTGTTCAACTTACTGTACCAGTACATGTACCAAGGATAAAATCTAGTCGAAAAGTAAATAAAAATATTATATTATCAGAGACTAATAAATGTACAACTGAAATTCTTCATAGAATTACTATTATGTTAATTTAAGCGGGGAAAATGTAATAAAGGCAGCTATATTTTTCATTTACGAACAATGAAACCTAATATCATCATTCAAGGAAAAATATTATATATTATTTTACTTTTTAAAAGTGAAACAAACAGATTTTTACTTGTTAGTAATTTGTTTTAGTCATTACAATTTATTAACGGTTTTCATGTAGTACTGTTGATATTTATTGTACTTTATGACTATAATTGTAAAATTATTTATAATTATTTAAATGTATTTTGCGAACATCCCGGCTTGTTACTTGCTCTAATTGCCCATTAATATCCTAGCGATTGTTAATGTTCGCCCTTAGTAACATCCCAATGGTCATAATTTGGTAATAATATCCCAATTAGTTGTCCCATGTAAATATAATAACAAATAATTCATTAATTACTAACTTTAGAAGAGACTGAAACAAGAGTTCGGGTCGCTCTGGCGCTGCGGTGGAGGTATCTTGAACTAAAAAAACGTAAAATACGGTAAGTAGAAAAAAATTGCTACAGAATGTACCAAAATAGCTTTTAAAACAAAATAATTTTATGAAAAGGCAAACATTAACTGTAGAACATAATATTTTTAATGAGCATGCGTGGACGATACCGTTATGATCAAATTTATTTAAAGCGTTTGGAAGAATATTTATTTAAATTCAATATTTCCAAAGACTGCTCATCTATCTTCGTCAGACAGTAAATAGGTACAGTAAACGTACAGAATACATAAACGATACATAAATTCAGTGACGGATGAAGGTATTTTGTGGCCCTAAGCGCAATACTTTTTAGAGGCCCCTCGACGCCTCGACACTGTTGAAAAAATGATTTTTTTAAAATGAAAAAAAAAAACAACAGATTTCAAAAAGTTTTTTTTTAATCATAAAATAAACAATAAATTTCACAAATATTTAAATAACAACCTTCCTTGCTTTATTTTTCGCAAATTTGTCTATAATTGCATCCACGTCCAGATCGTTGACGGATGAATTTTCGATAAATAGAATTGCCAATTTTTAACACGAAAATTTGACAATTTAAGGTTATGTGTCAAACAGATACGTACACAGTACGTACACATAATAATTATTGTCCTATCATTAAAAAATAAATTCCCGATTGGCTATCGTAAATCTCAATTTAGGCAATTTGGCGGGTTGTTTTGGGTATTTGATGATATTCGATATTCTATTCATTTGGTCACGTTCGTAACAGATGAAAGTCATAAATCCTTTTGTATTTGACTTCCTGCTAAGTAGCCACAGAAATGTCAAGTGTTCCAAAATCTTTTTACGCATGTTTCATGTGCAAATACGTAACAAAATACCAGATTTTAACCGGGAATTTTAAAATATATTTTTGAAGTTTTTGTAGAAACGTTAAACGTTCATTTTAGTAATTTTTTTGAGGCCCCTGTGTAGATGAGGCCCTAGGCGCGCGACTTTTGCGCTTTATGGATGATCCGCCACTGCATAAATTATAAATTAATCTTTTGAAAAGTATTTTGGGGCAAAGACTATGTTTATAAAACGTCCTTACGACGTCCATATGTGATTAACATTGTGGTAATTCCTTAACGTTCGTGATGCTTATCTTTTTTTTGCACTATTGGTCTTTTTTATCCATACGCAAATATAAATATAATAACGGTAAGTAAATTACTTACAGCTTTGTTTACCCTAGCAACCGGCAAGATCAACATATACGTATTTGTCTTGGAAACAGGCATGGTAAAGTTGATAAAAAAGACTAATTGTGCAAAAAACAATTAACTTTTATGTAACTGAAAATAAAGTAGGTATAGTCCAGTTTAATTTCATATTCCTGACTTTATAAGCCCATTGTTAAACGCACCAATAGCTTAAAACACAGATGGCCTTTGGTATATATATATATATATATATATATATATATATATATATATATATATATATATATATATATATATATATATATATATTCATTCTGAAAATCTGTACATTATAGAATAATTGTATAACTGGATGTTTGATTCTTGAAGTGTTCTTCACAATTTCCAGGACAGTACTAAAATATCGCTAAAATATTTATTGGTTTTATCATTCATCAAGTTAATTTTCTAGTAGGTACAGAGAAATAATAATAAAATAATGTCCTACCAATACTTGTGAATTAACCGTACAGTAAATGTAAAAACAATACATAGTTGTTATCAAAGACTTCTAATGAATTTAGACACCGCATAACGCCATTTGTTGTGAAGTAGAAGGAGATGGAATAACTTATTGGAGCGACGAGTATGCCGTAAAGAGAGGGGTTTAAGTTGCCTAAAATATGTCAAGTGCCAGTTCTCAGGCGCAAAAATTTTGTTTTTAAATACGAAACATGACTAGTACGTATCGTAAATAAATCAGACTATTCGCAAACGTGATTTCCATGAGTAAGTAGTTGATTACTGAAAATGGTTAATATTTTCGTAACGGCATAATCTCCAAATTCTATAAGATCACAGATGAGTTTTTTTTTAATGGATGTAGTTTTATATAATTATATGTATACATTTTATTAAATAAAAAGAATGAAATAAAGACCATTGCGTCAAATAATAAAGTTTATCACCTAACGCAAATTAGTAAAATGAAGTGTCAATTACCTAACAAAAGTAGAAAAAATATTTTCTTTTCGGGAGGTAGCATTTTTCAAGTATGTTAATAAATTGGTTAAAAAATACGACAAGTTTGGAAATGTTTTATTTTATATATATACACTGGCGGAAAAAAAATGAAACACTTGAAATTCGTAAAAATATCGACCATTTTCAAACTGCCATAACTCGGTGTATTTTCAATCGATATCGATGAATCTTCGAGGGCGAAAAATTTTTAAAGTGTCTACTTTAAAGTCATACATGCAAACTTAAGCGCAACCCCCTCCGACCCCCTCTAGAAATCATGTGCAAAAATAAGAATTTCAATTTTAAAAATGTCCAACTTTGAGGATGTGTACGGAGTTTAAACATTTTTTTGACTTGTCCACCAAAAGGGCACTAAAATTTGTTCAATTCCCTGTGCAGGACTCAAAGATCGAAGTTCCTACGATGATTTGGCACAAAGTTATGAAATTTTTTTTTAAAAAGGGCATTTTTTGGTTTTTCGTACATAACTCAGTCACTTTTCAATCAAATTAGACGATTTTTTCGGGGAAAAAATCCATAGTGGCTCTACTTTAAGGGGGTAAACTCAAATTAGTATGATCCCTTTTCGTACCCTTCAAAACCCGAACAAAAAAACACGTTTTTGGGCAAAAGCACGTCCAACTTTGGCCATGTGTATTAAGTTGAAAAAACTTTGTCTACTCGATCCACAGAAAAGGCATTGAAATTTGTTCAATTACCTATGCAGGGCCCAAAGAACGAAGTTCCTACGACGATTTGGCACAAAGTTATGGGCGTTTGAAAAAAGTGAATTTTGTGGTTTTTTACCTTCCGCTTACCTGTAAAGGAAGGTATTGGAATCATGCAAAAAATCGGGTAGTGAGTTTTTAGTGGATGAGCACGAATTAGGATCCTTACAACTCATTTTTGATAGTTTCCCGATGATGTCTGTATGTATGTGTGTGGTCCGGGCCGATGCCGTCTGTCGGATAACTCAAATACGAATTACCCAAAAAATTTGATATTTGGTATTTTACAATTGCATACGAATAGGAAGAGCTCATTAGATTTTGGTACAAATATCTTCACCGGAAGTGATATTTTTTGAAGATTGAAAAAATTAAGTGTAAAAAATTTCTATAAATTTGGATATAGTATTTATTTGTAATAAGAATAAGAGGAAAAGTTATTTGCAATTTACGTTATAAAAAAATTGTCTTTATCTGGTAGCATTAAAGAACTGCAGTAAAATTTAAAAAATAAATTTATTAAAACGTTGAAATCTTGTAATCCATGTTCGGTTGATTTTTGTTTCTGCATAAAAAATATTGACAGATGAGACGGGTGACAAGTTGGCATACTAGCGCTATATAAGTCATAAGTAAGCTATTAAATGTAGTAACTGAACGGAGGATTGCTTCAACACAGAAGAGTTTTCGTGTGAATTAATCTTTTGATTCAGGTGATACTAATTTCTGTGTTTGAATATTTTAGATTTTTATTTGTATTATTTTAAATGGGCACCGGATTGTACGTATACATTTCTGTTTAAAGTCTAGATATGGCGGAAGGTTGTGTGATGGCCACGTCAGATTTTTTACTCATAAATCGGCAGTTTTTTGACGAATTTTTTTTTCACGAATGAAATTGTCTTTCAAAATTTTTAATATTTTAGGCAATTTGAGTTATTCACACGAAATATCCAATTTCATTTTTAAAGAAGTAAGCAAATCTCGCGAGTTTAAAGTTTAAGCAGACCTTCAATATCGAGAAAATTTAATTTTTTTAAATTTTGCCCCGTTTTCTTGGGTATCACATCTTCGAGCAAATCTTCCTCCAAGTTTCCCTGTTGCATGCCTTTTCTTGCCAGCTGGTGATTCCTGCATTTTTCAAGTCTTCAGTTACTTCTTTAATCCACGTGGATCTCGGCCTTCCTCTTCTTCTTCTCCCAGGGTATTTTGTGGATTATTGCTTCCTCGCTTGCTCTCCATATGTGTCTTAACCATCTTACTCTCTGTTGTTTGATCTTCTTTACAATATCTTCTCCATCTAGTTCTTTAAGTATTTCACTGTTCATTCTGATTCTGCATTCATATTCATTGATTTTGACGTCCTAGTATTGATCTCAGAATTTTTCTTTCTATTATTCTCATTTGTTCTTCATCTTTTTTGGTCATTGTTAGTGTCTCTGCGTCGTACATTATTAAGGGTCTAATCATTGTTTTATATATTTTAATTTTAGTGCGTTTTGAAAGTATTTTGCTTTTTAATAGTTTTTTGTGTATGTGGAAAGCTCTGTTCTTATTAAATATTTTCTCTTTTATCTCTGTTTCTCTATCTCCTATATTTGTTATCATTACTCCTAAATATATATATATATATATATATATATATATATATATATATATATATATATATATATATATATATATATATATATATATTTCTCCACTTCTTCAAATTCATGAACTCCAATTTTTATTACGTTATTCTGTTTTTGTTTTCCATATCTCATTATTTTTGTCTTGCTTTCGTTTAGTTTTAATCCAATTTTTTTACCTTCTGTCACTATTTCATCAATCATTCTCTTCATTATATCTCTTTTCTTGGTAATGATGACCACATCATCAGCGTACGCTATGATTTGTCCTCCGTCCTTTCTAAGTGTGTTTCTCATTATTTTCTTTGCAACGTGTTCAATTGCTAGGTTAAATAGTGTAGCTGATAGGGCGTCTCCTTGTCTCACTCCTTTGTTTATTATGAATTCTCCTGTGTCTCTATTTCCGCTTTTTATGCATATTTTTGAGTTTGTCATTGTCATTTCTATTAGTCTTATTAATTTGGCTTCGATTTTTAGTTCTTTTAGTGCTGCTATTAGTTTTCTTCTTCTTCTATAAAGAGCATTTCTATTTTAGCGTTGTGTGTTTTTTCTATTATTTGCTTTAACATGTGTATTGTGTCTATTGTAGATCTTCCTTTTATAAATCCGCATTGGTATTGTCCAATTTTATTTCTCGCTGATCTTGCAAGTCTCATTTCTATTATTGACGATAGTATTTTATAAGCATTGTTTAAAAGTGTTATCCCTCTGTAATTTTTACATTCTTTGGGATCTCCTTTTTTATATATTGTTATTATTTGTCCAACCTCCCATTCTTTTGGCATTTTTTCTTCCCTCCATATTTTAGTTATTAGTTTATGAATTTGTGTCTTTATTGCCTCTCCTCCATACTTAATGAGCTCCATGTTTATCCCATCTGTTCCTGGTGCTTTTCCATTTTTACTTTTTGCAATTACAATTATTTATTATATAATTATTTTTCCTACTGCTAACATTGTTCTTACGTTCCACGTACTGATCTTAATTAACTTATTATTACTATTTCTTTTATATTTTTTCTTCCTTGTTTTTAAATTATGTCTAATCCGTATTTCTGTATGCATTTCTTCTTTTTTTTCTGTTTTTCTTTTTTATTTCTTTTATCTAGTTTTTTTCTGTATCCCAATTATATGTAATCCCATCTATTGTTATTTTTTATATCCGATTTTTACATGTTTTCCTTGTTTTTTTATTTTCATCAGATATTTTGACCAAGTTTCTTTGTATGTTTCTCTCGTCTATTGTTAAATCATTGTTTATGTATATGCTTTCATCTTTCAATTTTGATTTGTTCTTCATTATTTCTATTTTTTCTGCCCATGTGTTTACCGTTGCTATTATCATTTCTTTTTCTTGATTTAGAATTGCTGCTGTTTTTATTTTAATTTGAATTTTTAGTTTTTTTTTTTTGAATAATTTTCTGCTTTTAAACTCATTATAATGATATTATTTCTTCTTTTTTCTCTGTCTTGTTGTTCCATTTTGTTTTCTATTTCTTTCAGTCTCTTGTTTATATTTGATGTTTCTTCCTTGTTTGTTCCCTTCTGCCCTTTCATCTTCTCGATTTCTTCTATTCGTTGTATTATTTTTGTGTTTTCATTTTGCCGTTCTTTGTCTTTTTCCTTCAGCTCTTATATATCATCATTTATTCTAGCTATATTTCCTTTCATATCTTTGAAGAATTCTCCCATTTCTTTTCTTATCTCTGCATTTACTTTTTTTACTTCTCCTTTCCCTTCCTCTACGTCTTTTTTATGTCATTGATATTTTCCGTTAATTTCATCAATGACTCCTGTATTCCCTTTAGTATTTCATCCATTTTCAATTCTTCTGTACTACCTGTGTTATTTTTTGTTTTTATTTGCGGTCTTATTATATCTAATCTTTTTAAAAAAATTATTTCTCCTTTTTCGTCTTCTTCTATATCTCCCCTCTTTCGAATTGTGCCGGTACTACTGGTTCGCTTTCTGCTCATTAGTTTTCTGGCTATAACGGTTTTCCTTCTTTATCGGTAGTCTCTGCTCTGTCTACTTGCTTCTAGATGTCGCTAGGTCTACGCGCTGACAATCTGCAGACTCTTACTGTACAGTTATGTCTTCCGACCGCTGTGTGGCGCTAGTTGTCTGGTTTTGAGTGACAGCCTCTTTATTATTTAATTACTTAAATCTAGGTAACAACGATCTAAAGGTAATTTATGTGGCACTTCGGTGTCTGCTCTCCGCTCTTCTCTGACTGATATTCTGCCTTTTGCTTCCTCGGATAATTATTGTTGGTATATGAAAAAGATTTATAGGTTATGTTTGGAAATTTAAAATGCGATTTTCCTACCAGGAAAAAAACCCAGAAAATTTCTTTTGCTTCGATCAAAAAAGCGTTTTTTATTTATCTGCTGATCTGTCTGCTTCTTCTATTTATTGGTCAAGAATCTATATCTTTGCTCCTCTAAATAACACGTGCACTCAGCGGTATCACCAACAATATATATATATATATATATATATATATATATATATATATATATATATATATATATATATATATATATATATATATATATATATATATATATATATATATATATATATATATATATATATATATATATATATATATATATAAAATATATATAAAAATTAAAAATTCATAATTTTTACTATTAAAATAACTTCAGTACGCCTTTATAAAACAATACGTGTATTCGGTTTTTTTTAGAGAAAAAATTGAATAACTTGGCAACGCCGCGGAAAACTAAAATAAAATTTATATATTCGTATAGGTAAGTAAAATACAATTCAAAATATATAAAAATATATAGGGTGTTTCATTTAAAAAACGACGAACAATTATTGCCAAGTCGTTATGCAACACCCTGTATATGTGAAAATAATTTTAAGTTATGCTCCTTGAGTAGACGAAAAATTCTGTTAACAAATTTATGCTGTATTTTTAACGACAAGGGAGATATCGACGACGGGCATTTCGATGACTCACCCTGTATATAATATAGTATAAAAATTAACTCTGCTACAATTAAATAATGTCAAGGTGATTGATTTTTAAAGTGAATTGTTTTAGTAAGTCTACTTCTAACTTTCCGATAAATCTTCTTGCAATATGGAGCTATACGCAGCTACGCCCCATTATTCCTTTGAATATAAAACTCAAAAACTCGACGCTAAAAAAATCTCATCGTGAATTTCAAATCAAACAACTGACAGACATACAAAAATGACTGCAATGACAACAAATACGTAAGTGTATGTAAAATGTGTTACATTCACTAAAACGGTGTAACCACCGTACCATGATGTTATTCCATCTCTTTCTACTTCACAAAATCGCATGGAGTTAAATACCATATTACCCGTCTGAATTCATTAGAGGTCATTGGTTGTTATCATGTCGTCGATGTGTGTGGTATGATGAACATTGTGGTACTTATATAAATAATTAACTTTTATGTAATTGAAAATAAAGTAGATACCTCCAGAGCTAGGCATTACTCCAAGTCCAAGTAAAATTATTTCAAGTTCAAGTACAATTTTTAATGAAAATTACTTACTTGAATTTAAGTACCAACTTAAAGTATATTCTAAATTCAGTACTTGTACTTGGTAGTTGCATGACAAAAACATATGAGAAAAACGCTATTGAAAATTATGATAATTTAATTAAAATCTATTGTTACAAGAGTGATATGGAAAAAACAATTGAATATTTGGTTTCCCTTGTAAGTGAAAAAGATTATTTGATTTTAATCAGGAGATCAGGACCGCTACTGAGTGTATGAGTTCATGGTTTGAACGTATTCAGTAGGGTGGCGGTATAACTACAGACATGTATTTCGACCTTATTTGGTCTGATCAATGTAGTATAACGGTTACTAGAACCTTTTTCAATAACAATTAATATGAAACAAAATATTAATTTGTTTTTTTTTTCATAGTACTCTTGTAACAATCAAATTTAAATTAAATTATCATAATTCTCAATAACGTTTTTCTTATGCAAGGGTATGAAACTAATATCTCGTTGAATTCAGAAAAAAATACTGAATCGAACAAGCAAATAAAAAAAAAATAGTACAATTTAAAATAACAAAGTTTGTGAACCACTGGTTGAAAATTATTTTTTATGCTCATTAAAATAATCTTGTAAAATAAAAATTGTTTGCTGATTTAACAGTAGGTCTTATAGTTCTTATAGCAATAATGAACATTCTGTATATTTTTATTTTAATGGTAACCAACCTACCTATTAATATATTTGTATATAATAATAGTTAGGGAGCTTAACGTCAATTTTGGCTTGGATGTGGACACATTGGACAAAAGCACAATTTTTTTTTTACAAAGTACTTATACCCTAAGCTTTTAATTTTGGGTAGGATCCACTTTACTTTTGAAAATACAGTTTTTTTGATTTTATTCGATAACAGTCAACGAGAAAATAGTCATACTTTTTTAAAAGATCTTTAAATTTTCTACAAAAAAGGTTCTTATAGTTTTTTTTTTTTGTGGGGTGAGTCGTTTCAAAGATATGATCTATTATAATTTCGCTAAGTTATTCTACTGATAGTTTTTTTGTCTTACAGGATCCGGTAGACACCTAGAACTTCTTATGTATAGAGTAAAAATCAAAATAAACTGTTTCAAATGAATTTTACATATTTCAGGTAATGTTATGGTTCCCTTTTTTAGAATGGTCGTCGTTAAAAATATGGGAACGACCGGTTGTTAGACATATTATGTGTTCACATTGGACAAAAACAAATTTTGTTTAACATTGAACTCATACTGAAGAATTTTATGTTCAGATGTGATACACTTGATACCAACCCCTTTATATGACGAATCTATTTCTGACATTCTGACATTTAAATTCAGAAAAGTAATGTAATAATTTATTATAATTTTTTTTATATCTGACATTCTTAAACGAACTTAAGTTACTCGATGAAAATGTTTTTAATTTTTCTGATATCTGCAATAAACAAGGTAGAGACCAAGTAAGTAAGGAAATGTAGTTTTAGTTTTAATATACTTTTGTTAATATAAATAAAGTTTATTCTAAAATTTGTTGTTCTATTAGTACCTTTCAACAAACAGTACCTAAGTAATATTGTCTAAAATATTATCAAATATAATACGGTCGTTTCCGTACTTTTAACCGCTATACTAAAAAATCTGACGTGGCCATCACACAACCTTCCGCCATATCTAGACTTTAAACAGAAATGTATACGTACAATCCGGTGCCCATTTAAAATATACAAATAAAAATCTAAAATATTCAAACACAGAAATTAGTATCACCTGAATCAAAAGATTCATTCACACGAAAAATCTTCTGTGTTGAAGCAATCCTCCGTTCAGTTAATACATTTAATAGCTTACTTATGACTTATATAGCGCTAGTATGCCAACTTGTCACCCGTCTCATCTGTCAATATTTTTTATGCAGAAACAAAAATCAACCGATCATGGATTACAAGATTTCAACGTTTTAATTGATAAATTTATTTTTTAAATTTTACTGCAGTTCTTTAATGCTACCAGATAAAGACAATTTTTTTATAACGTAAATTGCAAATAACTTTTCCTCTTATTCTTATTACAAATAAATACTATATTTATCCAAATTTATAGAAATTTTTGACACTTAATCTTTTCAATCTTCAAAAAATATCACTTCCGGTGAAGATATTTGTACCAAAATCTAATGAGCTCTTCCTATTCGTATACAATTGTAAAATACCAAATATCAAAATTTTTGGGTAATTCGTATTTGAGTTATCCGATAGACGGCATCGGCCCGGACCACACACATACACACACATACATACAGACATCATCGGGAAATTATCAAAAATGAGTTGTAAGGACCCTAATTAGTGCTCATCCACTAAAAACTCACTACCCGATTTTTTGCATGATTCCAATACCTTCCTTTACAGGTAAGCGGAAGGTAAAAAGGCTACCGTAACATTATTAGAAAGATGTAAAATCCATCAGAAACATAAAAAGTTCTAGGTTTCTACCGGAACCAATAAGACAAAAGTAGCAGTTCAATAAACACAGAGTACGAAAAATTAAGAAAATTTTCAATTTTTTTCCCGGGAAAAAACTCAAAATATTGGCTAAAGTAAGGCTAAACTTAGTTTTCTAAATATTGTACCTAATTCAAAAATGTTCCGTAGAATTTTATGCAATAAACCGGAAATCAATATCTTTACCCGTTCAGAAGTTACAGTTCATCAAACACAATAAGTACGAAAATTTTTAAAATTTTTTAATTTTCCCTCGGAATAAAATATTAAAATACTGACTCAACTTAGACTCTCATAAGTTTTTAAAATAATGAACCTTATAAGAATATCTTAAAATTTTGGCTTAACTAAGGCACTCAAATTTTTATAAGAATAATATACCTCATTTAAGAATGCAATGCAAGAAACCGAGATTCGATATCTTTATCCGGTAATAAATAACAGCCGTTTTCGTGTAATGCTGGGTCCACACTTGAACATTTTAGTCCGAACGAGCAGTACGCGCAAGCTGAATTCGCCAATTATGGACGTCTCTCCGAGCCGAACCGAACGAGCCAAATGTTTTCCATTGCATGTCGGTAAATCGGACTTGCCCAAAGAAAATAATTGTTCGCCGAATCATTCAGTTGACGGGAATTCGCACCGTTCGTGCTGATCGCTCTGATCGCAGTATTCGTTGTATGTTGTATAGATATATACAGCTGTATCGTGTGTATTTGAAGGTTATTATAAATTATTGTGTGTTGATAATGGAGTGGGACAGGGAAAAGTGTTTGCAACTAATAGACATTTATGAATGAGCAACACCCTGTCTTATGGAACCCTAAACACAGGTTTTATTACAATAATTTAAAAGAAACATGACGCTTGGATGAGAATAGGTCCTATAACCCATTTAAGAATTAAATGCTGCCCCAAAAATGCGGATCTTGTATATTCTTAGTTAAATTTGTGGTCAGTGTAGGTCAGCATAAATTTTTAGTGGTCAGCTAAATTGAATTACTTGGTTTATAATATAAAACACTTTATATTTATATAATTATGCCAGATATCACAATATTGATTGAAAATAAACATGTTCTGCAATGGTCAGCATGTCATTTAAACTTTTTAGCGGTCAGCTAAATTGAATTACCTGGCGTACATATAAAACGCCTTATATTTGCATTGTTACGCCAGAAGTTACAAATTTAACTAAGAATACACAAGATTAGCAGTGCTGAGCATATTTTATTCTTACCCCAGATTTCTTCGCCTTTTCTTATTTTTTTCTAGCTTACAAATAATAAAAAAAGCACAAAATGCTACCGTCAAATTGGAATCCATTATTGACATTCACTACGAATGCTTCAAGCATGTTGGAAAACCAATAATTCGGCGAATCTGCCGAACGCAACGAGCTTTTGTTCAGACTATTCTGCTCTGCGCGTTCAGTTCGTTCGGACTAAAATGTTCAAGTGTGGACCCAGCATAAGAAGACAAAATTAAGATTTGGTGTTAAATGATTGAAATATATTTTCACGATTTTCTCGAAAACTGTGCCACTTACCTGAAAATCGTTAAGTACCTTTTCTGTAGAGAATTTTATGATCTATAATTTCGTATTTGAAGTATTTTTGGCTCAACGAACAGTTTTTGAGATATTTAGGTAAAACTGAGAAAAGTGACATTTTAACGATCTTTTTTACTTCCTTGTACGAAGTAAGGAAGTATTGTAATCGCGAAAAATTTCGGTTCTCAGATTTTGACGGAAATATCCGTTTTGACCTTTTCTGAATCCATTATGACTAGTTTCGACGTGACGTCTGTACGTACGTACGTACGTACGTACGTACGTACGTACGTACGTACGTACGGACGTATGTGTGTCGCATAACTCAAATACGGTTAGACGTAGAAAGTTGAAATTTTGTATTTAGGACTGTTATAGCATCTAGTTGTGCACCTCCTATTTTTGGTTTCAGTCTACAAACCGGAAGTAGTACTTTTTAAAAATATTTCGAGAAATATTTAATTTTAGACAATTTTTTTTATTTTAAATGAAAGATTATGTGATTATTACCTACAATCGGTATTTTATAAATATTTTTGTATCTGCTATCATTTAAAAATAATTAAAGTATATATTTATAATTTATAGTATTTCGGTATCTTGTAGTCCATGATCGATTAACATTTGTTACTACGTAAAATTTAAATGATTATGACATGACAGTGACAATAGTAAAATATGCTTTATATCTTCTTCTGCAGTTTAAATCAAATGACTAAAATATATTTGTGAGTATACTAGTATAATAAGTTAAAAGAATTTTTAATATTATTTTACATTTTAGTTATTAAGAAAAGTATTAACACACAAGGCGTACAAGGAAGTCATGTGGTGTCCACGTCAGATTTTTTAAGATAATCGCCGTGTGGGTGGTGGGGGAAAGTGGATCCTACCCAAAATTAAAAGCTTTGGGTATGAGTACTTTGTAAAAAATTGTGTTTTTGTCCAATGTGTCCACATATTTCCGTTAAGCTGCCTAACTATAAGTAAAAAGAATGACGTGGGTGGACCAATAAAAATGAAAGTGGGTTAAACTTTTTATAGTAAAATTTTTGTTTCAACAAATACCTACAGGAGTATGCCGAGCGAAGCGAGGCGAAAAAACGTTTTCACTGCTGAAAGAATTTGACTTAGTTCCTTTTCCTTCTGAAATTAATTTCGTAGAAATACAGTTGCACCCAGTTCAGAATGATATCAAATAATGTACGCATAGATAAAGATTGCACGAGCACTCAGACTGACGAGTTAATACATATTATAAAAAGATTTTGAAGAAAAATTGTGTGGTCTTTAAGTAAAGTAATACTTCCTGTTAATGGAATGCTACCAAAATTTAATAAAGGTTCTTATTAAAACCCTAAGTCTTAAATTTAGTAATTTAATGTTTGATATTTTTTGAGATATCGTCGAAAAAAAATCGTCACATAAGAACAAACACACGCACGCACACAGTATACAATATGAGGCGAGAGGTGAAAATAAAATGACAGATTTGATTATTTTGTGACTCTTTCTTCCACCAAAGAATCGCAGGATGTAAAACAAGATTATGAGTCCAAAATAAAATTAAAATAATATAGGTACCGTAATTTTGTTGGATGTTTTGTTTTGTAAATCATAATGAAGAATTTAAGTAAATAAATGTACTACCCAGTCCACATTTAAAAATACAAATAAGTAGATTAATTTTTTTATTCGTAGCAGTAGACGATCGTTATATTGTATTATTAAACAATGCAAACAAACATAAGCATAACGCAAGTACAAACAATTAAAAGTTACTTAGTAATTAAAATCCCATTATCATTTAACATCTCGCTAAATGTAAGCAAAAAAATGTTCACGGAATTGTAAATCAAACTAATCCGTATACCTGTTGTAAAATTATTATTATATTATTTTCAGTAAGATTCAAGTCACGGTGTGAAGATGAACAAAATAATATTGTTAATTTTATGTGTATTAGTTGACTTAGTTACATGTAAACATCAGTTACAGCTGAATGTTATTCACCTGAATGACATACATGCCAGGTAAGTGATTTTTAAAGCATTTATATTCGATTGTAAAGGCAAGGAATTGACAGATTTGAGTGACGTCATAATGTTTTTTTTTTACATTTTACAGTGAGATATGTTGTAATATTTTTCTTATAGCTAATAAAAACTATGTGTTCAAAAATAATATTCATATTAAAAGAAATCGCGTCAACAAATAACACGCACTTGGCCTCCAAAAATAGTAGACTAGGTACATATTTATCTTCCATTTTCATTTCTTAATCCTGTAAGAAACTTTGGTGATACAGCGTCATAGTCTAAAGGTTTGTTTACAGAAGTAGGTTTTAAGTACCTACTCAAATTGTTAAGTAGGTAGATTCTACTTGTTATGTTCTCAGGGGCGGATTCAGAATAATATACTAGAGGGGCGATTTCCTTTAAAAAATATATGAAACTTTTGAATAATTATCTTTATTTTCTATTATTTACCAAATCTTTCATAAAATAATTGTCTTATAGTTATAATAGTAACAAAAAAAGAAATAAACATAAAGTACCTATATAATATGTGATGGTATTAATAGTAGGGATTCTAGTTTTAGTACTTATACTTATCACATTATTAAATAAAATATCACACTGATAATAATGCATACAAAAAAGTTAAGTTAGTAAGAACCATAAATTATATGACAAAGTCCATCTCATGTTTGCTCTTGCCAAATCTGTCAATAACTTTTTCAACATTTATTGAAATGTCTCTGTTAATATTCAGTAATGTCAATCCAGTAAGTCTTTCCTGCAACATATTAGATCTTAGCCATGTTTTAAATCTACGAAGACATGAAAAACTTCTCTCAGCGCTGGCAACGCTGACTGGTAGACAACACTATATTATTTTGGCGTGTTTAAACATAAACATGGAGTTTACAATTATTATTGTTGTTACTGTATGAGCAACGGTGGTTACTGCTATATTGCATAAGATAAAATGTAATTTTATTATATCCACACTGTCATGATACAATAAAATAGAAGATATTATGATACGTAACAGTTGAAAACTCTTCCGATCCGCGCATAGTATAATTCAGGAATGGGATATAATGTTTATTGTTTGTAGTTTTTATTTACGTATTATTTAAAATTTATTAAAACAAAGATTAGGTCGTTTTTTACCTTCCGCTTACCTGTAAAGGAAGGTATTGGAATCATGCAAAAAATCGGGTGGTGAATTTTTAGTGGATGAGCACGAATTAGGGCCCTTACAACTCATTTTTGATAGTTTCACGATGATGTCTGTGTGTATGTGTGTGTGTGTGTGTGTGGTCAAGGGGTGTTAGTCGCATAACTCAAATACGAATTACCCGAAAATTTTGATATTTGGTATTTAACATTTGTATATAAATTGGAAGAGCTCCCTAGATTTTGGTACAAATATCTTCCTCGGAAGTGATATTTTTTGAAGATTGAAAAGGTTAATTGTCAAAATTGTATATAAATTTGGAAAAATATAGTATTTATTTGTAATGAGAATAAGAGCAAAAGTTATTTGCAATTTACGTTATAAAAAAATTGTCTTTATCTGGTAGCATTAAAGAACTGCAGTAAAATTTAAAAAATAAATTTATCAAATAAAACGTTGATATCTTGTAATCCATGATCGGTTGATTTTTGTTTCTGCGTAAAAAATATTGACAGGTGAGACGGGTGACAAGTTGGCATACTAGCGCTATACAGAGAGTTTTTTTTATAAGTAAACATAGGGCATGTCATTACCATAGTTACAGTGTTACAGAATGACAGCAATGCATTAGAGCGTTTTTTTATCAGTAAACATAGGGATAATTATTAACATACGAAAATAAATATGAAATATAAATTAAAGAAATGATAAATTATTTATTTATGTTTTTTACACTTAAGAACTAGGTAGACATTAAACTAATGAGAATTTAAGAACTAGGTAGACACTTAAAAAATAATGTGTACAATGGTGCCAGAATGAATGTTGAACAATTAAAAAATCGAATTAGTGCTGCTTAACAAAATATTACTCCCCAGCAAATGCTATAAATTCTTTTTATAATCGTTTAGGATATTGTTTAGTTTAGTTAATGGTTCCAATTTTGAGCATTTAATTCGTTTAAAAAAATTCTCATTAGTTTAATGTAGGTATCTACCTAGTTCTTATAAGTGTAGAAAATATAAATAAATAATTTATCATTTCTTTACTTTATATTTCATATTTATTTTAGTATGTAATTATCCCTATGTTTACTGATAAAAAAGACGCTCCAATACATTGCTGTCATTCTGTAACACTGTAACTATGGTAATGGCATGGCCCTATGTTTACTAATAAAAAAAACTCCCGGTATAAGTCCTAAGTAAGATATTAAATGTAGTAATTGAACGGAGGATGGTTTCAACACAGCAGAGTTTTCCTGTGAATGAATCTTTTTATTCAGGTGATGCAAATTTCTGTGTTTGAATATTTGAGATTTTTACCTTCCGCTTACCTGTAAAGGAAGGTATTGGAATCATGCAAAAAATCGGGTAGTGAGTTTTTAGTGGATGAGCACGAATTAGGATCCTTACAACTCATTTTTGATAGTTTCCCGATGATGTCTGTATGTATGTGTGTGGTCCGGGCCGATGCCGTCTGTCGGATAACTCAAATACGAATTACCCAAAAAATTTGATATTTGGTATTTTACAATTGCATACGAATAGGAAGAGCTCATTAGATTTTGGTACAAATATCTTCACCGGAAGTGATATTTTTTGAAGATTGAAAAGATTAAGTGTCAAAAATTTCTATAAATTTGGATAAATATAGCATTTATTTGTAATAAGAATAAGAGGAAAAGTTTTTTGCAATTTACGTTATAAAAAATTGTCTTTATCTGGTAGCATTAAAGAACTGCAGTAAAATTTAAAAAATAAATTTATCAAATAAAACGTTGAAATCTTGTAATCCATGTTCGGTTGATTTTTGTTTCTCCATAAAAAATATTGACAGATGAGACGGGTGACAAGTTGGCATACTAGCGCTATATAAGTCATAAAGTAAGCTGTAACTGAACGGAGAATTGCTTCAACACAGAAGAGTTTTCGTGTGAATGAATCTTTTGATTCAGGTGATACTAATTTCTGGGTTTGAATATTTTAGATATTTATTTGTATATTTTAAATGGGCACCGGATTGTACGTATACATTTCTGTTTAAAGTCTAGATATGGCGGAAGGTTGTGTGATGGCCACGTCAGATTTTTATTTGTATATTTTAAATGGGCACCGGATTGTACGTATACATTTCTGTTTAAATTCTAGATATGGCGGAAGGTTGTGTGATGGCCACGTCAGATTTTTGTACATTTAAGGAAATGTATGTTTTGTTTTTGTAAGTATACGAATAATAAGCGTTTTCCCAAATTATGTTTGGTAGTAAGATTTAAATTACATTATATTTTCAGCTTTTTAAATTTGTCGTCGAGTAAGTCTAAATATATTATGTGTTACCTAAATCATGTTAGGGTTTAGGATGAGGTGCAATAATAATTATTTATAAAAATACTAAAACAGGAATCACTAGTGAAATGTACTGTCATATTTCTCAAAAAGGCAAAGCCTGTTTTTAGTGCATTTTAAATATTATTATATTTAACTATTTTAACCACAATGATCAAGTAATCAAACACGACACAAACAAAATTATCTTTTACCGCTTTTAAGCGACGGCGCTTTTGCCGCTGAATGTGCAAACACCTCAAATTCTTTAGGCGGCGACGGTCAATTTACCACCGCGGCAAAAACTGCTCAGTGTGTAACCAGCCTAATAATTTTGTTTGTGTCGTGTTTATTACTTGATCATTGTGGTTAAAATAGTTAAATATAATAATATAAATGAATCGTAAGGAAGTTCTCGCTTTGGGAGCGCTTTATTTGCCCAAACTGTTTTACAGTCAAACGGTCATTTGACCAAACTTTTATTCTTATAACCTGTTATTTCACCAAACGAAATTTATCTTACACGGGTATTTGGCCGTAGTGGTGCGAAGAAGCATAGGGAGCTTACACACTGGGCGGTAGAAAAATCGCGCGGGAGATTTGCCGTTGACGGTAGCTTTGCAGCCGCTCACTGCCACTAGAATCGACGGTAGTTTTGCCGTCGCCACCTAGAAAGTGGCGCATGTGATCAAATAGGTGTTTACACACTACTTACCGGATTTTTAGCCGCTTTTTTGTGTACAGTTTTGTTTAAATAACATCTAAACAGTTACAAATATAAATATGTGTGAAGTTCTAATAGATACCGATCTTATTATTTCGTTGGTGGAAGCAAGACCAGTTTTGTCGGACAAATCATTGGATATTTTTAAAGATCGGGACGCTACCAGGAATGCTCTTTTTCTATTCCTCCGACGGCGGAATAGCCATAAATCGAGAACTTCCTTACGGTTCATTTATATTATTATATTTAACTATTTTAATAATTTTAACCAGAGTGATCAAGGAATCAAACGCAACACAAACTAAATTATCTTTTACCGCTTTTAAGCGACGGCGCTTATGTGCAAACACCTCAAATTCTTTAGGCGGCGACGGAAAATTTACCGGTAAAAAACCGCTCAGTGTGTGACCAGCCTAAGCGAAATTGTGCGATCTATCGAAGTTTTTTTACTATTGTCTCTAAGACGTTATGTTTAAATTGTGCCCGAACTACTACTCCCGAAATGTTGAAAATTATGTATGTAAAATAAAAGCTGTGACTAGAAATTGCTCAAATATATTTTCTCGAGAACTGTACTACTTACAGAAAACATAAGTATACCATTTTATAGCAAATTTTATTATCTACAATTTTTTATATATCACTATTTCTCGTAATATAAACCATACGAGATAAATCAAGAAAACTAAAAATGGCGGATATTTTTTCAAAATGGCGGCCGTCTGTGGTACTTAACACTTTGGCACCTCTTCTTATATGAAAGAGAATGGTAAATAAAATTGAATGTATGCCAATTTCCACACTTTAATCACAAAATGCATAGTTGATATGAAATTTGTCCTATAACCGCCGCACTATCTAGCTGAATTCGCATATTTATAAAAAGGTAAACGTATATTATTGCACTTCCGAGTCGGGTATTGTTGAAAATCTTGATTGGTTTTATAAGTATCCTTGTTCAGATAAATTTCAAGGAGACTGTAATAAATAAACAAACAAGGCAGAGGCATAATGCCAAGATTTATAAAGATAGGGCGACAATGTTCTCTAAAGTTAGTATTTGCCATTATTCTAATTACTTTTTTGTAATTTAAAAACTCTATTTGCATGAGGAGAATTGTCCCATATTATAATGCCATAAGTCAGTTGGCTATGAAACAGACCAAAGTATATTAATTTTAGACAGGTTGTATCAAAATATGTACTCAGATTCCGAAATAAATAAATCAGTGAAGAATGAACACTGCATAATCTGTCAACGTGCACTGACCAAGTTAAATTTTTATCAATATACATTTCCAAGAGTTTAACTGAAATTTCTTCTCCAAAGCACTGATCAGGCGATAAAATTAGTCTTTGAGTTTTATCTCTATTTAATTTTAACTTATTTACTGCAAACCAAGTTTCAACGTCATTATATTCAGGGAAAATAATTTAGCATACAACCAACAGACAAAGCGGCTTTGAGATTCATATCAAATTCTTCAAATTTCTTTGGTTTTGATTTCACTCAGTTACTTCTTATAACATGTTGATCATTTTCAGTTTCTTCTGCTTCTCCATGTTGTTGTTTTTATTCTTCTTGATGTTCTTCTCGATGTGCTTGTTGCTTTTTTATGTATTTCTTGTTTTTCTTCTTCATGATGTACATCTTGGTTTTGTTCATTCTCTTCTCTTATTTTGCGGATTTTTTCTATTCTTGTATCTTCCATTTCTTCATAAAATTTAATATGTCTCGCATGTACAACTTTTTCTTTCTTTGAATCCCAAAGACGATATCCGTTTGGTGCATATCCAACTAGTATCATTGTTTTGCTTCTTTTATCTAGTTTCTTTTTTTCTTCTTTAGGAACGTGAACATATGCTTTACAGCCAAAAATATGTATTTTATTTAATTCTTGTTTCTCGTTATACCAAATTTCTGCAGGATATTTTCCAACCCTTGTTTCCAGTCTATTTATTGTATAAACTGCAACTTTTACAGCTTCTCCCCAGAGATTTTTGTTTACTTTTGAATCGTATAACATACAACGTACCATATTCAACAGAGTTCTGTTATACCGTTCGCACAAACCATTTTGTCCTGGATTTCTTGCTGCGTTGTACTGTATCTGAATACCTTTTTCTTTGCAATAATTTTTAAAGTCAAGACATTCATACTCTCCTCCATTGCTTCGTATAAGTAACATCTATAAATGTTACGTAATATATCTTACCATCATGTTTTTCTGGATTTATTGGTCCTCCAATTACATTCTAGAATCTGTTTCGCTTTCGCCAAGTAATTTTGTGAATATGTTTCTTGTTTGTTTTTCTCTTTGACATAAAATCACAAATATCTTTTGATGGATACTGTGATGAATGTCCCATTCTTCTATGCCATAGGTTTAACTTGTTTTCTTTATTGTAAATAAATTTCCTCTTGCATTTCCTGTAACAATAGTTCCATCAAAAATTACTTTATATCCTTGCTTTTGAATTTTCTTTACTGACAATAAATTATGTACTGATTTATCACATTCGTACACTTCTTTCATCTCTATTGTTCGACCTTGTTCATTTTGAACTAGTACCTAAAGTACCACATCGTGTTGCCTTTAACATTTCTTTGCTATAGTAATGTTAAAATCAACGACTTTTACATTTATTAGTTGTGTTCACAAGGTGATTTGTAGATCCTGAATCTATGATAAATGTTACATTGTCTGGTGAACTCTCGTCTTTTGATTGTGCATTTACTAAAAATGTTACTACGTCTTGTTCTTCAGTGTATTATAACCAAACCCTTTATTCTTCTTGTTTGGACAATCCGATTTCTTGTGTCCTGTTCTTCCACATTCTTATCATTTGTATTTGAATTTCTTTTCACCATCCTTTTTGCTGCTGCCTGACTTTTTCTCATTGTAATATCTTTTGTAACTTGCAAACGCTGCTTCTTCTGTATTTTCATGCTGTTCATAACACTAAATTTAGTAGTGGTTAATATATTTGCTAACGATTCAAAAGAATCCCTTCCAATAACCTTTGTTACAATTTTGGTACATTTTGTACACTTTAAATTTAATTTCTGAGCAATTTTAAAGTCGGAAAATATTTGATTTAAAAATGGAGTAAGATCATCAGCAGTTAAAAAAGAAATATTGTGCTCTGCCAAAAACCAATAAATTTTTAACTCAGCATTTTTAACAGCCAGTGCAGCAGAATCAGTTTTTGAAAAAATTTCCAGGCTTGGTTATTTTTTAATACTATCCAAATTCCAAAAGCAGAGTATGTTTTTTTGCCTGTAGCATGGTTCTTGATCACACTTAGTTCGGAAACAAATTCAACATTGCATATTTTGCACTTTGCTTTGTAAGGGGACGTTGATTGTAGCCAGAGCGAAAAGTTTTCTTTTATTTTCATATCTATAATTTATTTTAAAAACCGAAGTTGACGATCGTTGTATTCTTTCATCAGTTTCACTATCGGTTTCCATTTCCATCTAAATAATAACGTATTATTTGTAAAATTGAAATATTTTTATGCCAAATAGAATTGAAAAAATCTCTATGTCATTATTTAACCTAAAATTTTAATAACAGTGCTCTGTCATACAATTAAATTATCTTGAATATAACATTATAAATGACATATAGCTTTATAACGTTGTATACTTACATTATTTTTAAACGTGAAACTATATATTATAACAACAATAAAACATAATTGCAGCAGAACTACATCAGCTGACACGTGGCTGACAATGACAAGCTGACACATGATAATGATACAAACACAACACAAATGTCAACGAAAAGCAACGGCAGCACCCAGCACGGCACAGTTCATGTGACCATTGATGATACGGCAACAACGGCCGCAGAAGTCGCGCTAAATTTGAAATTCGTTATAGTATAGTAAAGAAACTAATAACCAGAAAAATTATCGTGTGCACGATATGTGTATAGTCAAATAGAGTACTTGCAACAAGGTCACAAACAGTCACGTGACAGTCAAAAACTAAGCGCACGAACCTGTTTGTGGACAGCCCAACAAAATTTTAACATAGAGTCTTATGGAGTATTCATGTTTACTTTTGTAAAAATATCTTTTATTCGCATTCTACGTTGTTTTAAAAAAAGAAAACGTATAAAGTTGATTAAGGTAAGTTCATATATTATACTGGTTACATAAAATTATCCTAAATACATATAAAGCACTTTTAAAATATCGTATGTTAAAAGTGTGGTATTGAACTGTTGTCATCATAATAAAAACAATTTATAAAACTGTAATATTTTGTGTATTTTCTTACAGATTAAGAAATGTTATAGGATGATACAAAACATCAACTTAACCTATACATTTAATGTTTCATTTAAAATATGCTTGTTTTATGTGTATTTATTTAATACAAATATATTATATATACACTTACCTTTCTTGAAAAGTATACAATATAAATGAAACACGCAATTAATACTGAAAAAACACAAAAACAACTCATAAGAACCAAAACCGCCATAAGACACAATGTTAATCTGAACAGCAGTTGTCCACAAACATAATCCCGCCAAATCCGCCACATTGGCCACGCCTCCTGCAAGTACTCTATTATCCTGTAATACGATAATTATCGTGTATCTGCCAAGACTACCTTGCGCGAAGACCGCGAAGACAGCCGACGTTTACTTGGCCTCTTCGCCGCATGAACATACGAAAATATACGGGAGAGAACGAACATCACTCCGTTGCACGGTCGCACTTCGGTATTCGGTATGAGCCCTGACGATGAATGAAATTCGCGCGAAAATAACACTTTTTAAATACTTTTTTTGCATTATTGTGCAACAATAACTATTTTTAAATAAATATTAAGTCGATTTATAATAAAAAATAAATTAGATAAATAAAATTATAATAATTTTTTTTTAAATTGTTCGATTGGATGGATCTTGGATATAAAAGGGAGGGTGGAGTAGAAACTCCACATGCACTTAGGCCGCTCAGACGGGCCCATTGTACATCCTCCGGGTAGCACAGCTCCTTGCTACAGATCCTGAAGCCATTCCACACTCAGGAAGAAAGCCAACAGGTCAGCAGCGGGAGTTGTGCTTAGGGTGGCCATGTCCGGCCAGAATTC
Organism: Agonum fuliginosum; assembly: GCA_947534325.1. Lineage (NCBI taxonomy): Eukaryota > Metazoa > Arthropoda > Insecta > Coleoptera > Carabidae > Agonum > Agonum fuliginosum. The sequence continues at coordinate 17,217,301 of OX384037.1, read as the reverse complement.
CCCTAGCATGGATCCTCTTTTTGAAGACAAAGCAGGGTATTCACATAGAATGTGCTCCACAGTTTCATCTTCTTCGCAGCCTCTACATAAAGGACTGTTGACGATTTTCATGCGGTGCATGTGTTTGTTTAAACGACTGTGTCCCGTCAAAATGCCGATTTTACGAGGTGAAGCACTGTCTCACCTGACGCACTGTCACTGCACGTATCCATCTCCAAACAGATCCTAATTAACATTTATTTCTTCGTTCATATTAAATTAAAATAATTATTGAAAACCATTATAAAAATCAATTTTTCGTAAGTTTTTAGATTTATACTAAATAAATTAAGTGTGAAGGTAGTTTTATATAAATAAATAAATATTTAACATGTTCTAAATTAACAAAACATTTAGGGGAACGGGGGGTTCCCTGAGACAGTGTGCACAGTGAGACATTTAAATTTATTATTATACGTGATAAATATTTGGCGATAGCACCATCTAGGTTTCATCTACGGAATCGATGCCAACATTTGTAATACATTTCAGGGGGGTGAAACTTCAGATGGTAGATATGGAAACAAGGCATCTTGTGGACCACTCGATAAGCGGGTACCGAAGGGAAAGTAAACCAGTGGTTAAAAAACACAAGTATAATACAAATATTAAAAATTAAATTATTTTAAATACATTTTTATTATTTGTGAAACCTATTATTTAATGTGTGATTATCAATTTCCTTAATCAATTTCAACAGGTTAGATTTTTATTTTATAATTTAAGCAACTATTTAATCTCCTATTGGAAGCCACTGGTAGAATGAACTCAACTGATAGCCGAAGTATTTTATGACGCCATTTTACACTATACAAAGTGTCAGAAACTCAGAACAACGAAGAATGTTGAATGGGGGTTTACACTTTTTTCCAATTTTTTTATATGTTATTCTTCATAAAAAGATACATCGATTCCAATCAATTAAACAATTTAAATATGAAAGGATTTGCGTAAAAAAATTATTGAAAACTGTATTTTTTCCCTCCTGTTTAAACGATCGATGGAAGGCGCGAATGTGACGTCACGTTCACAGTAATCACATGGTTACAGGAGAGGGGCGCGAGGTAAGACATTCGCTCGTTGACAGCTGTCATGTGGATACTTCTACTGCTACGATTTATGCATGTGCTACTTATTATTTTTGTTTTATGTTCTAATTGTTTGTTAAACATAATATTTCTATTAACAACACTAAACAGAAACAACCTCTTAATTATCTCACGATAGGTTGTCAACTGTCACCGTCAGGAAGGTTTGGTAAACAAGAAGCTTCTTGCTCTGTTGCTGTTTCACGTGACTTGTTGAAGTGAGAGCGATATATAGTTAAAGAGAGTTAACCGTGCTGTGAACATGACGTCAGAAATTGAAGCGTTTCAAATGCACTAAATCTTCTTTATTTATTTAAATAAATATGGAACCATATTATGTCATATAATTTATGTTTTTAGAAAGAGTTTACATTAATCTTACACCTAATAGTGTTGAAATCAACAAATTTGGTTAAGGTGTAAACCCCCATTCTATGAAAAGAGGTAATTTTAAATAGATTTACATTAAATAATTGACTTAATACACCGACTTATTTTTTCAGGCGTACAGAAAAAACATCGAAACCAACAAACTGTACGATCACATACGACAAAGTATATCACAAAATATAAAAAGGTTGGTTAAACTAGACCTGCATGGAAAAATTTATTACAGCGATTGTTTATTTCAGAGAGAAAACAATTTAAATCCGTAAATCACCACAAGCCAAAGCCGCCAAATGCCGTTCCTCGGCCAGCTTTACATAACATTAATAATTTCGATGTAAGTAACAATAGTAATAGTACTAACAAAACGACCATTATTAATTCCGCCTCAGTAGACCATACTTATGTTGGGATTCTCTGCAAATCTATAAGTTTTACAAATTTGTAAATCTTTAATTATTGAACAAAATCACATCAATGTTTGTTGACAAATACAAAAATATTCATATGATTATAAATTTCATTGCGATTTTGTCTTATATTTACAGTGTTATAGATCTGTAGCAACTACAGATTTTCACAGAATTCTACTATTAGCAACAGTTCCAGTTCCTCAGCAAATTTAATAGCAAGTAAACATAGTTATGCTTTTTTATTTTTATGTATATCATTTAAGTTATAAACTATGTTTATTGTTAGTTTTTATTATACACAAATCTGTGATGAAAATAAAATATTGTAAAATAAATAATGTATGTTTATATATCTTTTTCCTTTATTTATTATTATTTTAAGTAGCAGTATTACTATTTACATTATTTAAAATTCGCGCGTCAAATGTCGTTTGCCACTTGGGCACCGGAGGGCTAGCTGGAGCTAACTGTCATTCGTGTTTCCATGATTTAACACGGGGATCTCCTTTCTCCTCCTTATGTGTTTTGTGATACATTTTGTGTGAAGACTTTCTACCTTATCGACAGTGTATCCAATGTCGGTTTGCCATGCCGCAAAAGTAAATATTGACAGTAAATTGTTCTTACATTTGCAATTACTTGTAAGTTGATTAATTTTATATTCTGGTTAATGTAGAATTTGCCCAGATAATAAATCTGTATTGTTAATATTAACCTATAAAAATATGTTTTGTTTACATTGGGCAACAGTGAGACATTTTACAAAAGTAAACAGTGAGACATGTCTCACTGTACGACTGTACCCCGTGTTATTCACTTACATTAAGCTGTTATGTCATCCAAAGATGATTACGTTCTAGTCAAGTTTAATACCAAAATAGATATTAAATATTATTTTGCATTAGTTTTAAATAGGTATAGCAAACAATGCTGAATACGAAATTTAATAATAATTTCTTCGAAAATCATTGAAATCAGACGGGAAATATGATATCATACATACTACCGAAATCAATTATGCATGGACAAACAAAAAGACAGTTATTATAAGTATCTTTCAGTATTAATTAAAGCTATTATAACATTAATTAATATTGTCTCACTGTTCCCTAATCATGGTATACAGTGAGACAAATGTTGGCAATACAAATCAAATTTTTATAGTCGAATACTAGTTTATTTTATATTTTTCGATATACTAATATGTAATTCATATGTTTACCTAATGATAATTATTTTTGTTTTCATTTAATTTTTTGTGTCTCACTGAACGGGGGGTTCAGTCAATTTGTAGATGTTCTGAAATTTCATTATTTCTCCAGCCTACATGTCACAGAGCAATAATTTGCCCTCTCTTACAATTCTGATATTTGTGTTGCCAACTTCACATAACTGAAAATAACAGTTGAGTAGTTGTTTATATAAAAAACAGTTGTAGTTTACAAATAAATAAACAAATTGTATTTTTGCTGTATATTTATTTATAAAACGGCATGTCTATTAACTTGACTTGGTAAATAACAATAGGTTATGGGCCCAGACCAGACCTAGTAGTAAAAGTAAGTCAAGTGTGATTTTGACAAGTAATGTAAATGTAACCACGTGGTGGAATAACGTGGAGGAAGCATTTTTGGACAAAAACAGTAATAGAACATTATGTCAGGATCCGGAAATCAGACATTATTTAATGTGAAGCCATTTTGATGGTAATGGATTTACAAATTGGAAATTTCGGGTAAAACTATGTTTGGAACAAGCGAACGTGCTAAAAATACTGCAAGCAGAATATGACATAAAACAAGAAAATTTACCACAAGTTGACCTAAAGACAAGAAACATTATTGTACAATGTCTAAGTGACAATGTTATTTATATAATAAAGGAAAAGAAAACTGCAAAAGAAATAATGGATTGTTTAAGAACAACTTATGTTAAAACAGGTATGCCTTCCGCTCGGTTCAGCGACTTCATCTTCTCTTATTTTTCGTAGATGTGGTGGAATTACACTTATTGGAATTATTTCTCTATTTAGATAAGAATTTGCATTATTTTTATAAATTTTTGTGACATCTAGCAATTGTTCTGTCGTGGCCTCTACGATCGCTGGCGGACAGGGCTTCAAACGGTTTGCGTGGACTACATGTTCTTTTGCTCTGGACAAATTCTTAATACCAAAATTAACAGGTGTCATTTGTTTAATAATACGGAATGGACCCATCCTAGGCCGTATTTTCTTGTTAATCCAGGATGTTCCGCATCATCGCGTAAAACACATGGTCTTCTACTTTGAAAGTTACAGGTGCCGATTTCTTATTAAATTGTCGTTCTTGTCTTTCTACTGTCTGTTTTAATTTCTCATTGACTGTCTTGTATATATTATCTAATCTTAAAGTAATTTCAGAGCATTAATTTTCATCAACATCATATCTGACTCGTGGTGCTGTGATGTCATCAAATGGCACTTCAAAATATCTACCATGTAGTAAATAAAACGGCGTCCCTCCTGTAGCACTGTATGTGGTGCTTGTAAGAGCTATTAACACATACGGTATCCATATATCCCAATCTCGCTGATCCCAATTCAGATGTGCAGTTACTGCCTCTATCTGTTAGTAATTGTTTAGGTGCGCCGTGCCTTACAATGATTTCTGTCACTAGCTTTGGCGACTGTGTCAGCTTTCATGTTTGGCAGTGCGATGGCATCGAGATACCGCATAAATTCGTCCTGAAAAGTGAATACTTATTTCCTTTGTCACTTAGTTTCTAGTGGTTCAACAATGTCCATTGACACGCGCTCGAATGGTTTCAAAATGGCAAATATATATGAAACAAAAAGAACTAACCACATAGATGTTAGGCATCATTTTGTTTGAGAACTGGTTAAGTTAGTAAAATTAATTTATATTCCTAATTAAAATCAAATAGCAGATATTTTTAGTAAAGCTTTCTCTGCTGAAAAGTTTAAAATACATAGATTAAAGTTAAATGTTGTATATAATATAGATTTACAGAATTGAGAGGGAATGTTGAATATTACAATAATTCTGATATTTGTGTTGCCAACTTCACATACGTGAAAATAACAATTGAGTTGTTTATTGCTACGCCCTTTTTAGGGCTAAATCCCGCGCAAGAAACGGTTGAACAACGGTTCACTCAGAAGGAGAAGGGAGTGGCTCAAACACAAAATTGTTCGACAAAATAAAATTAGAGTCAGCAGAAGCTTCCGGGGGCGCCAACCGGTCGTGGCCACGGTTCAACTTAGATGAATTAAGAATTCAGACCGACCAACAATCTGAACTCTCCTGAAAATAAAACAGGAACGGGAGCTTGGTCTTGAACCAATGAGACAGTGAATCTTGAAATTAATAAAAAATATATTGAATAATAACGTTAATAAATTGAAACAGAATTACTAAATGGTATGCACAAATGTTGTTAGTTTATATGATAATAAATTAAGTAATCTTGATTGACAATAATTTTGTAAATACACTTAAAGAACTTTAAATTATAAAGTCCGATCAACACCCGTTCATGAGCATAAAACTTTAAAAAAAGAACGTCACGTAGTGGTTAGTTCGTTGGCGTAATAGTAGCATGGAGGACGTACGATTAAAGTTCAACAGAAAGCTAAATTACTTAAAATATAAAGCCCTACGACAGTTCCGTTGGTCGACCAGCGTTTGCGTCGGTGGCGGCACACAATATGTGCAAAAATGTCACGCTTAAAGACTAATCAGTACGCGGAAATCTGAATTAAAGCGTAAATAAAACTAGGGTTTGAGCAGACCTAACAATAATAAGCGCAGTTAACGTAAAAGTAAAATTATAGAAAGGTTGATTAATAACAAAACAACCTCTGACGAGACTAGTACTTTTTCAAAATACAACCAAGAAGTTGAGTAAGCTTAAAGTCACCAAACTTAAATAACGTGAATACGTTAGTAAATAAAATTAATAAAAATAATTTGCTTAACTGGCGCTGGCTACCCAGCTCCGGAATCCAGAGGGCGTAGAAGTACGGTGGTGGGAACAAGGTCTCGAACACGGCGTTGACCAGTGGCGTATCAAATCAACTCTCGGTTTCCGAACACTCCCACAATGGTATTCCCAATAGTATATTTCAATTTGGTTGACGTCAAAGCCTCAATTTGTAGTTCAATGGTTGTAAACTCAATTCTTGGAGGTGGTTCAATCGTGTAAAACGATAACCAGGAAAAACAAGCCTAAACTTTTTCTTAATTAAAGCACAAGAAGCGCCAAACGTGCACGCTACTGATAATTTCGTGAAGCGAATTTAAATAAAAATAATTATTAACACCAATCTAATAATACGTTTAAGATAATGAACTTAGATACTAGAATTATAATATTCTAAAATTTAAGCAGAAAGTAATTAAAGAACGCATCGCAATGGCTACAGAAACGTTAATTGAATTAACGGCCATGCACAATATACGTTAACAATTAAGTACAATTGAATTTAAATAGAGATTGAATCACACATAAAATACATACAAACCACGTAGGATTCTTCCAGCAATAAAGAAAAGCGTCAAGAAAATTAAAAAGAGCTAATTTACCTCGGTTGGTGGTTGGCTTGGTAGTTTTTTATTTCAGAAAGAACGTAACTCTTTTATCCTGGATGTTTCCGGAGGAATCCAAATTTCCAAATAACACACTATCAAATATCCCAATAATGGCACTGCCTTCTTTTCGATTAACACAATAACTCGAAATCATACGACCACAAAAATGATACGTGCGTTTTAGTTAACGACTCAAATGAAACAAAACCACTAATTTTATTTGGCAAGCACGAGTTTGTCACTTTGGCCGCAAGGCCAGTCAGCTCTACGTACAAGGGGAATTAAAATTGTCGTGCACACCTTTCAGTAGATTGGGTTGTGTAGAATCGTAAAATAAATAATATTTTTGACCGTAACATTATATAAAAACAGTTGTAGTCAGGCGCGGATACAGGAGGGGTGTAATGAAGTAATTACCTCCTTCCTCCCAAGAGAACTTTAAGTTTGGATTCAATTTTGGAAAGATAAAAGTAATGTACCTGACTTAGCTTTAAATATATTTAACCTGTGTGCACCAAAGAATTCTTTCCTATAATTAAAACAATATTGCAAATTATTTGTACTTTGCCAATTATTAGAGTGCGGATTATATGTAGGCAAATATGATCTAAATATGCATTGAAATAAGGCTAAAATATGATTAATATATGCACAAAATTAAACAAATATGCAATATTTTACAAATTATATGCATTCATATGCAACATAATTTTATTGAGTTTTACCGATTTTTACTAATAATTTATTTTTATAAATCAGAAAAATACTACATTTAGTCAACAATGCACAAGAATATCATATAAAATAAACAAAACAACGTATAACTTCTGGAATACGACTTGTGTGCCTACCTACCTTTAAAATAAATGTAAAAACTGCTGTAGGTGCGGTATCAAATTTGAGCGATTTTATATGTATAAAATTTATAAAAAATTTAAATCTTCGGTTAAAAGGTACAAAATATGCAGTTATATATTTTTAATAAATATATACAAAAAAGAAGGAAATATGCAAAAAAATTATACCATATTTTTATCTATTTTTGTAGAAATGCAAACATTTGTAAAAAAAAAATACGAATATGCACAATAATACAACATATGCAAATGCATATAATCCGAAATTTTTCATATTTAATTTTTATTTCATAATGAACCGAAATAACTAAAAATTGTATTCCTGGATATATGTAATAAAAATAGACATTCTGATAAAAATACCCTTCCCCCCTCCTCCCAAAATTCCTGGATCCGCCCTTGGTTGTAGTTCATGTTGTGGAAGCTCTTTATAAGTTTTTGTTACAATGACTTTTACAGAAACAAATCCGAGGAATCCAATGCTGGTAACCGGAAGTCGATATCTTAATTCGTTCAGAAATTAAAGTGGATACAAGAATTTGAAAAAATACTAAAACTCATTTATTTTCTTTGTTTAAATTGTGGCTAAAATAGGGCCTCCAAAAGTTTACAAAATTATATTGTTGATAGAAAAAAGTCTGCAGAATCCAATGCTTGAAACCGGAAGTCGATATTCTAATCTTCTAAAAAGTTACATTAGTTTTTGTGAGAAAACATACGGTACTGGCACTTCCCCCACTGCCAAACCCGACAATATGGTTTCGCAGACTTTTTACCACATTTAGAGCAAATAGCCCAGTCAATCTAGATTTAACCTGGAAATGGAAGATAGAATTCTAATTTTTTGCACAGATGTTCCTTATAACGTAGTATAACTCTCCTAGAAAATCCCAAGGTTACCGACGCTTGCTTCCCTCGGGAGAGGGCAAAAGGTCCTAAGGGATGACAAATCATATATGCAGACTTAAACTCGTATAACTTTCGATCGGAATGACGTAGACACGTCAATGATAGCTCAAAATGTTGAGAATAATGTGCACTATACACGTAGATACTCAAAGTTAAATATTATGCCATAATAGCCGGTCTAACAACACCAGACACACAAAAGTGGTTAACGCACAAAATAATTTACGCATTTCAATTATATATTCTTATTATGATTAAATAACATGGTTTTACATTATTTTGTATAGAATAGATACAGAGAGAGAGAGAGAGAGAGTGACGTCTATAGTACCGGGAATAATAATAAAACTGAAAAGAAAATTTTTATAAGTGTACAATTTTACCGATTATGTACAGAGGTAACCCAGTCAAATGGTAGAAAATATGGAAAAGTATTGGGATTGTTTTGAAATTTTTATGATTAAATTCTTCGAACATTTCTGTGTAAGACAGGTTACTTTTTAAAAATTTTGAGGGCCAAATTTACGATTTTCTACGAGAGAAAATTGAAAAAATCTTAGTTTTTTAATATTTTTGTGTTTAATGACCAGTAACTTCTAAACTAATTAAATTTTTGACTGCCGGTTTCTTTTATCAAATTTTGAGAACGATTCTCTATAAGTTAGATTATTTTAAAATTTTGTTGAGGGTCTTTGTTAAGCCAAAAAATAAAGTTTTTCTTCAAGAGAAAATTGATACATTTTAGTTTTTAAAAGTTTTTTTGTGTTTAATGAACTGTAGTTTCTGAACGAATAAAAATTTTGACATCCGGTTTCTTTTATTAAATTCTCCGAACAATTCTCTATAAGATAGATTATTCTAAATTTTTTTGAAAACCTTAGTTAAGACAAAATTTTAAGATTTTCGTCGCGAGAAAATTGAGAAATTTTAGTTTTTAAAATTTATTTTGTGTTTAATGACCTGTAGTTTCTGAACGAATAAAAATTTTGACATCCGGTTTCTTTTATCAAATTCTCTGAACAATTCTCTATAAGATAGATGATTTTATTTTTATCTTAAAGGCCTGAGTGAAGCCAAAATTTTAAGATTTTCGTCGCGAGAAAATTGAGAAATTTTAGTTTTTAAAATTTATTTTGTGTTTAATGACCTGTAGTTTCTGAACGAATAAAAATTTTGATATCCGGTTTCTTTTACTAAATTCTCTGAGCAATTCTTTATAAGATAGATTATTTTATTTTTATCTTAAAAGCTTGAGTGAAGCCAATATTTTAAGATTTTCGCCGCGTGAAAATTGAGAATTTTTTTTTTGTGTTTAATGACCTGTAATGTCTGAACGAATACAAATTTTGACATCCGGTTTAATAATCTATCTTATAGAGAATTGTTCAGAGAATTTAGTAAAAGACACCGGATATTAAAATTTTTATTCGTTCAGAAACTACAGGTCATTAAACACAAAATAAATTTTACAAACTAAAATTTCTCAATTTTCCCGCGACGAAAATCTTAAAATTTTGGCTTTACTAAGGCATTTACGATAAAAATAAATTAATGTATCTTACAGAGAATTGTTCAGAGATTTTAATAAAAGAAACCGGATGTCAAAATTTGTATTCGTTCAGAAATTACAGGTCATTAAACACAAAAAAAAATTTAAAACTAAAATTTCTCAATTTTCCCGCGGCAAAAATCTTAAAATTTTGGCTTCACTCAGGCCTTTAAGATAAAAATAAAATAATCTATCTTATAGAGACTTGTTCAGAGAATTTGATAAAAGAAACCGGATGTCAAAATTTTTATTCGTTCAGAAACTACAGGTCATTAAACACAAAAAAACTTTTAAAAACTAAAATTTATCAATTTTCTTTTGAAGAAAAACTTTATTTTTTGGCTTGATAAAGACCCTCAACAACAAAATTTTAAATTAATCTAACTTATAGAGAATCGTTCTCAAAATTTGATAAAAGAAACCGAAAGTCAAAAATGAAATTAGTTTAGAAGTTACTGGTCATTAAACACAAAAATATTAAAAAACTAAGATTTTTCAATTTTCTCTCGTAGAAAATCGTAAAGGCCCTCAAATTTTTTTAAAAGTAATCTGTCTTATACAGAAATGTTCGAAGAATTTAATAATAAAAATTTCAAAACAATCCCAGTACTTTTCCTTATTTTCTACAATTTGACTGGGTTACCTCTACATAATCGGTAAAATTGTACACTTATAAAAATTTTCTTTTCAGTTTTATTATTATTCCCGGTACTATACACGTCACTCTCTCTCTCTGTATCTATTCTATACAAAATAATGTAAAACCATGTTATTTAATCATAATAAGAATATATAATTGAAATGCGTAAATTATTTTGTGCGTTAACCACTTTTGTGTGTCGGTGTTGTTAGACCGGCTATTATGGCATAATATTTAACTTTGTGTGTCTACGTGTATAGTGCACATTATTCTCAACATTTTGAGCTTTCATTGACGTGTCTACGTCATTCCGATCGAAAGTTATACGAGTTTATGTCTGCATATATGATTTGCCATCCCTTAGGACCTTTTGCCCTCTCCCTAGGGAAGCAAGCGTCGGTAACCTTGGGACTTTCTAGGAGAGTTATACTACGTTATAAGGAACATCTGTGCAAAAAATTAGAATTCTATCTTCCATTTCTAGGTTTGGCTAATTTTTGTCTAGATTGACTGGGCTAAAAGGCTAATGAACAATTTGGAGCACTCAAACCTTTATTTTTTTAATTTCCGGATTTGGAGCTAATATTACTTGTCTATTTACTCGTTGGCTGCCAATTGAGCGTACATGTTAGAAATTCTATAACTTTTGATTGGTTGAAGATAAAGTGTCAAAAGTTTATATCAAATTGAAGGAAATTTAATGTTCTACAACTTAGTATTAGACAAATTTTCTGAGAAACGAACGTGAGAGGCACTAGAAGCAAATGTTCGACAAAACGAGTGGGGTAAAAATTATTTTTACGATAGTTATCGATTTTCAATAACGTATATCTCGGAAACCGTTAGTAATTAGATAAATATGTACTCGTATATAGACAATTTTATAGGAAATTTAATTAGCTTTCGTTTTTATTTGAAACATTTTTTTCATACATGCACCGTTTCTGAGATATAAGCGAAAAACCAAAAAATGGAACCTTTCGACCCCCCTCCCCTCTTTAGCACACCTCCGTGGGGTTGGGGACTTTTAGTATGTTTACTTACTCCTAACAAATTTCTGAAGTCAAAAATTCTCGCATATTCCATGCACTCTACATCCCTCTTTTGAGCACTCATTGACTGGACTAATTAGACTAAGTAGTGAATACAGGGTGAGTTTCTCAATAAATAATATTAAATATCAATTAAATTCGAAATCTAACTGTAGGTACGATTTGTAACAGCCAAGCTCTAGAGAACTTATACCATTTCTGCATTATTTGTCCCATAGTACAGGATCCAAGCGCTTCTATCGTGTCAAAAAATTGCCGAACATCCTAATAAAAGGTGAATCGATAAAACCTATATTATCCCGATTCAGAATTTTCTCCTCTATCGATAGAGGGCTGGTTTCGATTTCGGTCTGGATCAACCCCCAAATTTCAATTTTCACCCTTTTTGAGAAATTAAAATTTTTGTGAATTTTTATTCTTATCTTGTTATTGTATATCGCCAACTATTAGAGGTATATGTTGAAGTAAGAACATTTTTTAGTTATTGTTTAATTTAGATACCTTTGAAATAAAAAAAAGAATTATTATGTCAAGATATTATTATTATTAAAAACCTGTTTATGTGTATTAGATAATTTAAAATAAAGAGTTAACTACACTTTGCATTGGTATTATTCATATAAATAAGAAAATGAAGATAAATCTACAGGAGGAGAAAATGATAATGAAGAAAATGAAGATAAATCTACAGAAGAAAATGAAGATAAATCTACACGAGGCATTAATCTTCGAGATCGTAGCAAACTAAAAAAAATCAAATTTTTTGGAGATTATGTCTGTAACCTTGAAGAAAATAAAAGTATTCCACAAACTTACCAGGAAGCAGTCAAGAGTAATGAAGCAAATGATTGGCTTGTTGCTATGGAAGCAGAGATAAATTCACTTAAAGAAAATAATACGTGGATTTTATGTAATTTACCTAATAATAGAAAAGCAATACCTTCAAAATGGGTATTTACAAAGAAATTTAATGCAGATGGTTCCTTGGATCGTTATAAAGCAAGATTGGTTATAAAAGGTTTTTCTCAGCGACAAGGTATCGATTTTGAAGAAACTTTTAGCCCGGTAGCAAGAGGAACTACAATTCGAACTATTTTAAGTGTAGCAGCAAATGAAAACATGTATCTTCACCAATTTGATGTGACAACAGCATTTCTTAATGGCGAATTAAAAGAAGAGATATACATCAGACAACCAGAGGGATTTGAAGATAAAACTGAAAGAGTATGCAAGCTGAAAAAGAGTTTATATGGCTTGAAGCAAGCTCCATGTTGTTGGAATGAAAGAATCGACAATTTTCTCAAAGAATGCGATTTCAAAAAAAGTGCAGCCGATCCATGTTTGTATATAAGTAATAAAAATGGTTCTAAGCTATTATTGGTATTGTATGTAGATGATGGCTTAATAGCTGCTTCAAATGAAGAAGCAAAGAAATTAATTGAGAAATTACAAGAAGAGTTTAAAATTAAGTCTAGACCTGCTGATTATTTTCTAGGACTTGAATTTAAACAAAGCAAGGAAGGTATAAAAATTAGCCAAACTACATATATAAATAAACTCCTTAAAAGATTTCAAATGAATGACTGCAAATCAGTGAGTACACCAATTTTAAAAGACGAAACTTCTGAAATAAGGAAGGAAGAAATGAAAAATATGAAAAATAGCACATTTCCATATCGTGAAGCAGTAGGCTCCTTAATGCATCTAATGACTGGAACGAGGCCAGATATAGCCTATGCAGTAGGAATTGTATCAAGAACACTGGAGAATCCTACTGTAAGTGACATAGTAAAAGTTAAAAGAATATTCAGATATTTAAAAGCAACAATTGATATTGGAATACTGTACAAAAGAAATTTTAAGAAAGGAATATTGGAAAGCTACTCTGACGCAGATTTTGGAGGAGATATTCATACAGGAAGATCTACAACAGGTGTAGTCAGTATCTACTCTGGTGGTATTATCTCATGGACAAGTAAAAGGCAAACTTCTGTTGCTATTTCTACAACCGAAGCAGAAATAGTAGCTGCTAGTGAAGGAGCACGAGAAATAGTGTGGTTAAAAAGATTATTGGCAGATATTGCTGATTATAAAAATGCAAATGCAATACTATATGTGGACAACAACGCAGCAATTAAGTTAGCAGAGAACCCTATATGGCATAAAAGAACAAAGCATATATCAATACGTCATTTTTTCGTGAGAGAGAAAGTCCAGGATAATGAAATCACTATTAAGAGAGTGAATACTGAAGATCAACTAGCTGATTGTTTCACAAAAGCTTTACTTGGTCCCCGATTAAATAAATTAAACCAAATGTTAGGACTCATTAGAGTTTAGTAATTACTTTGTTCAATAACTAAATAATGAAGGAAGGCGTTGAAGTAAGAACATTTTTTAGTTATTGTTTAATTTAGATACCTTTGAAATAAAAAAAAGAATTATTATGTCAAGATATTATTATTATTAAAAACCTGTTTATGTGTATTAGATAATTTAAAATAAAGAGTTAACTACACTTTGCATTGGTATTATTCATATAAATGAAATAACTTCAATAGTATAGAGTTCAAATTTTGACCAGAGGTAGGTTTAAGTATCTAGTTTGATAATATTTTATTGAAACCATTAAATTGTTTATAACAATTGAGATAATAAATTATTTACGCCGTAGCTCAAATTTTGTGTAGTGAAAAATGTCGTCTGCTGCAAAATTGCGTACGGTTGAGAATTGTGGTATATTTTGAGCGAGTGAAAGTTTAAGGAAGGTTCAAAATTATTTTTAGTGAAGAAATCACGGCTTTATGTTTATCAGTACAAAAGTTACGAATTTTTAAATTTAACTCTTCCATCGCGCGCCGCGCGCGGCTACTAGTCCGGCTGTTATAGGACAAATTTCATATGAACTATGCATTTCGTGATTAAAGTGTGAAAATTGGCATACATGTCAATTAAACTATTCTCTTTCTTATAAGAAGTGGCGCCAAAGTGTTAAATACCAGAGACGACCGCCATTTTGAAAAAATGTCCGCCGTTTTTAGTTTTCTTTATTTATCTCGTTTGGTGAATATTACGAGAAATATTGTTACATAGGATATTGTAGAGCATAAAATTTGCTATAAAATGATATATCCCTTTTTACTTCCCCGACCTATGTAATAGAGGGAAGTATTGTAATCGTGATTTTTTGACAGTTCGAGATTTTGGTGAATCTTCACGTTTTAGACTCTACTGAACCCAAAAAACATAATTTAAAAAAAGTCGGTCTGTGGGTCTGTCTGGATGTTGCATAACTTGAAAACACGTTGGAATTGCCAAAACGCAACCATGTCTTTAAATACAGTTGGGAAGATAGGTATAGTTGCGTTTTGACAAAATTAGGGTTTACCTGAAAACGATTTGACAATATAATATTAGTCGAAGTTGCGGTTTGGTCAAATTACGGAATGTGAAATTATAGTTTGTCTAGAATACAGTTTGGCTAAATTACGGGTTGGCATATTTACGGTTTGACAAAATTCCAGTTGAACAAATTACAGTTTGACTAAAATACAGTTTGGCTTCATTATTTTTGGTCAAACTACACTTTGACAAAACTATATTTGTACAAATTGTGTGCTCCCGTCGTGGCGTTTCCTTTTTTGAACCAGCTTATTTGATTTATTTGGTACAGTGGACAAGACCTGTGTAAGTGTCGATATATGCCACCGTTCCATCACTGAAACTTCACATGCAGTTTCTATTTGTCGGCTTGATCTAAAACCAAATAAATTTTATATAGGTAGGTAGGTACATAATACACAAATACATAATTTAAGTACACGTACTTTTCTATAACATGCTGCTGTTGCTGCTCATCAGATTCTGGAGCAGATTTTTGTAAAATTCTAGATGTAGTCCTGAAAAAAATTTATAACTTGTTCAATATCATTTTACTAATAAAAATATACA
This sequence comes from Agonum fuliginosum, assembly GCA_947534325.1. NCBI lineage: Eukaryota > Metazoa > Arthropoda > Insecta > Coleoptera > Carabidae > Agonum > Agonum fuliginosum. Next base: position 17,201,824 of record OX384037.1, on the reverse strand, counting down.
TACTTTCTGAGTGTAATTGTATCGTCCAAAAATTGTAGCTGGTTAAAAAGGCTCCAAGGCTTCAATGTAGGTACTGGCTCCAGAACCACTTTTCGTCGATTGTTTAAGATCATATTTGCGACGAATATATTTTAATCAAAATACTTTTAAATAAGTTTGCAGCTTCTGCACCTAAATATAACATAATTATATTACGAAAAATCGTAGTTTAACTATTAAATTTACATACTTAAAAAATTACAATTTCTCCCTATCTCTGCAACTCTGCCCAAAGCTTCTCCTTCTATATAAAATTATTGTAATATGTATAAGATTTATCCCATACAGCGCGACTATTTTCTACCAGGAACACAAAATATTCCTCCGTAGTAGCCATGATAAACTCACGAAATACGCCTATTCCATAACGCCTGCAGAGACTCCATTCGGACGTTTCTGTAAACATGAGTCGACTTGTTTATTACGGTAAACGTCAAATCTGCGCTCCAATGTGTTTTTAAGTAACATAAGTTTTATTTCACGTGAAACATGGGATCTTTCATATCCATGGTTACGAATTTTACAGCAATGTATTAGAGCGTACTTTTTAAAATAGAACATAGGGAATCAATTTAACTGAATTATATTATAAGTATTTAAAATTATATAAAAGTTACAAAATAACAAACAAATAAACAATAACTATAATAATTTTTCAAAAATCACTCCATTCACGACTAAACAATGACCCAATCGATTATAAAACTCTTGAGTAACATTAGTTATTTGGGCAGCTGTAATAGTTCCAGAAACGTTTTGAAAATTTATTATAGTTTTGTTTATTTGTTTGTAATTTTGTAACTTTCATATAATTTTGAATATAATATATTTCAGTTAAATTGATTTCCTATGTTCTATTTTAAATAGAACGGTCTAATACATTGCTGTAAAATTCGTAACCGGATATGAAAAGTCCTATGTTTTATGTTAAAATAAATTCACGGTATAAAATAATAGCGAAAAATTAATGAAATTACAATACATACATTCCAATTTGAATTTGTGTATAAAACTAGTCATTTAAAAAAATTAAATTTCACTATTTGTTTAGACTTTATGGCCAGTTGCACTGCTATTCATTAAATTTTAAGTGTTTATCAATTTGATTTCATTCCGGTAATGTTAAAAAACAACTGCATCATGCTAAATGAAAATAAATCCTCAGTCATGCTTTTTGGTAACATGAAAGTCTCTGATATCTATATAGGTATTTTGGTTTAATTATTGATAGCAGATTGCAATTCACGGAACACGTCACGCTTCTTTCTAAAACAGCGTTATTAGCCTAAATTTTTTTTACACGAACAGATTTATTTTATCGAGAAGGAACAGAGTTATCTTAACTGAAAGTCTTGCACTTTCTGTATTCAATTATTGCGGCAGTTTATTGCTCATTTTTGTCAGTTAAAAAATGTAATAGAATACAAAAGGTGTAAAACTCGTGCGTAAGGTTCATAATGAATTTAAAAAGACGCGAACATATTTATGATCTCCAACATGTACAAGAACTTATCTTCTCAATAAGATTTGATTTCAAAAGTGATCTGCTGATCGTAGACTCAAATAAATGATAAATCTTTATTGCATTCCTTAACATAAATCCAAATTGTTCCAAAAAGGCTTTAGTTATCATTGTTCTTTAATTTATAATAAATTACCAAATAAACTAAAAATATTAAACTTGAAAACTTTATCAAATTAAAATCTTGCATTTTTCTAAATTCTGATATTCTTTGAATATTAACTATCCTTACCAATCTTTTGATTACAATCATGAAATGATTATAATTTATAAATTGTACAACTAATAACTAATCCAGGATTGTACATCCAATCTTTTTATATATTCTAAGTGATAATATTATACTACAACATAATTAAATTTATTGATTCATCTACGCTATATTAAAATGTTATTACTATCTTATTACTGTATGTATTCATTTATTGCTGAAATGAAATCTTAAAATTTACGTATAAGTCGTGCAAAGTGTTGTCTTCCGAGCTGGTTCCTTTGATTCGATCTTGTCCCAAATGTCTTCGAACTGTTTGCAATTTCGAATTTGCTTAAGCTCGAAAGCAAATTAGTAATTTTAAATATTTCTTAATTAAATTTTGTCTTACTTAGAATTTTTACTTTTTAAAACTATAAATTCTTTTTTATTAGGTTTGATGAAACTAGTCCAACATCTACTCGGTGTATTGGTAACAACTGCATTGGAGGCCTAGCTCGGTTGTACACAGCTATTCGTGCAGCGCAACAACAACAGCCAAACGTCATAGTCCTGAACGCTGGCGACACTTTTCAAGGAACTCTGTGGTACAACTTGTTTAAATGGAATGTCTCGCAACATTTTTTAAATAAATTACCATGTGATGCTTACGTAAGTTAAAGTTATGAAATTTTCATTTTTATCGTTAGATTACGAAAATATTTACCTATGCCTAGAATAAACTAATAAAGTGTATAAATCAGGTCGTTTCAGAATATTGAATTCTCGAATCTTAACAATCCGAAAGTTGACGTGCTGGAAATGTATAATAAATAAAATATACAGGATGTACATATTGCAATGACATATAGTATTTAACATACTGATTCTGAAACAAAAAGGTTTTTTTTTCGAAATTCCTGTTAATAAGGGTAGTTTACTTAAGAACATTTTTAGTGCCACTGGATACTATTTATTTTGAATAAAGATAGAGTTATGTGGCCGGCTGCTTCTATTATTGTATTATACAAACATTAGTTATTAATTAGTTACAACGTAATAGTTAATATTAAAACTACTGATCAACCGGCCCAAAACTGTTACCTTTACAAACCTCAAATTTTCGAATTTTGTAAAAATTCTTTTTGTTCCGTGATCAGTACGTGAAGTACTATACTCTTATGTCATTTTAATATGTACCTAAAATTATGGTACAATGACACGATAGAAAAATTTATTATATAAGAATATAAAAATAATTACAAAAATAAATAGTTATTTGTATCACAAGGCCAGAAACTGACCTTTTGCAAGAGCGAGTATTTTTGACACGCCGAGCTACAGGCGAGGCTTGCAAATTACGAGCACTAGCATAACAGTTTCTGGACGTGTAATACACAATATTTTATGTGCCGATTTCATTACAAAAATATAAAATAATTATACATAACCTAAAAAAATGTTCAGTGAATACTTGCATTTGAGCTTAAAATATATTTATTTCAGTTTCTATTAACGATTTACGTCTAAAATTTGTCAAAATCTTGTTAATTCTTGTATAAAAAATATTCAACGCATAAAATTGATATCTGCTTGACAACTGTAGTAATGTCAAGATGCCAACCTATAACTTCCGGTTGTTTGCCGGCGTAGGCTGGCAACGAAGAGTTTCTGGCGGATTTTAAGATATGGAAAACTAGCGATGCCAACCGGAGGCATATAAAATCAATTAATTGAACAACAAAATGTACAACTCAAGTCTATCATCATGAGGAAGACATTAACGAACTTCTTTTTCTTCATGTTTCTGCTCTAAGAGACTAATCATATTTATGACTTTATAACACGTTCACTACCGCTCACTCACCGGCGAGTGACCGGTTCGCTCGGGCGGCAGTGAACGTGTTAATAATTGCGCATCTAGTCATTGCCTCCTAAATACTACAGGCCTGGCCCAGCGTTTGGATGACGTCATCCGTTGAGGCTGAGCTACGAGGCTGAGCGTGAGCATAGCAGTTGAATAGCGTTAAACTCTGTATAGGAGTTGCGATCTTTAGTGTTTAAAATTTGAATTTTACTTGAAATGGGATCTAAACTCAGGTCAAAGTCATTATTACTGTATAAGTTTCTTGTGAAATTTGTTTTACTTAACATAAATATAAATAATAATACCTTAGTACCTACCTATTTTCTAAATAAAGTCTAACAAAATATATCTACAATTTATTTACTAAGTAAAAATAAATATACGGGAACAAGTGATTTTTATTACAAAGTATCCAAGATATCCGTAATTAGGCAAACAGTTATTCCTCAAAAAAAAGGTATTTAAAAAAAAATAAAATAATAAACCTAAAATGTAAAAAGAAGAAAAGTATGTAACTAACTATACATATATGTATGTGGCCCAAAAACTTTAGAATCACTGAAGCGATTGCTCCCAAATTTTGCGTGGATACTTTTGAGCATCCGAGGGTGGCGATGCCAGTCCGCCATCTTGAAACAAAATGGCGGCTAGCTATCTCCTAATGTACTGAACCGATTGCATTCAAATTTGGTACAGTAATACAGTAATAGCTAAGGATCTAACTTAAGACTTTGATATATTACAATATCAGTCCGTCATCTTGCAACAAAATGGCGGCTAGCTATCTTAAAATGTACTGCACCGATTGGGTTCAAATTAAGTACAGCAATAAAAAATAAAGATTCAACTTAAGACATAGGCGTATTACAATTACAATGTCAGTTCGCCATCTTGAAACAAAATGTCGGCTAACTATCTCCTAATGTACTGCACCGATTGCATTCAAATTTGGTACAGTAATAGCTAAGGATCTAATTTAAGATATTGGCATATTACAATGTCAGACCGCCATCTTGCAACAAAATGGCGGCTAGCTATCAAAATGTACTACGCCGATTGCACTTAAATTTGGTATAGTATACTAATAGTAGCTAAGGATCTAACTTAAGACATTGACATATTACAATGTCAGTCCGCCATCTTGCAACAAAATGGCGGCTAGCTATCTCGAATTGTACTGCACTGATTGGGTTCAAATTAAGTACAGCAATAAATAAAGATTTAACTTAAGACACCGGCGTATTACAATACAATGTCAGTTGGTCACCTTAAAATAAAATGGCGGCTAGCTATCTCAAAATGTACTGAAAAAAACATAGGGAGGCATAGGGGATAAGTACCTGCCAAAAAATACAAAATATTGGAATTTACAAATACAGATTTATTTCTTTTGTGTATGGAAAGCCATTTTACTTTTTCATGTGACTAACGTTTTTTTCTTAATATAAATTCACATATCTGTAATTCAATTTAAGATATCAGAAATTCAATTTCAGATATCAAAAATAGAATTTGTGATATCTTAAAATAAATTATAGATATCTTAAAATCGAATTCATGATATCAATAATTCTTTAGTGATATCAATAATATATTTAGTGATATCAATAATTCATATTCAGATATAAAAAATTATATTTAAGATATCTTAAATTAAATTTGTGATATCTGGAACTCAATTTCACATATCATAAATTGAATTACGGATATGTAATTAAGGATATGTAGATATCCATAATTCAGTTTATATTGTTTAGCAGGTTATTTTAGAATATTACTGGACCAATTGTGGATATCACTAACTGAATAATTACGGATATCACTAACTGAATTAAGGATATCATTTAATGATTTACGGATATCACTAAACCAATTAGGGATATCAGTAAATGAATTAAGGATATCACTAAGCGAAGTATGTAAAATGTGTGGAAAATTGAACTTAACAGAATTAAATTAATGATATCTGCAATTTAATTTAAGATATCTCAAATTGTATTTAGGATATCAAAAATTAAATTTTAGATATCTGAAATTTCTTGAATAAAAGATATCTTAAATACAATTATTGATATCTGGAATTGTATTTTTGATATCCCTAATTCAATTTGAGATATGTGATATAAATTTGCAGATTTCATTAATTTAATTTCGTTTACTGCAATTTTCCCCACATTTTACATATCCATAATTTATTTAGTGATATCCTTAATTTATTTAGTGAAATTCATAATTTGTTTAGTGATATCCACAATTCAGTTAGTAATATCTCTAATTCGTTTAGTGATATCCTTAAATCGGTTAGTGATATCCATAAATCGTTTAGTGATATCCGTAATTCAATTTATGATATGTGAAATTGAATTCCAGATATCACAAATTGAATTTAAGATATCTTAAATAGAATTATTGATACCTATCTGAAAATGAATTCTTGATATCACTAAATGAATTATTGATATCACTAAATAAATTATTGATATCACTAAATGAATTATTGATATCATGAATTCGACAAATTTAAGATATTTATAATTTATTTTAAGATTAAATTATTTTAAATTTAATTTGTGATATCTGAAATTGAATTTCTGATATCTTAAATTGAATTACGGATATGTGAATTTATATTAAGAAAAAAACGTTACTCACATTAAAAAGTAAAATGGCTTTCCATAATTGTGTGTATCGGACAAAGCCGGGTACTTCAGCTAGTGTAATATAAAACAAAATTATTAATTATTTTCCCGTGTCACCAGTTAATGTGATCAACTTTCTATTTTGTTTTCCAGTTGTTTTTGTATATGTACTTATCACACTAAACTTTGATATAATTATTTAATAAAATATTACACATAATATGTACTGCTTTGCATACATATTCTTGTTCAGTTTTACTGTACACGCAAGTCATACTATCTTTAGTTTCATCTCAGCACGATTTTTCCAATATTAAAATATTTGACATTATATTACCGAATATAATAAAGCTCTTAAATGCAAAATTCGAAAAAATTTAACTCCAGTGAAATCACGAGAACGCAGTTAATTTTTTAATTTGCTTGGTAAATATAGTACCTCGAACGGGACGCTTTTATGTTATTATTCATAAATAAAATGCCAGATATAAACATACTTATTAGATTATGTTTCTTCTACTACTTAAAATCTTAATAACGACAAAAATACAACAATTACTAGTGCATTCTCACTAAATTAACTGATGTACGCAGTGACTTACTATGCGCGCGTCTATATCGGATCGCCTCGACGCGTGACGTCATAGCGACACACAAGCGCGCTGGGCCAGGCCTGTAGTATTTAGGAGGCAATGATCTAGTCAATGAATACAAAATTGCAAGATCACTATGATTTCGCTGAAATATGAGGTGCAGTGCGGTTGATCCGGTAGTATTCATGCGAAATTGAAAATAGTGCGCTTTCATTCGAGGATTATTAAGCAGGGTGTAAAAAAATCAATTTTTTTGAAAAAAAAATCAAATATTTTAGATTTAGATTTTTTTATTTAAATAAAGTTTTTTTTCGACTCGCATATCAAAATGCTTGTATTTTTCAATCATATCAGTAAAAATATTCAAATTTCCAAGAATATTGAACTTAAATTCCAAAATTATATTTGCACTGTTCCTTAATTTGATATGAGAAAACGGAAAGGTACTGGATTTTAAATAGAAGTTTTATTTTTTGTGAAACAATTTATTTGTAAAACACAACAGAAATTGTCATTTTGACATAATAATTCAACAGTAGATAATAAAAATAAAAACATAATTAACCAAAAGTAAGTTATCATTTTGACTTTAATAAGAAAACAAACATATAAACTAAAAATTAAATACATTAATTATTTAATTTTTTAAAGAGAAAAACCAGTTTTGCAGTCTTTGCTGTGCCCAATTATTGATTCCTCAATTTGGAATGAACTAAATTAAATGATATGACTCGTTCTATCCCTGCTGATAAAGCAGTAGCACTGGCCATAATACGAATTATTTTTATTTCCTCGTCTGTTACACATTCTTTAATTTAATTAATAGCTAACCACCACTCTGTTTTGATTTTATATAAAATTTCAAAATTGTGACCGTTAAATTTTCACCAAGTTCGCCGTATTTTCTTTAAGGAAATTCAACGCTACTTCCTTTTTACTTCCTTGTACGGAGTAATAAGGAAGTATTGTAATCGCAAAAAATTTCGGTTTTCAGATTTTGATGGAAATATCCGTTTTGACCTTTTCTGAATTCATTATGACTAGTTTCGTCGTGACGTCTGTACGTACGTACGTACGTACGTACGGACGTACGTACGTACGTACGGACGTATGTGTGTCGCATAACTCAAATACGGTTAGACGTAGAAAGTTGAAATTTTGTATTTAGGACTGTTATAGCATCTAGTTGTGCACCTCCTATTTTTTGTTTCAATCTACAGACCGGAAGTAGTACTTTTTTCAAATATTTCGATAAATATTTAATTTAAGACAAATGTTTTAATTTAAAATGAAAGATTATGTGATTATTACCTACAATCGGTATTTTATAAATATTTTTGTATCTGGTATCATTTAGGAATAATTAAAGTATATATTTATAATTTAGTATTTCGGTATCTTGTAGTCCATGATCGATTAACATTTGTTACTACGTAAAATTTAAATGATTATGACATGACAGTGAGAATAGTAAAATATGCTTTATATCTTCTTCTGCAGTTTAAATAAAATGACTAAAATATATTTGTGAGTATACTAGTATAATAAGTTAAAAGAATTTTTTATATTATTCTACATTTTAGTTATTAAGAAAAGTATGAACACACAAGGCGTACAAGGAAGTCATGTGGTGTCCACGTCTGATTTTTTTTATTGTAAGAGGAATTAAATCAGAGTCAGAGTACTTAGGAAACAACATAATATGAAATAAAATGGAACGGGGTCATTGCTTTTTCGTACCGTTTTTATACAGTTTTCATTTTGTTTGTGTTCAAAATTGGTAGTGCCTAATTCGCTGACCAGAAAAAAAGCTGCTGACCAGGTATAGAGTTACGCGATCTACTCGAAACTTAATATTCTAGTTCATAGGTATCTACTATCTAGTACATCATTCACCAACAAAAGAACCACGTAGCCTTCTTCAGAGGGGTGCCATTTCACAAAACTGTATTCTAGTGAAATTTCACAAAGCCTTACTGACTGGCTATGTCGAGTTACGCGATTCACTCAAAACTTAATATTCTATTTCATGGGCATCTAGCATATCATTCACCAACACGTGAACCTCGTAGTCTTCTTTACTTTAGTGCCATTGCACAAAAACTTGCTGACTGGCTATGTAGTGTAGAGTTACGCGATTCACATCATGCACCAGCATGTGAAACACGTAGCTTGCTTCAGAGGGGTATTTACTCTAATGAAATTTCACAAAACCTTACTGACTGGCTATCTAGAGTTACGCGATTCACTTGAAACTTAATATTCTAGTTCATAGGCACCTATTGTAATAAAAACAACTTAGTTTTTATTAATTTTATTTATTATCACGTGCTGCGTCGTGCACTTACACTTAACCTTACAACAGTAGTAGTTCCCGCTCAACACACCATACCACAATGTCTTCTTTTACATAGTATTTTATACTGTCGCTAGATGGCGACACAAGTAACATCATGACATCTCCCTTTTTTTTTAAATTCAAATTAAGTAACATTACATTTTTGAAAAATAAAGTATAATTATGACTATTTATAATAAAGTAATCTTATTGAACGTAGGCTTCTAAATATTTTGGTTTTCTCCTGACTCTAGTACTTCTAGATGTAAAATTAGTTTCATTAGTAGTTGCTTGATTTAATGGATTTTCATTTTTATTAGTATTTGAATTTATAAGCAGTTCAGAACTATTTTGAGTTTCGTTTACATCTATAGGATTAGAGTCAAGATTTACATCAGGTGTAACATATGTTTTAAAATTAATAGGTTATGTGGTGTCTTTCGCTAAATGTACTCTATTTCTTGTTAAGATACCACCTTGTTCAGTTTGTACTTTATATGATCTATCATTATCTGTTTTATCAACAATGATTGCGCGATCCCACGTACCTGACTTATTTTGGACTCTTACATTTTGCCCTATGTTTAACTGAGGTAGATCTTTAGCTTTTCTATCATGATATATTTTTTGTTGTTCTTGTCGTTTAACTAAAGATTTTCTAATTCGTTCATGTTCAATACTAGTTTTCTCAATAAAATCAGGAATGATACCGCGTACATTTCTACCTTGTATTATTTTATTAGGTGATTCTATATCAGGACTTATAGGTGTATTCATTAATTCTATCATGGAAAGGTAGGGATCTTTTTTATCATAAAATGCTTTCTTTAGGGTTCTTTTAATTGTCTGTATATGACGTTCTACCATTCCGTTACTTCTAGGATAACGAGGACTAGACGTAACATACTTAAAATTCCATTTTGTGGCAAACTCTTTATATTGTTTGCTGCTAAATTGTGGTCCGTTATCTGATCTGACTATCTTAGGAATACCCCATCTCACAAAACATGATTTAAGAGCTTTAATAGTAGTTTCTGCACTCTCGTCTTTTAACGGTATAACTTCTGCATATTTTGAAAAGTAATCTATAATTATGAGGTATACTCGCTGTTGAAAGTAAAATAGATCAGTACCTACTGTTTCCCATACTCCATTTGGTATTTCACTAGGATTTAATGTTTCAAAAGTTTGACTTCTTTGGAATTTTAAGCATGTTTTACAATTAGCTACAGTTTCCTCTAATTGTCTATTCATGCCTGGCCAAAATACAATATCTCTTGCTCTAGATTTTGTTTTTTCGATACCTAAATGACAATAGTGCAATTTTTCAATAATATCTTTTCTAAGTGTTTGTGGTACTATCACACAATCGTTTTTAAATAATAAACCTTTATACTCAAAGATGTCATTATAATATGTATGATATGCTTTGATATTATTTGGAACATATTTAAGTTCTTTTGGCCAGCCATTCTTTACATAGTTTGACAATGTATTTAATTCACTATCTAGCTCTGTTTCTTTTACAAACTCTTCTCTTTTCTTATCACTCATATTTTCACTTAAAATAATTTCTAAAATATGCAAATTTGTATCAATGTCATCTTCTGCATATTTAAGATGAGCACGGGACAGTGTGTCAGCGATTATAAGTTCTTTCCCAGGTTTAAATGTAACATTAAGATCGAAAGGTTGCAATCTCATTCGCATTTTCTGCAATCTGGTAGGAATCGATGATATGTTTTTTTTCATTATTGGGATTAGAGGCTTATGATCGCTTTCCACCATCAGCGGTTTACCCATGATAAATTGTTGGAATCTTTCGCATCCAAACACTATTGCATACATTTCTTTTTCTATCTGTGCCCATTTTTTCTGAGTGTCAGTGAAAGATTTAGATGCGTAAGCGACAGGTAGATTATTTTGTAATAGGACTGCACCAACACCAGTGCTAGTAGCATCAACACTAATTACACAATCTTTATTTATATCATAATACTGTAGGACTGGCGTTTGTGTTAATTTTTCTTTAATTTTATTAAATGCTACCGTATGATTTTTAGTCCAAATAAAATTTGTTTCTTTCTTTAATAAGTCTCTAAGTGAGGCTGTCATGTCTGCCATGTTAGGAATAAATTTTGTCAAATATGTGATCATTCCTAAAAATCTTTCCAATGCTTTAACATCATTGGGCCTTTGCATTTCTAAAATTGCTTGGACTTTATCATTATCTATTTGAATGCCATTACTACTGAATTTATGTCCTAAGAATTTTACTTCATTCACAGCAAATTGACATTTCTTTAAGTTAAATTTAATTCCACTATCGCGAGCTTTTTCAAAAACTTTTAGTAATATTTTTTTATGTTCATCAGCATTTTCTGACCATATTATAATATCATCAATGAAAATAGCAACATTTGGCACATCTTTAAAAACTTCAGTATATAACCTGTGGAATACCTCAGGTGCCGTTCTAATTCCGTATGGCATTCGTAGGAAACGATAACGTCCAAACGGCGTTTGAAACGTCGTCTTTTTTGAACTATCCTCTCCGAGTTCTACTTGCCAGAAAGCCTTTGACGCGTCAAGTATTGTAAATATCTTTGCTTTATCCATTCGACCTGCAATTTCTTCGAATGTTGGTAATTTATAGTGTTCGCGCATCAAACATGAATTTAAATTTTGTGGATCTAAGCATACTCTTAAAGTATTATCAGGCTTTTTGACTAGTACAACTGGATTTACAAAATCAGTAGGCTCATCAATTCTCTTTATAATATTATTTCGCTCCATTTCAGCTAACTCTTTTTTGTATGCATCTAGTAGCTTGAAAGGTACTTTACGACAAGGTTCAATTTTGCCCATAAAATCTGGTTTCATTTTAAAATCATACGTATACGGAAGTTTACCTATTCCTTCAAATAGCTCTCTATTACTATCAACAATTAACTTAAAATTTACATTAGTTTTGTTAATATAATAATATAATAATTCGTTGAATTAAATCAAGTTTTTTAATAGTTTCTAACCCTAAGACTGGTATTGTATCTTTACAATCAACTACATATAACTGTAATAGTTCTGGCTTGTTCTTGACTTCACAAAATAATTCAATTTTTCCTAATACAGAGATATTAGAACCATTATAATTTGACAATTTTACACTTGTTTGGTTTAATTTCTTTTTTATGCCTAACTTATCAAAATCATTTTTGCTAATAACATTGCAACCAGCACCTGTATCTAATTTAAAAATAATTGCTTTGTCAGTATTTTTAATTTTAACAGTTTCAGTCCAGTCTTCATTTTCTGTTTTTACATTATTTAACATGGTTATTTTACCTAACACAAATTCTTTATTTTCTTCACTGTTTACAACGACATTTATTCTTTGCTTATTTCTACATACCTTTGCGAAATGGTTTGGTTTTTTGCAAATATTACACGTTTTGTTGTACGCTGGACATTGTCTTGGGGCATGTTTGAAACCACATCTGCTGCACACAGATTCAGCTGCTCCTCCAGTTCGGTATTGCTGCTTGGGCTGAAAGGGTTGTGACGATTTTCGCTCAGCATTGCCTTGTTTTGGAGTTGAGGTGGACGTACTCTGCTTGGCCGCCAACGTTTGGTGTTGCTTCGCCTTCTTCTGTATCACATCAATCTTCTCGCTTGTTTTTAATGTTTGTATCTGTTGATTTGCTAGCTCTGACACCTTGCATAGTTTAATACACTTCTCCAACGTTAAATTTTCTTCTCGTAAGAGACGATCTTTCAGATGGGTGTTGTCGATACCACTCACTATTTTGTCTTTAATTAAACTGACTTTTAATGCTCCAAATGCACAATCAACACTGAGTTTCTTTAAGTCTGTCAGAAAGTCATCAAACGATTCACCAGCTCTTTGATTTCTTTGGAAAAATATGTGCCTACTAACACTTTCGTTCTTCTTTGGAACACAAAAATTTTCAAAAGCTTTTACAACTGCGATATAATTCACTGCTTGCTGGTCATTTAAACCGAAAGTATCAAATTTGTCTTGGCCCTCTTCTCCAATGGTGTGCAATAATATAGCGACTTTGATTGCATCACTTTTCTCCTGGCTTTCAGTTGCCCTTAGATATATTTGAAATTTTTTGTACCATTTCGTCCAATTTTCAGAGATATTGCCTTCAAAAGACAATGGTGGTGGAGGTTGTACATTTAGATGACTAATTGTTGGTTGATTTTCATCTCCGGGCATGGTTTATGACTTTTTGTATTCACTTTAACTTTTAGAATAATCTGTATGTTATTCTATCACTAAACCGACTGCGCCATGTAATAAAAACAACTTAGTTTTTATTAATTTTATTTATTATCACGTGCTGCGTCATGCACTTACACTTAACCTTACAACAGTAGTAGTTCCCGCTCAACACACCATACCACAATGTCTTCTTTTACATAGTATTTTATACTGTCGCTAGATGGCGACACAAGTAACATCATGACACCTATTACATCATGCACCAACATGTAAACCACGTATCCTTCTTCAGAGCGTAACTTTTCTCTATTGTCATTTCACAAAAGCTTGCTGATTGGCTATGAAGTTACACGAATGGCTTAAAACCTAATATTCTAGTACGTAGGTACCTAATACATCATGCCCCAACATTTGAACCACGTAGCTTTCTTCACTCAAGTAAAATTGCACCTTACTGACTGGCTAAGTAGGGATATGCGATTCATTTAAAACTTAAAATTATAGTTCATAGGCACCTAGTACGTATATAAATCTTTTAACAGTGTCTTAATTGAAGCTACAAATTTAAAAAAATAAAAATTCCTGATAAAAAATTATTCTAGAAATTGAATTCTGCAATCCGGAAGTCGATATTCTTTGTTCGTTATAAAATAATGTCCATTTATGTACATACTTGATTAAAATAAATACAAATTTTCTAAATACAGTAGAATCGGGGAGACAGCCGAGGTATGTCATCAAAAAATGAAACTAAATTATGTGACGTCAGCTGTGAACATGTTTACATTAGTTCTTTGAATTGTAATGTAATATGATGTGCATGTTGCAACAATCACAAAATGTTGTTTTGAAAAAGACAGATTTAAGAAAAAAGATATAAACCAAACTGGTAAAAAAGAAGCCAAAAGAAAATCAAAAACTCACACAGTAAATCAAGCATATAAACGTACTATAATTCAGTGTTACCACTCGAAGAAAAAAAAATTAAAATTGATGGATTCATATACGGCAATTTAAATACATATATAGTCCGTCCCAAACTTCTTTGCCGTTACGTCATACCTGTAGTTCGTATGAATCAATTTGAAATTATGGCGGGAAAGTTATATTTTGACATCAAATATTTTTAAACTATATTATGTGAATATTTGGAATAACTATATAAATTTAATAATAAATAAATACCTCTAGAACAGCTGACACGGGAATAAGTAATTCTCCTTTTTCTTTTTCAGCAGTAAAATATTGGTACAAATTCAAGACAATCTGAATTGTTTGTTTATTATTGCGTTTGCCGGGCATATTTATAAATATTATTATAAATATCTATATGTAAACAGCTCATGTATGCAAAAAACAACGATATACCTATGTTAAATTATTTAATCACAGTGAAAATAGTTTTTATTTGTTTGACAGTTTCAAAATTTACAATACAATGTATTTCATAAAACAACATGAAAAACCAGCCTACTCAAATAACAAGTTATAATTGCTGGTATATCAACAATACGTTTTCTATTTCTTCCTTTTTCTACTTCATAATAAAAACAAAGAACAAAACTTCACGTAACAGTATCAATACTTCGCAAATTTCGAATGACATACGTGTTTCACCTAAATATATGACTGTAATAAGATAGAAAGAGTAAGACAATGTATTCTTTAGTTATTCTTGAAAATAAAATAATGACGTAACGGCAAAGAAGTTTGGGACGGACTTAATAAACTATTTTTTAGGTGGCTATTGCATAAATAATAGTTGTTTTACGTATCCTTTGACAGCCGTAAAGTGTCACATTTTTTGACATCTGTTAAAATGACTACTTTACGGCCGCATTTACTTCACGGTCGCTTTTACTTCACGGCCGCATTTACTTTACGGCCGCTAAATAACAAATTTATTTAATTTTAATTGGTAAATATATTTAGAAGTAATTACCCACAACTTAGTTAGCCTAAATTATATAAATAAAATTATTTATGATACTAAGAAACTTTTTTTGACAGAAAATTATATATTTTTGTGATAGCCACCTAAAAAATGTTGTGTGCACCTCGGCTTAAAAGTTTTTTTAGCCTCACCTGAATTGCTGGCCTCGGCCTACGCCTCGGCTGCAAACTTCAGATTCGGCAAAAAAAGATCACTTTTACAGCCTTGATACATAAATAACTATTATATTGATTTAATGATAATATAACACGTAGACATATTTATAAAACTCATTATTAATTTTTGTGTACATTTAGTACAATATTTGTTTTCGTTTCAGTTACTTTCATATTATAAAGTTTTTCACCAAATGATGACGTACCTCGGCTGTCTCCTCGATTCTACTGTATTTTACGATTTTCTAGAAAACTGTAACACTTTCATGAAATTGATAAAAATAATTTCTAGATAATTTTTTTCTTTAAAATTTGGTAATTAATAGTTTTTCGTATATAATATCACAAGGGACTCAAGTTTTATCAGTAAACTTTTCTTGAAAACATTGTTTACCTAGCAACATCGTGAGAGTCATCTGTTCGAATAAATCACGAGAGCGTAGCTCGAGGGATTTATTCTGAGCAGATGACTCGAAGGATGTTGCTTAAAAGTAAACAATGTTTGAAAGAAAAGTTTACTGATAAAATAAGAGTCGCGAGTGGTATTTGTGAAGAATATTTCTCGAATGATATCTCTATATTTTTGTATTAAATTAAAAATTTATTTTAAATGTGATTATTTTAATTAGGTATTAAAGTTGTTACAATTTATTGTGCAATTATTAAATACAATATTATTTGGAATATTAGATTTTTTGGAAATAACATCGCCACTACTTGTGCTAGGTTCTTCAGGAGCTATTTCATTTGTAGTAATGCAGCTTGTTGATCGTAGGTTTTGTATTATGTTTAAATGATGTTCCGCATCTAATTGTAAATAGGGTTTTATAGAAGATGCGCTGGAATGCCTTGTAATTTTTATAAGTTCTTGTTCACCTATCCCTTTTTTTGCTAATTCAGAGACTGCTGATGATCTGAAAGAAAAGAAAACGTTTATTTTCACAATACAAAAACATAAACTAAAACTACATATGTACCTTTTGGAATGGTTTGTAATTTTCCGGTTTTTAGTGTCTAATCCAATTTTTTTGGCTGCATCTTTGGTCCATTTTGAAAATTCATTTTTTCCTACCGGAGAATTTTTGTACCACGCTGCGTTTTCGGAATTATTCCAATATGCATTTGGCGTAAGAAATAATCTGTCTGTTGTTATGTGGGGCAACCTTTTATTTAATAATTTACGGAAAATTCTTACAGGACATTTGCTGGGGTCATTAATATTTTCTGTAAGCCATTTATTTTCGGCACACCTTTTCTCACCACCTTGACATGTTTTTGTAAAAAGAGGATTATAGATAATTCGATTTGACAAATGTCCTTCATTATCAAGTTCTTCTTTTAAAAAATAAATTTTGCAACTTACTCCTTCTCCACCTCTCCACGCTAGTTCGTACGATGCGATATGAAAATTTTTTTCTGGAGGCCCTCCGGTGTGTCTTCATCATAGATGTCAATAATTTTATTAATTTCGTTTACCTTCAAAACCTCCGAACTTATTTTCCTTTTTTCTGGGATTACTTGTAACTTTTTACGTAATGTATTTTTTGCATCACGTGCCTTTTTAAATTCAATGTCTTCAAATGGATTAAATTTAATTCCGTATTCCTCAAAATATTTGGTTTGTAATAATTTGGCGGTAGTATTCCAAATTGTCTTCACCGTAAAATCTTTATAGTTTTCTCCATTTACCTTTTTCATGTTGAATCCAAAGTCACATAATATATCAGCCAATTCGGTTTTGCTAGTTGTTCGTTTCAACTCATATCTTCTTTCATTACAAAATGCAGTAAATATTCTCCAGATACTACCTTGACACTTTTTTGTATTTTCTGATTTCTTATTTTCTATTTCGGTACAAATTGCCGCCAAAGACGCATCTCCAAAACGATTCACTTCTTACATTTTAGAAAACTGATTGTTTATTTTGAAAATGTGGTGTTTGTTTCTCTTAGGCAACGGCGATTTGTCGGTGACAAATGGTCTTGGGCATTTACCGCGCGACAAACCCCCGTTGGCAAGCCATTTGTTACTGTAATTGTTTATGAAACTATGTAAAATTTGTCAGTATAATTGACATAAGTGAAATAATCCCTAATGTTACCCATTTATGAGATAAACAAGAAAAACGTACATAACCCCCAAAAATCGTCTGGGACTTTTAGTATGTTATTTAGGACAACAAAATGAACAAGTATACAAATTTTCCGCTTCACACTATTTAGTTCAAGGTTAAAATCTAAAATGACTGGGTTATTAGTCCAGGGCTCACTCCGTCTGTTAACAGGTTATGAATGGGTGTGATGTCAGAAGAAAACAACAAACAGTAACCTCAAATGATTCAAGACATTGAGTTAAGAAAGCATCAAGAATTCATACAAAATAGCCGTTATAAATTAATATGGGCGAATCAGTAAAAACTGATAGTTTAATAAACCAATTGTTCGTTTAAAATGACCGTCATAAATTAATATGGGCGAAGAAACGAACGTGATTCAATTGTGGAAAGACTGATAATAAGTAGTAAGAGGAGTAGTAATTCGATCAAAAAAATAGCCGTCATAAATTAATATGGACGAAAAACTGAGAAAAGTGTGACTTGTGAAAAATGTGTAGAAGAAGTTGTTGTAAGACTACCTTGGTATAACACTGCTGAGGTACAATCTTGAATCAGATGTAGGCCTTACCAGCAAGTGAGTAAAGTGAGAAGATTAGTTCCGTTCCTCTGCTAAAATTGCCCGACTTTGGGGTTGTCGTTAACTAGCTATTGGTAAAATATACAGAGAGCTAGTCATAATAAAATATTACTACTGATTTCCATCTGTTGATAACTGACTGAAACTATGTCTGGATAGATCTGAAGTGAGTGACAATTGTCCGATGTCAGTTGGTGAATTGGCAGATGTCAAGTATTGTTATGTGACAGCTGACATGGAATGATATATACAAACAGTAATAAGGTACTATATATTTTACAATTTTTAGAAATAAGGGGGTTCGTTACAAGTGTTCTATACACATATACATTGACCAATTTAAAAATCCTTCGGACTGTGTTATATTTCTTTCGAATCATTTCGTTCCAGTACTTATGTTTTAATTCCGTTCCATGTTTCTGGACTGGTTTTCATTACGATAATCGAAGTGTAATTTATTGTCCATGATCACGTATGCAATTTATGGCAGTTCGGTAGAAGATCGCCCCACATAACATGATTACCTTGTGTTGGGTTCTTGCTTTATTTACAAATGCTTTATTCCAATAATTAACACCTACAAATTCATACAATATTAAATTCTTTATATCACCATTAAATAACAATTTACCTCTAATATTTATTGCCAAAATAACTAATTAATATGTTACAAATAATTACGCAGTCTTTTTGTAACGTTCTTTTTCAAAACACGCTTCTGTGTGAAGTTGATACCGCTGACGCTAGTTGCGAATACTTTTCAGCTATTTTGCGTAGCAGTGTTGCCAACGGTATTGAACGTAACATTCTCTCTCCCTTTGAAGAATTATTCTTTGTTCTTTGTGTATTGTGAAAAGGAGAATCGTTGTGGAGCTCTTCTTTGTCTGCACGAAGATCTGACTTCTTGTTGTGGTGGACTCGGCAGTGGGCCTTCATTCGGCACGTTTTCCGTTCTTTCCATTTCTTCTTGGATATTTGGTTGTTTCGCCCTCTCTGGCGTCTTTGTTATTTCTATTTTTTCTGTGTTCGTTGGCAAGTTTATTTCAGGAGTCGTATTTTCAAAAGCCGTATCTGAAATGATTGATTCTACCACGGGTTTTGACTTATCGAGAGATGAAGAAGAAATGTGAGGTTTCATTTGATTTGCATGTCTAGGAATAATATTACCTTGAATTGTTTCTATTTCGAATAATGCAGAACCTACTAGAGCTTTGACGCGACCTCTACACCATTTATCGCCACTGTACGATCTGAATAAAACATTATCGTCGATATTAAAATAATACTCTTTTGCCTGGTGGTTTGGAGATGAAAGAAAACTGTCCATTTTAGTTTTAAAATTGGGAATCATTAAATCTAATCGAGTGCGTATGTTCCGTTTTAACATAAGCATGGATGGACTGATTTCCGTTATCGCATGAGGGGTCTTTCTATATTGACATAAAAAATTATTTAATTTGGTTCTAATTGAACTTTTTTCATTAGTAGCAGATTTTAGCGCATTTTTAACAGTTTGGACAACTCTTTCAGCCTGTCCGTTTGAAGCTGGAAAATACGGCGTAGTAAAAATATGTTTTATTCCGTTCGAATTTAAAAATTCTTTGAATAACTGTGATGTACACTGTGGTCCATTATCACTTACAAGAGTTATTGGTAGTCCGAATCGAGAAAAGCATTCATGTAAGTTGTCAATTGTTGATTCCGCGGTAATTGATTTACATGGGTAAACTTCTAACCATTTCGTATACGCATCAACGATTATTAAATAATAGTAACCGAACATAGGACCAGCGTAGTCGATATGTATTCTATGCCAAGGGGAAACAGGATATTCCCACGAATGCGGTCTGATATTTGTTCTAGAATTAGAACGTTGTATGCACGCTGAACAACTCTTCGCAATATTCTCTATCTCTTTATCAATTCCCGGCCAGTAAATATAACTACGCGCAAGTGCTTTCGTTTTATTAATTCCCATATGCCCTACATGTAATTCTTCTAGCACTTTACACCGTAATGACCTGGGCACATAAACGCGTATACCTTTTAATATACAGCCTTGTTCTATCGAATAGTTAGTAATATCTGAAACTGGACCAGTTTCAGTTCCTAGTAAAATTCGCAGTAATTTTGACAGTTCAGGATCGGTTTTGGTTTCTTTAGCAATATCTTTTGCCGTTATCGGTAGTATATTGATTTGGTTTATTTCGAATACCTGTGGAGTATCCACATGGTTTTCGGTTGACTCTAAAGGAAATCTTGAACAGAAATCAGCATTGCAGTGCTTCTCAGTTTTCCGAAACTGTATCTCATAATCAAAACCTTGCAAAAATAAAGCGTAATGTAAAAGCCTGGTAGCACTCAACGACGGTGCACTATTATGGGCAGCAAATATAGTTTTTAAAGCGGAATGATCGGTTTGCAATAGAAAATGGCGCCCGTATAAATCATTGAAAAATTTTGGGGTCAAAATGAATTAATACCCGCTCAGCAGCAATTTCTTTTTTAATTTGTTTGAACGCTTGGTCACATTGTGTATCCCACTCGAAGGGTACATCTTTTTGTAATATTTTATAGAGAGGGTTTAAGATTTGTGCCATGTTTTTTATGAATCTAGAGTAATAGGTAACAAATCCTAAGAACGATTTTAATTCAGTATAGTTCTTGGGTGGTTTAGCTTTAATAATAGTTTCGATTTTTTCTTGGGTTTTGTGAAGCCCTTGAGCATCAAATTTGAAACCTAAATACGAGATACTATCGGTTAAAATCTCACACTTGTTTTTATTTAATTTTATTCCGTGTAAACGACAAACATCAAAAAATTCTTTAATACGCTTATAATGAGTTTCAGGATCGGGTGATGCGATTTTTACATCATCATAAAAAACCGTTAAACCTGCAATTTTACCAAATATGGAGTTCATACAACGTTGCAACTCTGCTGGGCAGTTGCTGACACCATACATCATTCTATGTACATTATAAAGTCCTTTATGTGTATTAATCGTAAGTAATTTAGCGGTCTCGGGTGAGACTTGCATGTGCATATACGCTTCAGAAATATCAAAACGACTAAACCATTGACTATTTCCTACCCTAGCTAATATCTCCTCCAAATGAGGAATTGGGAATTCTGATGGAACAATATGTTTATTTACTGTTATTTTATAATTTCCGCAAAGTCTAACTTGACCAAAAGCTTTAATAACAAACTGGTACCACCGGTGTGGCCCATTCCGCAAAAGTAGTTTTAGAAATCACGCCCAATGATTCTAACCTGTCTAGTTCTTCCGCTATTCGATCCACTAACGCAAAAGGCACTGTTCGCGCTCTGCAGAAAATAGGTTTTGCATCCGGGGTGACAGACATGGAAACTTCAAAATGTTTCAGATGTCCGAACCCTTCAAATAAGTCTTGATATTCCTGGGTTAATACTTGCAATTTGTTCGGAAAATCTTTAACCGGCGTCAAACTACTAATTGCCTTGATTTCTTTCCAATCTATATTAAATTTGAATACCCAATCACGTCCTAATATTGAATCCAAATTTTGTTCCACAATATAAAGTTTACCTTTAAATTCCTGATCCTGATATTTAGCCTGAACTTCTGCAAAATACTTTATTGGTATCTGCTCTTTCCCGTAAGTTACTAAAACTACGTTGCATGCGTATAATTGAGAATTGACTTTTAATTTTGTAAAATTTTGACGAGAAATTAAACTATAAGTAGAGCCAGTGTCAAGTTCGAATTGAGTCACCACTCCATCTATGCTTATGGGAACTATGATTTTAGCTTTAGGATCTCTCGCGTTATTTAAATTGAAAATTTCTACAACTTCCAGTTCTTGTTCCATCTCCTCACCCTTGTGTAAGCACTTCGCATCTATCCATTCGCAAGCATCATTATCTACCTTATGAACGCAATTAGTATTAGCAAATTTTTTAAAATTATTTCTAGTTTTACCGCATACTTTAGCTAACTGACCTACTTTAGAACATTTATGGCAAACAGTATTTTTAAATCAACAATTTGGTGCTTTATGTGAATTTTCTCCGCATCTATAACAAATTATAGAGGTGTTATCATTGCTCACTCTAGATTTTGCATTATTCGTATTATTAAAATTTTGTTTCACAAATGAAGTTTGTGTATGCCCGGTATTTGATGATTTTGACCACGTTTTCTTACTATCTTTATAATTTACTTTATGAACTGCAGCTTGTTTGAAATGATTCACACCCGCTGCCGCCGCTTCATCGGCTAAGCATTTCTTTACAACATCATCATAATTTAAATTGGCAGTTCGCAAAAAATAATTTTGAGTTGACTCGTCTTTAATTCCCGAAATTATTTGATCTCGTAATTCCTCCTTCAATCTCTCCTCTCCTTGAAAATTACAGTGAACCGATAATTGCTTTAATGAGTTTAAAAAGGAAACAAACGACTCATGAATTTCTTGCTTACGTGCTCTAAATTTTTGTCTCTGAGTACATTCCAAGGGAATACGTGAAAGAAATGTCTTAAGCAATGTTATTATTTCATCATACGTCAACTGTGCTGGTTTCATGGGAATGGCCAGCGTTCGTAATCTTGCATATGTTTGAGGGCCCATACAAGTAAGGAAATATTGTACCTTTAGGTCCTCTTCTAAGCCGTGAACATTGATGAAGCATTCAAACCTTTCCAAGTAATTTTCAAAATCTTCTAAATCTGGATCGAATTTATCGAACTGGAGTACTCCATGTGCCATTGTTATATTTGACAGCCTCGTCGCCAATTTGTTGGGTTCTTGTTTTATTTACAAATACTTTATTCCAATAATTAACACCTACAAATTCATACAATATTAAATTCTTTATATCACCATTAAATAACAATTTACCTCTAATATTTATTGCCAAAATAACTAATTAATATGTTACAAATAATTACGCAGTCTTCTTGTAACGTTCTTTTTCAAAATACGCTTCTGTGTGAAGTTGATACCGCTGACGCTAGTTGCGAATACTTTTCAGCTATTTTGCGTAGCAGTGTTGCCAACGGTATTGAACGTAACACCTTGTCTTTGCCAAACTCGCAAAGTATTTGATCGATTGCTACAAAGATGTCTCAACTTATTTGCCCTTTCTCTGATAATCCACTACCTTGGTCTATGAATGCTTGTAATTCATAATGGTCGTTCACAATTAGAGGTTTCAACATTTTTAATGGTTTTGTGCTTGTTTACAATATCTTTCGCGTTAGCCTCTTATTTCTTCGGACACCTATTAGCGATATGTCTGCTTTCTTTGCAGATGAAACACGTGACATCGCGAGGTTTTGTGCATCCACTAGCTACGTGTCCATATTGTTAACATTTTAAACATTTCGGCTCACCCTTCTCATTTCACAATGGTGTCCTATTGTCTCTCATTAGTTTTGGTATTTGGTTAACAAGTTTTCTTTCTTCTTTCACGTGATTTGGACTGTTATTTTGGGTTTTTATTAATGTCGATTTTTGATTGTCGTGTTCTTGTGCATCTTGATTCTCAAATTGAAGGTCATGAAACAGATCATCCGCATCAGCGTATTTTCGGCTAATAATCATGGTAGTACATAGCTCTCGAGAACACAGACTTTAAATTATTAGCTCCTTTGTGTCATTCTAATGGTGATAGACGGCTAAACATAAGCAGAGTCTTTCGTGAAAAGATGAGCTTATTGTTTCTTCTCATCCTTGCATATGTTCAATCATTCTCTTCCACTTTTTTGTTTTACTGCTGCTACAAAACCTTCCCTTATAATAAATTAGTTTTCGTCGAGCTGCCTTCTCCAGTTAGATGTGTTCTTGCAGTTTCTACTGTGAAACTATCTGGCCACTTGTGCAGTGTTTGCATTTCTTCCAACGAGTGAAGCCATTCTGTTGCCTTGGAACCACCGCCCTCGCTGTCATATGTTTACATAATTTTTGTAACAAACCCCTATCTGTTAGCAAACTATGCAACTATGGTACTAATCGATGTATTTTGACAAGGCGAACAACTTTTACTTATAAATTTGTTAGATTCTAGCTGAGGACATCGTCATTTTCAGAAAATACTGTTTTTACTTCTCGTCACTAAGATGTGTATAAGAGAGGTACCTATTGTGATCATGTTAAAATTTCGATAGGAGTTTTCAATGAATAAACACGTTTTAAGATCAAATACTACAGAATTTAAAAAACTTTTGTATATAATGGAAGATTGATATTTCGACTGGATGTTCAATAAAATGGAAAATTTCTTGGAGAAGCAGTCAATTTATTAAAATCTAATTTAACACCAACGTTTCGACTGCAATTCAGTCTTCATCAGGGTGATAATTTAATAACCAATTATTAGCCTGATGAAGACAGAATTGCAGTCGAAACGTTGGTGTTTATTGGATATTTAATAAATTGACTGCTTTTCCAAGAAATTTTCCATTTGGTATATAACATTCTGACATCCTAGATTATATTTAATTATATTTTGAAATTAATCGTATTCTTGAAGAGCTGAAGAGTTTTTCTGAAATATATCTAAAATTTATGGATTGTTGGGAAGTTTTGTAATAATTATGTATACTAAATGCCATTATCTACAATTTGTAATTGCATTTTTTTCTATCTAGCACCATTTAACAATTAAAAGAAGTAATTTTGTTAAGTTTTTGGGACTAAAGCGGTTTCTCTTATTACTTTGAATAAGTCCAGCTTGGTATATTAGAAAATTTATATGACATAGTTTAATCATAGTTGTTGAGTGATTTTAAGTATGTGTCAACCTCTTCTTCAGCAGTATTTACTAAGAAAATAAAAGTTTCAATGAATTATTATGCTATAAACCATTAACGATGGATGATTTTCTATTTACTTACTGCAAAATTTACCAAAGGTTTTATCAATTTCAATATCATCAACAATTTCCTGACAAACAATTCAAATTCCACTACTCGTAGAAGGTTTGCTGAGCTTATTGTCTTGTTGATACTGCACAGCCAAGACGCCAAGAGTGGAATATAGAAGTTCTTTTACTTTTCCAGCTGTGCAATGCAATCTAAACACCCGTGCCCTATACTTGCACAGTAAAAAATTTATTGAAATCGGTGTTAAATTTTTGTGTGTTAATAAAAACTTGTTAAAATAACACAATTTTCCTAGTTAATTTGACAAACCTAGAAATTGTTAAAGCAATTTATGCTGAAATTACTGTTAATTGTATATTTTTGGGATGTTATACATATAGTTTAAATCTAAGTTACATGCTTATTTCTGAATACATATCACCATACAATTGACAATTTATTGCGAAAATATTCAAATTTATTAGTTTATTTTCGACTAAGTCTTTAACAAAATGTGCCTTAATGTCTATGTGTTTACTGCGTTGTGTATTTTCGTGGTTTTTTAGCATATGTAGAGCACTTTGATTATCCACTAACATACAACACTGAACAGTTTCACTTTTAGAAAAGTCTGATGCTAATATTTTTGCGTTGAACTTTTCCTTAAGTAGTTCTATGAGATTTTTAACTTTTTCTTCATCGCCAAACAATAGTATGTCGTCGACAAAGAGAACTAGCCAAATGTTTGCGCCAGAATAAAGATAAACATCACCTTTAGATCTCTCTAGATTATGTTGTTTTGCAAATTTATCGAAGCATTTGTTCCAACATTGTGGGGATCCTTTCAAGCCATAAAGAGCTTTATTAAGTTTCAAAACTTTACCTGGTTAAATAACCATTATTATTAGTATTCTACTTACAAACAATACCAATACATTCTAATAAATTAATATGATATATATCATTTATAAGAGAAAAAAATTTTAAGAACCCGTTTCAAACTCATTTTTCTCTCTATAATTAACGTTTTTTTTAATTAAATAAAATACACATTTATCTTATAATTTTAAATGCAATGTTACCAACTCTATAATAATTTTAGAAATTTACTTTTTAAATTTCTATTATTTCATGTTTATATTATATATAATTGATAAATAATTAACTTATTTATATATTTATATTATTTTTATACAAATTTATACGTTAATTATGTATTAAATATGATTATTTTGTGTTTAATGTATTATATTTTTTTCCACTAGCTTGGCAACACTGATCTCCTTATCTCTTACTAAACGTCAGATATTTTTTTAGGTTATTGATTTATATTAGTACAAGATCTTATTTTTATACATTATTGTATCTTATTATTATTATTAATACTATCTAACAACAATATTATTATTTCTAAACGTAACGCGCATAACATACTATATAAAAGTTGTATGTAGGTATGAAACATATTATAGTATAATGAAATAATTATTTTGCAGAGATATTACGGAAAAAGAAGATCAGATCAGGTTGTAAATATGTGTTTTGTATCTGTACAAAATAGTTTAGAAACGTAAGTTGTTGTCGTGTCTATCTAAACATTGTTGGTGAAATGCAAGACGAATGACAACATTTTTTTGTTACTCTTTGACAACACTTTCTTGGTTTTCGTATTGATAATAAAATTTATTAGGTATTTTGTATCAGAGACTAGGTAATTCTTATACTCTTATTGACTTGCTTTTAGATATATACAGAGTAGTTCAAATATATTTGCTGACAGATCTGAATCTCAGACGAGGAGATCTTGACATTATTTGTTTGTTAAACAGCTTCACGATGCGCCGGCTTTTGACAGCGATAATCATATTGGGTTCTTATTTTTTCTTCAGTAACCTAATTAAACTATCAAATCATTTCGCGTTTTCTATATTTATGTTAAAATATCTAAATCTCATACTTAATAATATAAATGTCAATAATATTGACATGTTCTGTATAAAGTGTGTTTCAATAATATTAATATTCATCCATCAGTCTTCTTATGACTGTTTTGTTGGTGGTGGTGTTAAGTTCTGGATTTAGGTTTGACATTTGTATTATTTTAAAAGGTACATTAACACGTAAAATACATTAATATTATTTTGTTTCAGGTAAATAATACAATTTTAATGGGATATTATAGCTGGGATTGATTAATACAAATATATGAACAATGTAATACTAGTGTTATGTATTGTTAGAACAGTATTTTATTGTACCGGTAGAAATAAAGTTGAGGTAGACAGCATATTATGATGATGGTTTATTTCACAAACGTCAGACATTTATAGGGTAAAAATACGTTGTACAAGATCTTATTTATACATTATTATATCTTATTATTATTAATAATAATATCTAACAAAAATATTATTATATATAAACTTTACGCATGACATAAATAAAAGTTGTTCGTAGGTATGTACACTATGTTCCAAATGTTCTGCCCCAGCCTTAGAAAATCCCCCAGTGATCCGCAACCATTGTAGCACCATTCGTCAAAATATTCGAAATACGGCCTTCTTAGGTTGTAGAAAAAGACAGCATGCGAAAGATAGAAGCAGTTCTCGGGGAATCATTGCGGATTACGCCAGGTAGAGGAAAAGTGTAGAACAATAATTGCTTTGAGCTCTGTTTCGGTTTAGAAATACAATTTCCATAGTTTTGTTTTCTTCACTTCGTTACATTTCTAAACAAAAATTGTGTTATTATGAAATGAAAAAATTCTTTTAAATAAACAATTTTATTAAAATTTGTATCTTAAAAATGCCACAATACCTTAAAACTAAAAAATTAACTTATTGCCAAATTTTATATTAAATACATAAGATAATTATTGGTAGGCAAAAGGTAAAATTTAAAAATGAAGGCGATCCTATCCTAAACTGACCGAATAAATTGAAAGTAAAAAAATCTAATTGCAGCATAACATGGATAACATTTTGACGAATGATTTTTGTACGGGGTTGCTAAGTAAGTATATTGAATTAATAAAATTAAATTAAAAAATAGAAATAAAAATACAAAAATATGCAGAATTACCTATAATTGTTAATTATTTTTATGATTAGTAATTTCATTTTCAATATTTTAATTTAGTTTACATTAAATACATAATAACAATAAGTACGATAAAAAGTTACATAGAAAAAAATCCAAGTAATATCATTTTTAGCAATAATTCCCGGGCAAAATTACAAGATTATAAAAAATGATCACCACACGATTTTTTATTTCATAACCCGATACACAGTAAATCTTTGAATGTTTAATCAGTACCTACATTAATTAACACACAATTTGACTTGTGCAGCGTTGAGGTTAATAGTGGCGGCGGCGAATTGTTAAAAATAAACGCTTAATTTTTAAGTGGCTTTTCTTTAGGCAGCGCGCCGGTGTACGCCGGCGTATTCACATCAAAATTTACTTGTATCTAACTTCGTAATATCTACATGTGTAGCAAAGTTAATGGAAAATATCTTATTAGATGCCATCCACATATGATACAATTTTTTTTTTTAATATGAACTATTAAAATTCCTATTAACAATGTCGAAATTTTTAGTTAATTTAGAATATTGATGGCGGCGCGCCGTAAAAAATATTGGCGTCGGCGTGAAATATATATCGGCGGCGTGGCGTGGCGACCCACGGGTCTAACACACATGTTTACCATAATGCCACAATTGAAATTATTTGAATTTATTGTTTTGTGTTTTAAGTAAATTAAAATTTTTACTTGTATAAAAATTTTAAAATTGTTACTCTCATTGTCTTTATTTATAAATTATTTGTTTGGGTTTTGTTCTGTATATTTATATTTATTTATACGACGTTTCGGAAAACGTCGCAAATCGATCATAACATTAGTTGCTTTTATATACCTATTTAAACAAAGATTAATACAAATAATTATATTGTTTATGTAGATATTTTGGAAAACAATGATTGTAAAGTAGTAATTTTCACGGATACATTTTTAACACATAGATGTTTATACGTAAGTGCAATAATTTAGGCAGGAACGGGAAACATGATAGTAACGAATCTTGATAATAATTGTAACTTTTAGGACAATAATTCATAGTTTCTTTAAAAAAAACTTTTAATTTATGCCTAATGCATACAATCTTGCAACACGCATTTCAATAAAACAGTTTGATATGTTTTATTCTCATTTAATTTACTGAAACATTATTACTGTCATTTCATAATAATGCAATTTATGTTTAGAAATGTAATGCAGTGATGAAAACAACTAAGGAAAATATGTTTCTAAACTAAAGCTCAAAGCAAACGTTCTACACTTTTCCTCTACCTGGCGTAATCCGCAATGATTCACCGAGAACTGCTTCTATCTTTCGCATGCTGTCTTTTTCTACAACCTAAGAAGGCCGTATTTCGAATATTTTGACGAATGGTGCTACAATGGTTGCGGATCACTGGGGGATTTTCTAAGGCTGGGGCAGAACATTTGGAACATAGTGTACATATTATAATATTATACAATGAAATAATTTTTGCAGAGATATTTTATGGATAAATAATGAACAGATAGTTTGTTGTAAATGAATATGTGTTTGAATCTGTACAAATATGTTTATAAACGTAAATACTGAGGAACTAAAACCTAGATCTTGCGTTAACTGTCACGAGATGGCGCAGTCTACATGGATACAGACGATAACAGGAATTTTTATGGTCTGTGTGGTTAAATTTGATGTAAATATAGCTAAAAATCATATTATTTTTAATTATATAATTTTTTGTATTATTGTTATTATTTCTGTAATAAAGAAGTTTACAAAATGTGGTCATAATTTGATATGAACTCATTTCGTTACTTGCAATTCTTAGCTAATAACCAATTTTCTTTTTCAGCAATTTACAAAATAATTTTAAATTAAACATGTTGACTGATATTGGGTATTGTCGTCTGAGAATGTTCCTGTTCGGTAGGATCTAAACAAATTCTAATCAATATTATATTATATATGAACACGAACGGATATATTAGAATAATAATTTTATAATTTCTGTATTACACTCATGCAATATTGAAGCAACTTGTCAAAATTTGCACTTGCATCTGCAATATTGCTCAATGTAAAATGGGCTTAATAAAGATGGTTTACAAAATGAGGTCGTAAATTAATATATAACACTCCTTTCGTTACTTGCAAATAATCTTAGTTAAAATCTAATGTTAATAATTAGTGTGTGCGTGTGTTGGTGTGTGCGTTTCTGGGTATGTGTTTGTGTGTGTATGTTTTTGTGTGTATGTGTTTGTGTGTATGTGTTTGTGTGTACGTGTTTGTGTGTATGTGTTTGTGTGTACGTGTTTGTGTGTATGTGTTTGTGTTGGTGTGTGCGTATGTTTGTGTGTGCATGTGTTGGTGTGTATGTGTTTGTGTGTATGTGATTGTGTGTATGTGTTTGTGTGTGTGTGTATGTGTTTGTGTGTATGTGTTTGATGTGTTTGTGTGTATGTGTTTGTGTGCATTTGTTTGTGTGTACGTGTTTGTGTATGTGTTTGTGTGTATGTGTTAGTGTGTATGTTTTTGTGTGTATGTGTTTGTGTTTGTCTGTATGTGTTTGTGTGTACGTGTTTGTGTGTATGTGTTTGTGTGTACGTGTTTGTGTGTATGTGTTTGTGTGTATGTGTATATGTGTTTTTGTGTATGTGTTAGTGTGTTTGTGTGTATGTGATGGTGTTTGAGTTTTTGTTTGTGTTGGTGTGTGCGTATGTTTGTGTGTGCGTGTGTTGGTGTGTATGTGTAATGTGTATGTGTTTGTCTGTGTGTTTGTATGTGTGTGTGGGTGGCTTTAGAAGGAACATCTCCACATGTTTTGGATGGATCACCTCTATAGGCTTTGGATGGGGCGTGTTAACAGTATTAAAATGGAACACCGCCACAGGCTTTGGATGGGATATCTCCACAGACTTTGGATGGAGACACTCTCACAGGCTTTGGATGGGATATCCATACAAGCTTCGGATGGAAAACTTAGATCTATCTAAAGACGAGTTTATCATAAAGACGAATGTTTTATCTAAATACGAGTTTAATCTAAAGACTAATTTAACTTAAAAACGAATTTAATTTATAATACAAGTTTAAATTAGAGACAAGTTAAATTATAATACGAGTTTATTCTAAAGACGTGTTCTATCTATGGTCAAGTTTTATGTAAAGACGATTTCTATTAAAAGATGAGTTGTATTTAAACAAGTTTTATCTAAAGACAAATATTACTTAAAAACCAATTTATTTTAATGATGAGTTTTATCTAAAGATGAATATAACCTAAAAACGAGTTATTCGATTATGAATTAAATCTAAAATCAAATTAAGCCAATTACGAGTATTACGAGTTTTGTTTGTGGTGAAATACATTAATGTCGTGGACCTGAAAGCAGGTAATAATATTATTGAAATGCTAACATAATCATGACCATAAAGACGAATTTAATTTAAAAACGAATTTAATTTATATACCTACAAATTTAAATTAGAGATAAGTTAAATTATAAGACGAGTTTATTCTAAAGACGTGTTCTATATAAAGACGATATCTATTTAAAAATTAATTTTATTTAAACAAGTTTTATCTAAAGACAAATATTATTTAAAAACAAAAATTATTTAATCTGAGTTTACATATTATACATCAATTTTAAGAGAAAAGAATTCTAAGAACCCGTTTAAAACTTATGTTTACCTCTATGTGTCTTTAGTATTTTTATAATTAATTAATAATAAAATAACTAAATTTATGTTGGTATTACATATATACGTCATAACGGTTACCCAGCAACCGAAAAACACGCCAAGGCAATGTTACCAACTGTATATTAATTTAATAATTGAAACTTCAAATTAAATTTATTCGATTATGAATTAAACCTACAATCAAATTAAACCAATTACGAGTATTACCTACTACACTGATAACCTACTTTACTTATAACTTAAAGAAGAGTTTAACTTACTTTACTTATAACTTAAAGATGAGTTTAACCTATATTACTTATAACTTAAAGATGAGTTTAATCTATTTTACTTATAACCTAAAAATGAGTTTAACCTACTATACTGGTTCGTATTCTATTCCATCAGGTATTTTTATAAAAACACCAGTTTCTAGATTTCCATTTAGGAATGCTGTCGGCACATCCATTTGCCTGATTTTCCAATCGTTTTGTACTGCATAAGATAAAACCATTCTGATAGTGGACATTTTCGCTACTGGTGCGTACACGTTTTCTATTGAATTTTCCTGATACCCTTTTGCGACTAATCTGGCTTTCTTTATACCATCTTGTTTGGTTTTGAATATCCACCTTGTCTCGATTGGCGTAACGCCCTCAGGCAGATCAGCTGATATCCATGTCTTAAATTTTTGATGTGCTTTCAATTCATTTTCAATAGCTTGCTTCCAATCTTCTCCTGAATTGACAGCTTCAGTATAATCTTTCTGATCGGATTCTTCTGAAATAAGACAATACGCTTGATATAATTCGTAATCTTGAAGATGTTTAGGTATTTTAGGAGTTCTTTTATCTAGTCTAATGTTCTCGTTAATTTCTTCATTTTCTTCGTCTGTTTCCTTTCTTGTTTCTCCACTTTCTTCAAGTATTTTGTTGTTTGATTTTCCTCTTGTTTACCTACTTGCGTATTTAAAATTCATTTCGTCGAATTTTACATCTCGTGATACGAATATTTCCTCAGTATTTGGGTCCCATAAACGATAACCACTACCACTGTACCCAACCATACGTGCTTTTTTTCCTCTTGGGTCCAATTTGTTTCCTTTTAGTAGTTTGCATGCCCAAGCTTTGCAGCCAAAAATTCTCAATTTTGTTAAATCAAGCTTACCATGAAATATTTGTGCAGGTATTTCACCATTTAGGGTGCGAGTTGGAGACCGATTGAGTTGATAAGCGGCCGTTCTCACTGCCTCACCCCATAAATATTTTGGTAACTGTGTATCAATAAACATCACGCGAACTTTATCTAAAAGACTTCGGTTTAGCCTTTCTGCAACTCCTGATTGTTGAGGCGTGTAGCTACATGTGAATTCGTGTCTTATTCCATTATTCTGACAAAAAAGAGCAAAACTTTTAGAAGAGTACTCGCCACCTTGATCTGTTCTTAATCTGCTAACAGTTTTCTCACTAGCATTTAACTTATTAATATATTCCATTAGTTTTTCTTCTGCTTCTGACTTGGCTTTAAGCAGGTAGATACTGCTGTAATGTGAAAAATCATCGGTTATAGTTAAATAATATCTTTCACCATTTTTAGTTGGAATGCTCATGGGTCCTCCTATATCGCTATGTAACAGTTCTCCAACACGACTCGACCTTGGTTCATTTACTTTTTTGAATGGTAGCCTTGTTGCTTTACCTTTCATGCACGAATCACACTTATTTTCTGGATAGGGTAGATTTAGCAACTGTAATCCTCTGCGGTTTATATGACCAAGTCTATAGTGCCAAATATCTTTATTTTCTTCGGCTGTTAAACTGTAACTTTCTTTATTTATTATCTTGAATTGTACAACATACAAATTTCTCTTTGCTTCACATGTTATAGTGACATTTTTTGATATTATTTTTGCATTATTTTTCCAGAAAATAACTTTGTGCTGCTCTACTAATTTTTTGTACAGAAATTAAATTATAGGTTAAACCTTCTACTACTAAACCTTCTATATTTCTGTTAGTTCTGTTGTCATAACGTACCTTCAGTTGTCCTTTCTTTTTTGCTTTTAAAGTTTCACCATTTGCAACTTTTATTACTATAGGTGGATTCAGTTCTTCCAAATTTATCATATATTTCTCTAGGCGTTTGCAGAATAGTGTTTCGGAAGCTCCTGAATCAAGGATAAAATTTTCATTGTTATTTGAACTATTATCCTGATAAGATTCTGCTGATAATGCCATGAATGTGACTTCCTCTTCATTTTCATTGACGCTGACATTTGCTCGATTTCTTTGGTTATTTTGCCAATAACCTCGACTTCAACTTCTACCTCGCCTTGATTTGTATCCTCTTCTTATTTTCTACTTGTGGTTTTGGACAGTTTGCAATTAAATGGTGATTACTACCGCACCTTTAACACACTCTCAGATTATTGTTATTCGCGCTAAAAGTACACTCATTGTTAGTTAGGTTTGTTTGATTATTGCTTTAAAATTATAACTCTATGTCCAACAGCCTACTTTTCACTAGCTCTAGAGTAAGTGTTATTGTTGATGCTTCTAAAGCTGTTATCACGACATCATATTTTTCCGACATTGTTAAAACTAAGTGACAAACTTTGTCATCTTCTTCTAGAACTGCTCCCGTACTTTCAAGATCACGAATAAGCCCATCAAATTTTATGAAATGGTCTTGCAGCTCTGTTCCATCTTCACATTTTAATGCCAGGAGTTTTCTTCGCACGAAGAGTTTCGACAGCGTAATTTTTCGTTCAAAGACACCTTTTAAACAGTTTATCATTTTGAAAGCGGTTTTTGCATCTCTAATGTATTCAATATGATGATCCGTCACACACTGTACAATGATGGATTTTGCTTTTGCGTCGCGCGCTAAATATTCCTTTTTCGTTTTATCTATCATTGCATCTATTACTTGTTGAGTTTCTTCTTTTTCAATCATATCTTTTACTCCTTTTTCGTCTAATATACATTCTACACGAAATTTCCAATGTGAAAAATTTGTACTTGTTAGCTGAGGTAGATTTTGATGTGTCATCTTGTTTTCTATACTTTAATACACTTTTCTTTTTCAACTTAAAACTTTTATTATTAGTTTGACTTTTCCCACTCGTAGTTAAAGCACTCCTGCGCCCATAACCTGCTGAAATTACTGTTAATTGTATATTTTTGGGATGTCAAATAGAAAACATTAAACACATGGCGATTACAAAACAGAGAGTATATTTTAGGTTACTTGACAGCATATGATGTAATACAAGTGTTGCCCTCTACAGGCTTATATTTCAACAATTTAAGTGTGAAATATTTCTTTTAACACTTATTTTGTTATTTTAACTACAAAATATGTCAATTTCATATTTACTAAGCACGTAGTTAAAATTCTGATATTATAATGTTAAATTAACAAATATTGTAGTTATTTTTGCTGTTAAATATTTGGGAGTGTCTATTCGTACGCTACCGGCCCACCGGTGCACCGGTGCACCGGTGACTCGGGTAACATCGGCTACCGATGCGTACTTGTGGCACCGGTCGTTGGCACCGGCAGCATCGGTGGCACCGGCGCACCGGTGGTACCGGTAGCATCGGTGGCACCGGCGCACCAGTGGTATCGGTATCATCGGTGGTACCGGTAGCATCGGTGGCACCGGTAGCATCGGTGGCACCGGCGCACCGGTGGTACCGGTAGCATCGGTGGCACCGGCGCACCAGTAGTACCGATGGCACCGGTGGCACCGACATACCGGTGGCACCGGTAGCACCGGTACGCCGGTGTTAACATTTTTCAGCATCTAACAAATTGCAAAAGTTATAAACAAATGAAGATGAAGAAAAAAAGGTATTTAGTTTTTCGCTAATATTTCAAAAACTATTAATAATTAAGAAATTAAAAAAAAAGATTCTTAAAGAGGAAGAAGTTTCCAATAAGAATAGTATTGATTTCGCGCGCGTTTATTGTTTTGTTAAATATAATAATCTCAAGATATTGTTGAAGATAAAAGTACAATCTACAAAATGGTCGGTGCAAAATTTGAAAATTTTGCTTTAAAAGCGAAATATGCTAATTTGAATTTTGACAATTTTTGTTATTTTTTTAACACAAATATCTTCTGTTTTAAAACGAATTTAAAAAATTCGACCGGTTATTTCGTAGATCCAAACTTTGTTGACAACATATTAAAATTTATTTGTTACAAATATTGCAGTTTTTTTTTACAATTATGGATGCCAAAATTATTTTTCCCCTCAAACATAAATTATTTTTAATTTTTATGTTTAACAAAACAATAAACGCTATAGAATAGCGTGCGGAATCAATGTTTTTCACAGTAAGTATAAACTATTAATCTATAAAAATTTTAAAGACACAGCAGAGAAAATTTGAAAAAATTCGAGTAAAATTAAAAAATTTGATCGGAAAATCTATTTACTTTTAAACAATATCATCAAAAACTTTTTTGGAAGATATTTTATCACTGAACAAAATAACACAGTATTTGCATTTTTTAACTAATTAAGCCATAAGAAGATTTGAAAATGTCAAAAAAAATCTAAAATTAAAATTTTATAAACAAATGCATATAATAGCTGATCAACAATAGTTACAAACTTGGTTAATAACTCATTTAAAAGTCCAATCAATCTTATATAAAAACGACTTAAATGTTCATTTTCGTATCTCGAATAGTTTAAAAGTTATAGCAGTTTTCTTGAAAAATCAAGTGCTTCTTTTATAGCACGTAATTTTTTAAAGTACAATATAAAATTAAAATAAACTTTTTTCGATACTTTGCAATAGATGGTTGTTTTTGTAATTTTTATTAGTTTCAGGAAAAAAATATAATGAGATTTGAAATTTGTTTATAACAAATTGTTAACTTAATAAACAATGAAATTATCAACAAAAATTTTTTTTTTGGTTGTTCTATTGAAAAGTGCCAATTATGATTTTTAAAGATAAAGTAATTTCTTAACTTATTACTTAAACAATGGAAATATGGATAAAACGATTTTAAACAATAAAAACATTTTTTTAAGAAAACTTATTTTTCTTAAAAGTCATTATTTTATCAAGACAACAAAATGGTTAAAAAAAATTTCATTAGTATGAAACTAGTCCATTTGTTTATAAACAATTTGTAAACAAATGAGATAAAAAATCCTTAGGTACGTTATTTAAGGAGGTTCCCTAGACATTTAAAAAAATGTTCTAATACAACCAAACTTTGAATTTATGTTGTCTGTGTCATAAAAATATAGTCGCTGGTAACCCTTTTACCGTTAAGTGTAGGGTTTTCTTGTCTTTATTCGCACACAAACTTTTTCCACTGTAATCTGTCTCTTGCGCACATTTTTGCTTCTTGTATTGTCATTTCTTTTTTCAATAGTAGTTTTCTTACAATTCCATCCCAGTCTTCTCTTGGTCTACCTCGTCCTCTTCTCTCTCTTATTTTGGCTGTCCATATCTTCTTTACGGGTCTGTTGTCGTTCATCCTTATCAGGTGTCCCCACCCCACATAAAAATGATACCTGAATTGTTTGGAAATTTTTGACCACGTAGTTTGAACGCAATTAATTGTTAAATTTTAATATTTTACATGGGCTCTTATGGCTTTCCATTAATTGATTAAATAAAAAGATGTTAGAAATGTTCTATTTACTTAATTTTTGGTATATAAACGTATGCAAGCAGGAACATCAATTTCCCAAAATTTAAAGAAGGTTGACCACATAGTTGTAACAATATTGTCGATTGAAAAAAAAATCTTCAAGCATTTTTTTATTAGTGAATTAGAAATTATTGTAAAAATATATCACCGCAACTGAACGAATTGCAATATCAACTAACACCCGTTGACCGAATTTTGTTTTACATTAATAAAAATATTTTTATTAATTAAAGGTAGTACCTATATATAAAAGAAGGGCTCCAAGAAGCGAAAAATTTTAATCCGATTATTTAAACATTTTTTGTTGTCTTCAATGACAACGAAGGTCCGACAAAATATTGTTAATTAACAATTGTATAACTTTTTTCGAAAAATTAACTAAAAAACTTTTTTCCAACGGGACTAAATTCTTTGAAGTGTTGACAATACACCATATTTTTTTTTCAAATTTTTAAATTGATATTTGATACTGTAAAAAAATTATTTTACATGATGTACTCGCTTTAGAGACGGTGCACGCACACCTCACCGGCCGCTTGGAGCTCTATTTTCAGCGTTAAATTACTATCATAAATAATGAAAGTAGAGTTAGGACTTTTTTATTGGAAATTTCCTCATCTTTAAGAATCTTGTTTTTAAATTTCTTAATTATATATAGTTTTTGAAATATTAGCGAAAAACGAAATACCTTTTTTCTTCATCTTTATTTGTTTATAACTTTTGCAATTTGTTAAATGTTGAAAAATGGTAGCACCGGTGCATCGGTGCTATCTACCGGTGCCACCGGTACGTCGGTGCTACCGGTGCTACCGGAATTTACCGGTGCGACGGTGCTACCAGTACTACCGGTGCGCCGGTGCTAATGACTGGTGCGCCGGTGCCGATGACCGGTGCGCCGGTGTTGATGACCGGTGCTGCCAGTGCGACGGTGCCACCGGTGCGCCAGTGCCGATGACCGGTGCCCCGGTGCTACCGGTATGCCGGTGCCACCGGTGCTGATGATCGGTGCTCCGGTACTACCGGTACGCCGGTGCCACCGGTGCTGATGATCGGTGCTCCGGTGCTGCCCGTGCGACGGTGCCACCGGTGCGCCGATGCCGATGACCGGTGCTACCGGTGTGCCATTGCCACTGGTGAGCATCGGTAGCCGATGTTACCCGAGTCACCGGTGCACCGGTGCACCGGTGGACCGGTAGCGTACGAATAGACACTCCCTAAATATTTTTAACCAAAACAGTTTGTCAATTATACAAACACATTGTATGACATGAATATAAAAAGTAGTTAATTTTTATGTCTTTGGCATTATTTAAGGTAGATGGCGTTGAGCGTTGAGCACACCTACTTGTATACTTTTACCTATATGGTTCGTAATAGAATATTATTTTATTTTTTCTATAATAAACTATGTTACCCGGGTAACATTTACTTCTGTACTTTTTTAGTACCTATACCACTACTTAAGTTACCAACTATATAAGTTATGGGCTTAATTACAATTATTTTTGAACTTTTTTGAAAATGAATATTATACCTATATTGTAAAATGTGTAGTAAGTAGTAACAAATAATTAGTTACGTTTAACAAGAACTAGTGTTAAATTAACGAAATTTTTATAAAGTTTATAAAACAAAAAAAATTGTTAGTTTAGCTAAACTGAATTAGTTTGTTAGCAAATATCACCAAAAATTAATTCATTAACAATTTTGCTTGTTGAACATTAACTAAAGCGTAATTTGTTAAATTAACCAAAAACAAGTAGTGGATCTGCTGGAACCCTGTTTTTTGTTAAATGTGTGTTCATATTTTTTACTGTGTGGGATCTAATGCAGTGGACATAATGTAACTATATTACCATATCGGAAAGATAATTCCTTACTACGATATGCTGCTATTATTATACATTTTATTATATCCAGTACTTTAAAGAGGCTGTTAACAAGTGGAATAACATCAGACAGCATTAATTTACCCTTACATAATGTCTTAACCCCTTCCAAAATATATGAAATATTTATTACTTGTTCCATCATAAACCATTGCTGGGTCTTAAGATCATCTTCTAAGCAATTAAGTTTTGAAAGTACAGCTTGTATGGCGATGCGCTGTTCATTTAATCTACAAAGCATTTGATATGTAGTATCCCAACGGGTTTAAACATATTGAATAAGCACATGTTTGAGCACATTGTAAGTTCCTTGAGCTTCTTGGAGTTTTTTTTATAGCTACTGTACCTGTACAGTGACTAAAATTTACATGCCATGCAAGAAATATGTTCCAAATGTAGTTCTTTAACGGAATTTACGATGTTTAGAGCGTTATCTGTACTAATTGCTTAAACCCGATTAGTTATTCCCTATTTTTGGAACACCATATTTAAATTTTGAGCTATATTTTCATCGAATATTTGTCGCCTTCAAAGGGCAATACTTCCAGGCAGAAATTTTTAATTTCAAACTCATTGTTCACACCACGATGTATAATACAAATACGGTGAGTGTATTGTCATACGACTGTGCTGTGAAAAGCGGATCAACTTTTTTCACGTGTAGCGGGGTGCATATGTCAACTAGATGTGCTAAATAAATGCAACACCTACTAATAATTTGTAATGACAGTTTTTAAAATTTTATACTTTCTAAATAAAATACAATACACTATGATAAATTTTCAAAAAGTATAAATAAATCGAAAAAAGAGACATTACAATGATGTAAATTACGGCAAGGATAATCGCGACCGTAAATTACATTATATAGAACACTTAAAGTCAGAATATCATACTGATATTTCATGATTACAAAAACTTTACGAATAACAAACTTTAAGTACATACGAAAGAAGTGACAGCACCGAGTTATCCTCTGTAGATTGACAGATTCTAAGATTAAATATTTACCGCGTACTAGAACGTTATCTTTCAAATCTTTTGCAAGAAGATCTTAAACCCAAACACCTCTTTCGGGCGACCATAATCAATATTTGTCCATAAGACAATGTATTTAAACTAAATTGTAAAACAACTCAGAGTACATACCTATTTTCCTTACATTTCCAATAATTATTCTAAAACTCATAATATTTTCTTCTATGAAATGTTTTTGACAGACAACATCTTGAGGCTCAAGCTCTCAGTAACCGAATGGTATTTTGCATTCCTTAAATTAGTGTCACTTGGTGCAGAGAATAAAGTTACTTTGTCGTTTTTACTCCAATATATAGATGAACAATTACGTTCAAAACATGTTCTATTGCGTATTCTTGTTTATTGATTCATCTCTGGAGCGAAAGGTTGAATTAGGTTACGATAAGTTAGGTCATCAATGAAAACAAATTATAAAATAATTGATCAAAATGATCACAACATCTTCTAAATGTTCCTTCTGCAAAGAAATCACTATAATCTTATAAACACTTCCGCATGTTCTTGTTCCCGAATATAATAATTCGGTCTTCATTCTTACAACCACTGTCATATAACAAATAGTTATTTGTCAAACTAGAGAGGAAAGCGCTTTTTTTCCCACCCGAGGTCGAAGTTTGTGTCACGAGCGAAGCGAGTGAGGCAATCGAGCGAGAGTGGAAAAGGGCTTTTGTGTTAGACACAACTTTTTTTTCACGACATATTTAAAAACATTGTAAAATGTAGAAGAAACACATTATAAGTTAGGTTATAACTGCCATCTGTTAGAATGACGTTTAAAAACAACGAAATGTATCACTGCGGCCAATATGCCAAATTAAATTTAAGTTGTAATATCGTGAAATTGTAGAAAAAGAAAGTATAAAATGTAATAATTGTTAAATAATAGTTTACAGTATATCACTATAAAATCAGAATTTTCAATAAAATAATACATTTACTTACAATTTTTCATACGTAAAATAACACTGTTGGTAACACTGCTTACTTTCCTCTCTAGAGAGGGAAAACTCACTTTCCTCACTATTTCGCGAGAAGAAAATTGTGTTTATTCACAATCGGTTGGTAATATGTGCGTTTTCAACCTTCTAAACAGTTGGGAAGCGAGTCATTGTTTACTTTACTTCCCGGCTAGCTGGGAAGTTTTTTCCGGCTAGCGGGGAAGTGAGCGTCACTTTCAGAAGCTTTTTTTGCAGCTTCTCGCAGTTCTAAAGGAATATTTTCGTCTTCACCATCTTCACTATCAGACAACATGATTATTAATATGCTCGATCTCGATAAAAAGCAGCAAGAAACTAATTATTGACATAATCAATAAACATTTTTTCAAGTTACCTGGCAACCCTAGCAACTTTTTCATAGATCTCTATGTTGAAGTATCAAAACAAATTATAATAAAACTGTCATAAAATATGAATAAAATGAATATTTAAAACGGGCATATCAATAACCAATTGGATTGTGAATAAAATAGTATACATACCTCGCGGGAAGGCTCATTCCAGTCTCGCGTTCATAGATGACTTCGGTGCAAGCACCTCAGTCATTTAATGAAACGCTCGGCTGTAATGAACCATTTCCCCGCTCGGTATGTAATATACTATTTCTCCGCATGTCGTGAAAAAAAGTATTTAAATTG
The DNA here is from genome assembly GCA_947534325.1 of Agonum fuliginosum. Taxonomy (NCBI): domain Eukaryota; kingdom Metazoa; phylum Arthropoda; class Insecta; order Coleoptera; family Carabidae; genus Agonum; species Agonum fuliginosum. The sequence continues at coordinate 17,159,736 of OX384037.1, read as the reverse complement.
TTCAGGAATATTTATTTCAAATCTGTTCTATTGACAAACTACATCAAAATTAATTTTGCATGCTTCATAACAGCAAAAATTAATAATTAACTTTATAAATTGATTAGAGTCAAATAATTATTGACAAATTGATGAAACAAAAAAATATTATGCCACAGTCATCGCGGTTTATGTTGTACTTACCTACTAGGGTGAAGTGGGGTAACTGCGACCACCAAAAAGTTGGAGTACGCCCATGTGATTCAATGTGAAGTGACACCTAATAAACAGCTCTACTTATTCTCTGAATAACTAAGGTACAAACTTACATTAAATATATAATTCAAACTAGGAATATTCCATCTATTCCGTTACATATACTTATATATAAAATAAATTAAATTTACAATTACACCTAAAACTCAAATCTAGAATCAGCAACAATACAACCTTGAAGCCTGAGAGCTAGAGGTCAACCAACTTGAACTCATAGATGGACCAGTGCCGCCATCTATGAGTGATCGTAGAACCAGAGAACCAAACGATGTCGGTAATACCGACATCTGGTCCTGGAGGGATGGACAACAACATGCTGCCGCCCACCAAATCATATGCAAATAAACTAACAACAAACAAATCAAACCAACATCATATTAACTACCCAAAAAAAGAACAGGCAATTATAATTAACTCTATAAGTGAAATACAACTCAAAGAATATGTATTAAAAATAGGAGAAATTATAAAGCCAGAAAACATCACCTATGTAGCGCGACTATCAAACCAAAGAATATGCATCTACCTAAAAAATAAAGAACTAGTCGACAAACTAGTAAAGTCCCACAACAAAATTACAGTACAAAATCAAGTAACAGAAATACGAAGATACATCACACCAACAACACGCGTTGTTATATCGAACGTATGTCCATCAATTCCGAACGACATTATCATGACTGAACTACACAACTTAAACATAAAAACTGTATCTCCTATAAACCACTTAAAAGCAGGTTTTGACGAACCAGAATACGCACACATACTAAGTTTCAGACGTCAAGTATACGTACCGGACACAGAAAAACAAAAAATTCCTGAAACAATACTAATCAAACATGAAAACACTGAACAAAGAATATTTCTTTCAACAGAAATTCGAATTTGCAAAAAATGCAATATTGCCGGACACACAGAAAACAGATGTAAAAATGAAACAACAACGGAAACCGCGCCAAAAGCTCAGCAAGAATCGACATCACTGAAATATTTCCCCGCTCTAGAAAGATTGCAATTCAAAAAGCCAACCAACCTACACTTAAACATCACTACAAAAAAATCTGTGCAAGAAAATATCCAACCAGACAAAACACCATCACAAAAAAGATATGCATCCTCAAACTCCGACATTGACCAACAAAAGCCTAAACAGAACATTAGAAACTCCAACAAAAAGAAAAAATCAGTCAAACCGCAAATAAATGATATCACAAAATTGAGGCAAGAAGAGGAATACATAAGATCACTACAGACAATAAAAACTATAATAGAAGAAAATCGAAATAAATATATATTAAACTTCGAACAATTCAAAGATGTGATAGAAAACACAATAGGATTAAGCCAGGCCCATGAAGTACTAGAAGAATACACAGGAAACACTAAAGAAGCAATTAAAATGATGAAAGAAATATATACCAAAGTCAATGGCCGCCTAATAAGAAACAGGATATCACGAGTAGTAAAGAAACTTGTAATAAATGAAACAAGTAATGCATCACAACTATCTGACTCGATAGACAATATTTCATTAATTACATCACAAGACGAATACTCAGCAATATCAGACTCAGAAGACAACATATCAATAACTGAAAGCCAAAAGACAGAAACACACACCCAATAACAAATCAAAGAAAACAATAGTAATAACAAAAATAAAAATGAACATAATACAATGGAATTGCAACGAATATTATGCCCATCTACCAGAAATTAAGAAATTAATAAACGACACCCAACACACATACATATGCTTACAAGAAACAAGACTACACCCACATCAAAGAACCAAGCTCAAAAACTTTACAATTACCAGAAAAGACAGAGGCAACGACAACAACGCAAGCGGAGGGGTAGCAATACTGAGTCAAAATTCATACTATACCGAACAAATAAATATCCAATCAGATTTAGAAGTAGTTGCTATAACAACATACGCCCCAAATAGGATCACAATCTGTAATATATACATACCACCCAATCACATCACAACTAAAAATCACATTGAAAACATCATAAATCAACTAACACCACCATTCATTATAGTGGGTGATTTTAATAGTCACAACCCACTGTGGGGATCAAGTAAACTAAACACGAGAGGAAAAATACTAGAAGAAATAATAGACGATGACATCATTCTACTAAATGATGGATCCGAAACACACTTCTGTTCTAGAACCGGATCATTCTCACAAATAGATATCTCGTTATCCGACCCAAGAACGGCAGCTGAAATAACATGGGAAACTCTACCTTTCCTATATAACAGCGATCATTTTCCAATAAAAATAACTTCAAGTGCAAACTATTCACAACACTTCCATCCAATATACACCACATGGAAGAAAAACACGACCGAAAGAAGTATGGGACAAAATAAGGAAAATTAAAGGAAGCAAACAATTGCAACAAACGAACACACTAATAAAAGAAGGAAGACTGTGTAAAACACCACAGAGCATAGCGAACACTTTGGCTGAAACATTCGAATTCAACTCCAGTAATGAAAACTACACAGAAGAATTTATGAGATACAAACAACAAGAAGAAACAAATCCGATAGAGATAGCAAACTACGACAACGGAGAAATAAATAACAAAATTACAAAAGAACTAAAACTAAAAGCAACAATCAACAACCTTAAATGCAACAGCAGCCCAGGACCAGATGGAATCACTTATGAGATGATCAAAAATTTGTCAAACGAGGCAATAGATCACTTACTCCTAATATACAACAAAATCTGGATAGAAAAAGTATTCCCGACAAACTGGAAAGAAGTTTTGGTAATACCAATACTAAAACCTGAAAAAAATAAAACCAATCCAACCAACTATCGACCAGTTTCCTTGTCAAATACTCTAAGTAAGGTCATGCAAAAAATTATCACTAAACGTATAAATTGGCATCTCGAATCCAAAAATATAGAAAAATAATCAGAATGGCTTCAGAAACGGACGATCAACACAAGACCAAATTATTTCAATAACAACAGAAATACAAAGTGCGTTTAGAAGAAAACAACATCTAATATCAGTATTCTTTGACATTGAAAAAGCGTACGACACCACATGGAAACATAATATCTTAAAAACGATGAAAGAATATAAATTGGACGGCAACATCCTATCTTTCACGAAAAACTTCCTCTCAAATCGCACATTTCGTGTGAAAACAAACGGTTGCTTGTCGGAACAAAAAGTACAAACAAATGAAATACCACAAGGAGAAATTTTAAGTGTGCCACTATTCCTAATTGCAATAAACAAAATTTCATACCCATACCCCAGCAGAAGTCAACATCTCACTATTTGCAGACGACCTGGCTATTTACTACAAAAACCGAAATTTGGACACAGCTCACAATAAACTGCAAGAAGCGATCAACAAACTAGAAACATGGGCAAAAGAATCGGGATTCAAATTTTCAACAACGAAAACAAAATGTATGCACTTCTGCAAATACAGGAAACAACATGAAAATCCGATACTGAAAATATACAATACAGAGATAAACTACGTAAAGGAAATAAAATTTATGGGCATGATATTAGACAGTAAATTAAATTGGAAACAACACATACAGAAACTAAAATCAGAATGCTACCAACGACTCAACATCCTAAAAGCGTTAAGACACTATAAATGGGGCGCACAAAAAGAAACAATATTAAAGCTCTACCGCTCACTCATAAGACCAAAACTGGACTACGGCTGTATAGCATACTGCACCGCAAGTAAAACAAACCTGAAAGTATTAGACACAATCACAAGTCAAGCGGTACGAATAGCCTCAGGTGCCTTCTACACGAGCCCTGTAAAAAGTATACTAAACGAAGCAGGCGAACAACCACTACACCTGAGAAGAATCCAAATCACTTTATCCTACATTACTAAACTGGCAGCGAATCCAAAACACCAAACATATAACCAGATTTTTACAAAAATAAATAACCAGACTACACCTAAAAAATCCTCTCCGCTACACCAGTTCATAAACACAGCCTTAGAAGACCTCGAATACACTATTCCCAATATCACAACCTACAACAACACACCACCATGGAATATTAAACATCCCCAATACATCCTAGAACTTCTACAATATCCAAAACAAGAAACACCACATCAAATATACGTCAATAAATTCAAGGAAATAAAAAACAAATTAAGAGACTACAAGTTCGTATACACGGACGGATCCAAAAACGGAAATAAAGTAGGAGCTGCAATGGTAAGCGAAGAAACAAAAATAAATAATCTTCCAAAACACTTCAGCAACTTCTCTGCAGAACTGAAGGCAATACAAGAAACCTTGGAATACATAAACAATCAGTCACAACGACACCCAGAATACAAAAAAGTGGCAATATGCACTGATTCCACAAGCAACCTCCAACTAATCCAACAAATGTACCCAAAAAACAGAATGACCCGAGACATCCATGAACAACTTGATATAGACACCCTCTCACGTGGGAATCCAGGGCAACGAAGAAGCAGACCTTGCCGCAAAAACAGCCGATACAGAAGAGCTTATGAACATCCCAATACCACCAGGCGATGTAATCAGCACAATGAAAGGGAAAATAAAGGAACTATGGGGAACCAGATGGAAAGAAGAAACAAACAATAAATTAAGAGAAGTAAAAGAAGACACAAACAACTGGACAGCAAACCACACCAGAAGAGAACAAATCCTACTCACTAGACTCAGAATCGAACACACAAAAATAACACACAAACACATACTAGATAAAACACTACCTCCCACATGCTGTAACGTACCACTCACTGTCAAACATATTATTTTAGAATGTCAAAAATACGAACAATTAAGAACCAAACACCAAATACCAAACACAACAAAATATGCACTAGAAAACAACCCAGACACAATAAAAAACCTAATTAATTTCATTAAAGATACAAATATATTGAATTTAATATAATAAACTGTACACAAGGATAAATATAATAATCATCAAATATAAAATGAAATAATTTACCAATGTAAAACTAAATGTATCGGGGTTTTAATAGCCAAGTAGCTGAAAAGCCCCTAAAATAAAACCAAATAAAAAAAACTTATGATTATAACCATAAATATTTTCAAACTATACACAGATCAAACTATACAGTCCTTAACTATATATTAGACGATAATTTGGTATTTTATTTGTACACATGAATATGTTATAATTATTTTAATTTTTTTTTTTTTTGGTGGCCCCAATTTTGGGGCAAGTGCACTTTCTACTTTTATTTGCAACGTTTAGTAGTTTACAAGTCTTAAGGGGTACGTGCGTTTAGTATAAATATTCACGATATTTTTGCAATTTGGTTTGCCGTATTATAACTATTATAACTATTATAAACTCTTCATGGTATCGGTAAAGTAGAAATGAAATATGTATAAGAATGACAAGTAGAAATAAATCCAATAGATGGAAGGTTCAAACTTATACTAACAAAAATAATATTAAGCAAAGTCGCACTTGCTCCAAAATCGGACTTACCCCACTTCACCCTATGCTTATTATAATAATATACCGTAAATTTATTTTAACATGAAACATAGGAATTTTCATATCCATGGTTACGAATTTGACAGCAATGTATTAGAGCGTTCTTTTTAAAATAGAATTAATTTATCTGAAATATTATATTTAAAATTATATGAAAGTTACACAATAACAAACAAATAAACAATAACTATAATAAATTTTCAAAAATCCCTCCATTCACGGCTAAACAACTCTTGAATAACATTAGTTATTTGGGCAGCTGTAATAGTTCGACGTTCGAAATTTGAACTTTTAATTGTTTTAAATTTAGCAGGTTTCGCGTATATACTTTGGATTTCAATAATCCCCAATAGAAAAATTCCAATGGAGTAAGATCGGGAGACTATTCTACTTCTCCACCACGTCCAATCCAACGACGATTAAATGTACGATTTAAAAATGTTCTTACAACTTGCGCATTGTGCACAGGAGCTCCGTCATGTTTTGGCAAATAGAGGAAAAAATGATAGATAGCTGAATTTTGGTATATACGCTCATAATGGCTTCTAGTTTAACATACTAAAAGTCCTAAACGATATCGCGTGTGCTCCCATTGCTACGACCTTGTAAAGACCTTGAGAATGAGATTTTTGCGTATAACTCATGAACGGTGACACCAATGAAAAACTTTTTACGAAAATGTTGTTAATTTAATGTACTACAAAAAGGCCCTTACCAATTTTATCGTCAGTTTATTTATTTCCCTCAAAATCGGGAAAAGGCTAATCACCGTTTTGGAGCCCGTGAATTAGACTTCCGGTTTCAGAAAAATAGCTGCCATTTATGAATGGAATATACTATCGACTTCCGGTTTGCGGCATTCAATTCCTTGCATATTTTTCTATTAGACGTATATATTTTTTAACTTCATCAGGCTTTGGTTTAGCCGGAATTTTAAGTTATTTTAATTTTAGTATATTACTAATTTTTTAATTTATTATGTTTAATCGAGTGTTATTTCTAAACGAATAAAAAGACTGACTTCCGGTTTTCGGTATTAGATTCCTTGAACATTTCTCTACCGAATACATTATACTAAAAATGTTGAAACATCTTCGTTTAGCCGAAATATAATGATATTCTTTAAGAGAACACAGGGATATTATGGATTTTTTTTAAATTTGTTGTGTTTAAACAAGTGTAATTTCTGAACGAATAAAAATACCGACTTCTGGTTTTCAGCATTCGATTCGTTGAACATTTCTCTATTAAATACATTATACCAAAAATGTTGAAACATCTTCGTTTAGCCGAATTCTAATGATTTTCTTTAAGAGAGCACAGGAAAATTATAGGAAAATTTCAGGGAATAACGCTCGAAACAAGTCCGATACTTGTCTTAGATTGCATAATACCATATAATTATTTGTACTTTTTCTTCAATGGTATACATTGTATTTACAGGTAGCAACAAAGTGTGACACCTAATAATTAATTAAAAAATGTCAAATTGATAGATTGATAAATTTGATACCCTATGTTCTATTTTAAAAAGAACGCTCTAATACATTGCTGTCAAATTCGTAACCATGGTTATGAAAAATCCCATGTTTCATGTTAAAATAAACTAACTGTATAGCACAATGTAAAATACAAATACGGTGAGTGCACTTCCCTACCAACGTGCTGTGAAAAGCGGACCAACTTTTTGCCAGATGTATGACGGGTTGCATATGATTTCAAAATATGATAGTGATTGCATCACCTAGTAATTTTTAACGAAATGTTTCGTTTGAAATTTTGTATTGTTCAAGTTAAATACAATATAATAAATTATTCCAGACTTTTAAATGGAAAATTAGAATCTAAATAATAATGCAAGTAATGTTATATTTAATTAGTAAACACATAATTAACAAAAAATATATTTTAAATGATTCAATTATGTTATATCTATTACCTACCTATCTACGAAATTTAAGCTACTTAAAGTTAAATGATCAACATAATAAATATTACTACCTAAATAGTCTTCAAACATCAAAAAACTATTTGAACTAAATCTACTGTCTATGATTGTTGCTACGTTACGCATTTGTTCATCTCCTGTTTTTAATTCCATGGCTGTTACTATTAACTCGCTATTCCGTGTATTTTCAAATTTGATTTCTGCAGTTATAAAGCAACCAAAATAAATTTTGTTTACTGATCCGGATGTAGAATTTTATGCTCAACAACATTTATTTGAAACATTTTTGTCTAAAATAATTAGGGAAGCAATGCGTACGGAAAAACTGATTTACCATGTTAAACGCCTATGGCCCGCATGGCCATAACTTTGTGCCAAATCGTCGTAGGAACTTCGTTTTTTGAGCCCAGCACAGGTAATTGAACAAGTTTCAATGCCTTTTCTGTGGATCGAGTCGACAAATTTTTCCCAACTCGGTACACATCGCCAAAAATAGACGTTTTTTTGCGAAAAAACGTATTTTTTGTTCGGGTTTTAAAGGGTACGAAAAAAGATCATCCTAATCTGAGATTATCCCCTTAAAGTACACGCACAATTTGGTTTTTCCCCGAAAGAATCGTCTAATTTGGTTGAAAAGTCGCTGAGTTATGTGCAAAAAACCAAAAAATGCCCTTTTTTTTAAAAAAATTCATAACTTTGTTCCAAATGATCGTAGGAACTTCGTTCTTTGAGTCCTGCACAGGGAATTGAGTGAATTTTAGTGCCCTTTTGATTTTTGAAAAAAAATATTTAAAGTCCATAGACATGGTCAAAGTTGGACATTTTTAAAATTAAAATTTATTATTTTTCACCGGGGTGCTGGAGGGGGGCGGAAGGGGTTGCGATAAAATTCGCAGGCATGACTTTAAAGTAGACACTTCAAAGTTTTTCGTCCACAAAGATTCATCGAAATCGATTGAAAATACGCCGAGTTATAGCGGTTTGAAAATGGTCGAAATTTCACGAATTTCAAAGTGTTTCATTATTTTTTCCGCCAGTGTATATATATATATATATATATATATATATATATATATATATATGACTTTAAAGTTGACACTTCAAAGTTTTTCGTCCACAAAGATTCATCGAAATCGATTGAAAATACGCCGAGTTATAGCGGTTTGAAAATGGTCGAAATTTCACGAATTTCAAAGTGTTTCATTTTTTTTCCGCCAGTGTATATATGTATATATATATATATATATATATGACTTTAAAGTAGACACTTCAAAGTTTTTCGTCCACAAAGATTCATCGAAATCGATTGAAAATACGCCGAGTTATAGCGGTTTGAAAATGGTCGAAATTTCACGAATTTCAAAGTGTTTCATTTTTTTTTCCGCCAGTGTATATATATATATATATATATATATATATATATATATATATATATATATATATATATATATATATATATATATATATATATATATATATATATATATATATATATATATATATATATATATTGTTACACTGTAACAATATTGATATTGTAATAAAAATTTATACAAAATTTATAGTGTAACATCAGACTTACATAGTGTTGAGGTTAGTTTAAGACTAGCATCGGAAGTATAATTGAATTTGGACAAATGTCGTCAACGTTGTTAAAAATACACAAAATGTTAAAAATAAAACAATATTTTGTAATAGTTCAGATCAAACAAAACCATTTTAAGGTATTTTTTAAAATTTCACAACTTGCCCAAGGATAAAATCTTAAAATTTTAGCTTAACCAAAGCCCTCGTAAATTTTAAATAAAATGTATCGTTTAGAAAAATGTACATAGAATTTGATGCATAAAACCAGAAGTCGATATGTTTATCCGTTCTCAAGTTACAATAAATACGAAAAAAAGATAGAATTTCTTAACTTTCTTTTGGAATTTTTTTACCTACACTAATGCCCTAAAAGGTTTTTAAAATAGTATACCTTAGTATTGAATATAGGGCGTTTAGTTTCTGTTAAATGAACCATTTTTATTTTTCGATGCACCAAGTCGGTGCATCTTATTTATTTAAGTAAGTCACTTAAATAAATAAGATTTTGTCACATTTATGGCCTACATTCAATTGTTAAGACAAATAAAAGAGATTTCGGATAACTAGATTCATGTTATTGGTGAAATTAACTGCGTATGTTTTTCAAAAAATTTCTGCTATAAGGATACTATGATTTTATGTCATCGAAAAGTCAAAGAATATCTCCATTAAATGAACCTAATGAATGGGTACATTGCTATTTAAAAAAAATTAAAGTGTTATTCGTTACTCATTTGTTTTCTGAAATACAAAAAATTGAATGCTGTCTTATTATGGAAAATAAAATGTTAAACAAATTTTATATACAATTTTTGTTGATATTTACCGAGATATATACTATATTCCATACATAGTGGGTAGCCTGTATAATATCTTTCCAGCTACTACGCAGGAATAACTTCTCAATATTGTTATATTGTAACATTCTGGTCTATGTGACATGTTTTGAACGTTAGTCTTTAAACGTCTTAACTACAAACCGGAAGTAGTACTTTTTTCAAATATTTCGATGAATATTTAATTTAAGACAATTTTTTTATTTTAAAAGAAAGATTATGTGATTAAAACCTACAATCGGTATTTTATAAATATTTTTGTATCTGATATCATTTAAGAATAATTAAAGTATATATTTATAATTTAGTATTTCGGTATTTCTTGTAGTCCATGATCAATTAACATTTGTTACTACGTAAAATTTAAATGATTATGACATGACAGTGACAATAGTAAAATTTGCATATTTGTATAATAAGTTAAAAGAATAAAGTAGGTATATGGCGGGAGGTCTTGAATTTGAATTGAATTTGAATTGAATTTGAATTGAATTTGAATTGAATTTGAATTGAATTTGAATTGAATTTGAATTGAATTTGAATTGAATTTGAATTGAATTTGAATTGAATTTGAATTGAATTTGAATTGAATTTGAATTGAATTTGAATTGAATTTGAATTGAATTTGAATTGAATTTGAATTGAATTTGAATTGAATTTGAATTGAATTTGAATTGAATTTGAATTGAATTTGAATTGAATTTGAATTGAATTTGAATTGAATTTGAATTGAATTTGAATTGAATTTGAATTGAATTTGAATTGAATTTGAATTGAATTTGAATTGAATTTGAATTGAATTTGAATTGAATTTGAATTGAATTTGAATTGAATTTGAATTGAATTTGAATTGAATTTGAATTGAATTTGAATTGAATTTGAATTGAATTTGAATTGAATTTGAATTGAATTTGAATTGAATTTGAATTGAATTTGAATTGAATTTGAATTGAATTTGAATTGAATTTGAATTGAATTTGAATTGAATTTGAATTGAATTTGAATTGAATTTGAATTGAATTTGAATTGAATTTGAATTGAATTTGAATTGAATTTGAATTGAATTTGAATTGAATTTGAATTGAATTTGAATTGAATTTGAATTGAATTTGAATTGAATTTGAATTGAATTTGAATTGAATTTGAATTGAATTTGAATTGAATTTGAATTGAATTTGAATTGAATTTGAATTGAATTTGAATTGAATTTGAATTGAATTTGAATTGAATTTGAATTGAATTTGAATTGAATTTGAATTGAATTTGAATTGAATTTGAATTGAATTTGAATTGAATTTGAATTGAATTTGAATTGAATTTGAATTGAATTTGAATTGAATTTGAATTGAATTTGAATTGAATTTGAATTGAATTTGAATTGAATTTGAATTGAATTTGAATTGAATTTGAATTGAATTTGAATTGAATTTGAATTGAATTTGAATTGAATTTGAATTGAATTTGAATTGAATTTGAATTGAATTTGAATTGAATTTGAATTGAATTTGAATTGAATTTGAATTGAATTTGAATTGAATTTGAATTGAATTTGAATTGAATTTGAATTGAATTTGAATTGAATTTGAATTGAATTTGAATTGAATTTGAATTGAATTTGAATTGAATTTGAATTGAATTTGAATTGAATTTGAATTGAATTTGAATTGAATTTGAATTGAATTTGAATTGAATTTGAATTGAATTTGAATTGAATTTGAATTGAATTTGAATTGAATTTGAATTGAATTTGAATTGAATTTGAATTGAATTTGAATTGAATTTGAATTGAATTTGAATTGAATTTGAATTGAATTTGAATTGAATTTGAATTGAATTTGAATTGAATTTGAATTGAATTTGAATTGAATTTGAATTGAATTTGAATTGAATTTGAATTGAATTTGAATTGAATTTGAATTGAATTTGAATTGAATTTGAATTGAATTTGAATTGAATTTGAATTGAATTTGAATTGAATTTGAATTGAATTTGAATTGAATTTGAATTGAATTTGAATTGAATTTGAATTGAATTTGAATTGAATTTGAATTGAATTTGAATTGAATTTGAATTGAATTTGAATTGAATTTGAATTGAATTTGAATTGAATTTGAATTGAATTTGAATTGAATTTGAATTGAATTTGAATTGAATTTGAATTGAATTTGAATTGAATTTGAATTGAATTTGAATTGAATTTGAATTGAATTTGAATTGAATTTGAATTGAATTTGAATTGAATTTGAATTGAATTTGAATTGAATTTGAATTGAATTTGAATTGAATTTGAATTGAATTTGAATTGAATTTGAATTGAATTTGAATTGAATTTGAATTGAATTTGAATTGAATTTGAATTGAATTTGAATTGAATTTGAATTGAATTTGAATTGAATTTGAATTGAATTTGAATTGAATTTGAATTGAATTTGAATTGAATTTGAATTGAATTTGAATTGAATTTGAATTGAATTTGAATTGAATTTGAATTGAATTTGAATTGAATTTGAATTGAATTTGAATTGAATTTGAATTGAATTTGAATTGAATTTGAATTGAATTTGAATTGAATTTGAATTGAATTTGAATTGAATTTGAATTGAATTTGAATTGAATTTGAATTGAATTTGAATTGAATTTGAATTGAATTTGAATTGAATTTGAATTGAATTTGAATTGAATTTGAATTGAATTTGAATTGAATTTGAATTGAATTTGAATTGAATTTGAATTGAATTTGAATTGAATTTGAATTGAATTTGAATTGAATTTGAATTGAATTTGAATTGAATTTGAATTGAATTTGAATTGAATTTGAATTGAATTTGAATTGAATTTGAATTGAATTTGAATTGAATTTGAATTGAATTTGAATTGAATTTGAATTGAATTTGAATTGAATTTGAATTGAATTTGAATTGAATTTGAATTGAATTTGAATTGAATTTGAATTGAATTTGAATTGAATTTGAATTGAATTTGAATTGAATTTGAATTGAATTTGAATTGAATTTGAATTGAATTTGAATTGAATTTGAATTGAATTTGAATTGAATTTGAATTGAATTTGAATTGAATTTGAATTGAATTTGAATTGAATTTGAATTGAATTTGAATTGAATTTGAATTGAATTTGAATTGAATTTGAATTGAATTTGAATTGAATTTGAATTGAATTTGAATTGAATTTGAATTGAATTTGAATTGAATTTGAATTGAATTTGAATTGAATTTGAATTGAATTTGAATTGAATTTGAATTGAATTTGAATTGAATTTGAATTGAATTTGAATTGAATTTGAATTGAATTTGAATTGAATTTGAATTGAATTTGAATTGAATTTGAATTGAATTTGAATTGAATTTGAATTGAATTTGAATTGAATTTGAATTGAATTTGAATTGAATTTGAATTGAATTTGAATTGAATTTGAATTGAATTTGAATTGAATTTGAATTGAATTTGAATTGAATTTGAATTGAATTTGAATTGAATTTGAATTGAATTTGAATTGAATTTGAATTGAATTTGAATTGAATTTGAATTGAATTTGAATTGAATTTGAATTGAATTTGAATTGAATTTGAATTGAATTTGAATTGAATTTGAATTGAATTTGAATTGAATTTGAATTGAATTTGAATTGAATTTGAATTGAATTTGAATTGAATTTGAATTGAATTTGAATTGAATTTGAATTGAATTTGAATTGAATTTGAATTGAATTTGAATTGAATTTGAATTGAATTTGAATTGAATTTGAATTGAATTTGAATTGAATTTGAATTGAATTTGAATTGAATTTGAATTGAATTTGAATTGAATTTGAATTGAATTTGAATTGAATTTGAATTGAATTTGAATTGAATTTGAATTGAATTTGAATTGAATTTGAATTGAATTTGAATTGAATTTGAATTGAATTTGAATTGAATTTGAATTGAATTTGAATTGAATTTGAATTGAATTTGAATTGAATTTGAATTGAATTTGAATTGAATTTGAATTGAATTTGAATTGAATTTGAATTGAATTTGAATTGAATTTGAATTGAATTTGAATTGAATTTGAATTGAATTTGAATTGAATTTGAATTGAATTTGAATTGAATTTGAATTGAATTTGAATTGAATTTGAATTGAATTTGAATTGAATTTGAATTGAATTTGAATTGAATTTGAATTGAATTTGAATTGAATTTGAATTGAATTTGAATTGAATTTGAATTGAATTTGAATTGAATTTGAATTGAATTTGAATTGAATTTGAATTGAATTTGAATTGAATTTGAATTGAATTTGAATTGAATTTGAATTGAATTTGAATTGAATTTGAATTGAATTTGAATTGAATTTGAATTGAATTTGAATTGAATTTGAATTGAATTTGAATTGAATTTGAATTGAATTTGAATTGAATTTGAATTGAATTTGAATTGAATTTGAATTGAATTTGAATTGAATTTGAATTGAATTTGAATTGAATTTGAATTGAATTTGAATTGAATTTGAATTGAATTTGAATTGAATTTGAATTGAATTTGAATTGAATTTGAATTGAATTTGAATTGAATTTGAATTGAATTTGAATTGAATTTGAATTGAATTTGAATTGAATTTGAATTGAATTTGAATTGAATTTGAATTGAATTTGAATTGAATTTGAATTGAATTTGAATTGAATTTGAATTGAATTTGAATTGAATTTGAATTGAATTTGAATTGAATTTGAATTGAATTTGAATTGAATTTGAATTGAATTTGAATTGAATTTGAATTGAATTTGAATTGAATTTGAATTGAATTTGAATTGAATTTGAATTGAATTTGAATTGAATTTGAATTGAATTTGAATTGAATTTGAATTGAATTTGAATTGAATTTGAATTGAATTTGAATTGAATTTGAATTGAATTTGAATTGAATTTGAATTGAATTTGAATTGAATTTGAATTGAATTTGAATTGAATTTGAATTGAATTTGAATTGAATTTGAATTGAATTTGAATTGAATTTGAATTGAATTTGAATTGAATTTGAATTGAATTTGAATTGAATTTGAATTGAATTTGAATTGAATATTAAACCGGCCTCACATATATTTTCACAGAATTTTTATAAGATTAGAAACCGTAAAAAACGCGCCGCAGGCGAAATTTTTTGTTTAGGATCAAACGTTTTACTAAAAATGATATTTTTAACACGACGGAAAAACTTTATTGTATCCTCTTTTCATGCGTCGAATAAAGCAAACCTAATGACTTAAAATTCTTCATTTTGTCATTGTTATCGTTGTTTTACATTTAAAATATAAAATGGTCCTATTTATTTTATTTTGTCTTATTTATTTGTGCAATTTCTGCAGCTCTACATCAACATGTCACCCCCGTAGGGGGTATTTAAGTATTCCCATACATCTTGCTCTCTGTGTATGTTCTTCAACGTTTCCTCTTCTCTTTTTCTACTCTCTGCCTTTTTGCTTATACATAAGTCTCTAAATTCTTTCCTTTTTTTCATATATTCTTCTTTGCTGTCTTGGCCGTTTTTCCATTTCTTCAGAGCTTTTCTCAGTTCTTGTTTGCAAATTTTGCAGCTCTTGTCCCACCAGTTATTTCTGATTGTGTCCGTTCTCTCTATCGTCCATTTCGCTTGTTTGCTGTCTTGTATTTTGCTTATCATTTCTTCAATTTCTTCATCTATCGCAGCTCTGTTGAAATGTTCATTTTTTAAACGTTCTTTGAATTTTGCTATGCCCTTTTCTGACCAATCTGTTTTTTTTACGTATTTTATTCTTTTCTTCAACTTCGTCCTTGTTGTTGTTGCTGTATAGGTTTACCATGATTGGGAAATGATCTGATTCTGTTCTTTCATCAATTACAAATCTTGTAACTTTTGTTAGTGATGTTCCGTTGACTATGCCATAATAAATCACTGTACCTTCTCCTCTGGGTCCAACATATGTGAGCTCTCCTTCTTCATCTCCAGCTGTCGAGCCGTTTAATATTCCCCAGCCTCTTTCTTCTATAATTTCTATAAGTTTGTTACCTTCTGTATTTTCTACTTTGTCTTTCGATATTCTGTTTTCTTCATGTATTTCTCTAATCATTTTACCCTTCTCTCCTGTTCTTGCATTAAAATCGCCGCCAATTATTAGATTATATTCTTCTGGTCCGTTATTTAATGCATCTTCCAGTTCTTTGTATATATTTCTTATATTGTTATCATTGTAAACTGTTATTATTTTCCATTTCTCTTTGTCTACTTTTATGTTCCTCTCTACTATTTGTTTTTCGAAGAAAACCCTAAAAATTATTAAATTTAACGAGAGTAAACTTACCATACTGTATTTCCGTATATGTTTTTTATTATTGTGACATTACTTTTCTGCAAGTAATAATACTACAGTTTTATATGTGCTAGTGTTACTGTTTTCAAACAAATTTTGTTAAATGTTTGTTTTTATTATAGAACCCTGAGGAAGGATTATACTACGATCCGAAATATCGGTTTTTGAAATAAAATATGTCTAAAAACTAATTTTTGCGTTTTGCATATTTTGCTTTGTATACGAGATATATTGAAAAAACCAAAAGGGGTGCCTTTTCACCCCTATCTTCAATTTCCACCCTCTAATTTAATAGCACTCCGCGGTTTTTTCTTTTTTTATAACCCATTGAACGATTCCTGCAATAAAAACCCGTGATCGTCTTAGTTCCTTATTGCCCTGTTTTTTAAGACATAAATCAATAGCCTATTAGCATTACATATTTTTTATCTCTGCTAACTTTTCATTATACCATTTGACAGTTTGACTATTGAACTTAGATTGTTTGTTCTTTACTGGACAATTAATATTCACTGCATGAAGAAAAAAATTATAAAAATAATCAAAAGCTTCTTCTGCATCAGTTTGATTGTAAAGTTCATCCCATAAATAATAATTTAACCAGTTCAGAAAATCATTTTATTTTTGTGCAGTAATAATACGGTGACCTAATGATACATCAGATTCACCATGATTTATATCTCTCCAAGTAAATTCTAAAGCAAAGTGGTCTGATATTAGAGATTACATTATCAATGCAAGTACCAGTGCCTGCATATGATATTCTCGTTACATTAGAGTTGGTTATATTTAACCCATATTCGCTAATTACGTCATATAAATTGTAGTACAAATTACTTTATTAAAGAAATTGATGTTAAAATCACCACATATTATTATTGAGCATTGCTTACGAAAAATATTGTTTCAAATTAACCTTAACGTATCTAGAAATAAATCAAAATTTTCGATTGGTGATCTATATAAACTGATACAATAATAACATTAGTCCATGGGCCAGCTAAGATGTTGGTATAATTTGGGGGTACTAAGTTTCCTTTTATCAATAGTTATATATGAGTATAAGGATCACTAAAAACCATGATTGCCATCCTCAAGTGGTAGCTAATAGAAATGGCGGCCAATACAAGATGGCCGTCGTTGCTTTTAAAAAACGGCTATATCTATGGAAGTAATGGTACGATTTCAACAAACTTTTTATCGTATCATTTTTAAAGTACATTAAATTTGCAACAATTTAAGCCCAACCTCAGCTCTGTACGTCCAATAGTTTCCGAGATATGGCACTTCTAAAATTAGCACTTTTTTCAAAAATATGAAAGTTGAGAAATTTTAGCTTTTTTCGTAATTTTTGTGTTTAATTAACTGTAATTTCTGAATGAAACAAAATATTGTCTTCCGGTTTCTTTCATTAAATTTTACGAACATTTCCCTATAAAATATGTTATTTTAGAAACTTTTGAAGGCGTTTATTAAGCCAAAATATCAATTTTTTTTCGTGAGAAGTATTCAAATATTTTGTATTTATTATGTTTAATGAGCTGTAACTTCTGAACAGATAAAGTTATCGACTTCCGGTTTCTTTCATTAAATTCTACGAACATTTCTCAATAAGATACAGTATTTTAAAATATTTTTTGGGTATTTATTAAGTCAAAATATCAAATGTTTTTCCGAGAGAAAATTGAGAAATTTTTAAATTTTTAATAAACTGTACCTTCTGAACGAATAAAAATATATACTTCCGGTTTCTTTTATTGAATTCTACATACATTTCTCTATAAGATACAGTATTTAAAAAAGTTCTAAGTGCATTAGTTAAGCCCAAATATTAAATTTTTTCCGAGACAAAGTTGAGAATTTTATAATTTTTTTATTTATTGTGTTTAATGAACTGTAACTTCTAAACGAATAAACTAATCGACTTCCGCTTTCTTTTATGACATTCTACTTACATTTCTCTATAAGATACAATATTTTTAAAAGTTTTTAGGGCGTTCGTTAAGCCAATATATTAATTTTTTAATCGTTAAGAATCTATCTTATAGAGAATTTTATGATTTACATTTTCTTATGTAACACTTTTTCACCTAATATGAACAGTTTCTGAGATAAATGTGAAAAACTTATTTTCGGACACAATTTTCGTCCACCAAGGTGAATTTGGGAGTAAGAATTCGAGCAAATAACATACCTAGGCGTGTTCAGCGGGTATCAAACCTATTAATCAATTGTTACATGATTTGCCTCTAGGAGTGATTTCTAGACGTCTTTTGAAATAATTATCCTGGTCTATATTGAAGGCTGCTCTCCTAAAAATATACTTTTACTTCCATAGACATAGCCGTTTTTTAAAAGCAACGCCGGCCATATTGTATTGGCCGCCATTTCTATTAGCTACCACTTGAGGATGGCAATCATGGTTTTTAGTGACCCTTATACTCATATATAACTATGGTTAAAAGGAAATTTAGTACCCCCAAATTATACCGAAATCTTGAATTTGGCTAGCTGGCCCATGGACTAATAAGGAAGTATTGTAATCGCGAAAAATTTCGGTTTTCAGATTTTGATGGAAATATCCGTTTTGACCTTTTCTGAATCCATTATGACTAATTTCGTCGTGACGTCTGTACGTACGGACGTATGTATGTCGCATAACTCAAATACGGTTAGACGTAGAAAGTTGAAAATTTGTATTTAGGACTGTTATAGCAGCTAGTTGTGCACCTCCTATTTTTTGTTTCAATCTACAAACCGGAAGTAGTACTTTTTTCAAATATTTCGATAAATATGTAATTTAAGACAAATTTTTTTATTTTAAATGAAAGATTATGTGATTATTACCTACAATCGGTATTTTATAAATATTTTTGTATCTGGCGTCATTTAAGAATAATTAAAGTATATATTTATAATTTAGTATTTCGGTATCTTGTAGTCCATGATCGATTAACATTTGTTACTACGTAAAATTTAAATGATTATGACATGACAGTGACAATAGTAAAATTTGCTTTATATCTTCTTCTGCAGTTTAAATAAAATGACTAAATAAAATATATTTGTGAGTATAGTAGCAGTAGTAGTACTTATATATTAATATATTTGTATAATAAGTTAAAAGAATAAAGTAGGTATATGGCGGGAGGTCTTGTGGTGGGCACGTCAGATTTTTTTATATTATTCTACATTTTAGTTATTAAGAAAAGTATGAACAGTTTAATAGGCGTACAAGTCATGTGGTGTCCACGTCAGATTTTTTCTTCTAATTCAAGTAACAACAAATTATTTTAGTTTTTTAGCTTTATAATTCCACTTTTACTAAGAGTTTCCTCAGGTATTTCAACAATACTATCATTTAATTCATTGACACTTTTACATACGCTGCATGTCCAGTTATCAGATTTTATAGATTCATCATATCAGCACACCTGAAATGTATAACACTTTTACACTGATTACACGACACTCCATTTGCAACTTTTCTATTGCAAATTTTACACTTGTTTTCTTTGTTTTGTTTAAAGCGATTCTCAGCTATGTTGCCATTGCTCGCCATCTTACTTACTTAATTATTCATTTTCCAATTTTATATGAACAATTAAACTGAAGAAAAAATTAACAAATCAAATAAAGCAATTAAATTTTTTTCCAAATGTTTCAAATGGAACAACAGAAAACGCACATTTCTATATACCTAGAGATAATAACAACATTGATTTTTTTTGCAGATTACTAATGTTAATAGCTATTGCAACATAATAATTACTAATCGAAGACGTTTTCTGTGTCTAAAACAGCTTCCTTCCAGCGGGTCATGAATTTATGACTCACACCAAGAATTCGCTGTGACGACACGAGGGCATCCCCCTGGTGCACGACCAATTAAGTAGGAAATAATAATTACATAATAATTACTATTTCAATAACTTGTAGGTATACTCGTATAAGAAGAAAAAAGAAATAATAAAATTTTATAAAAATTACTAGATTAGATCCACTTTTATTTATAACAAATGTACTTAGAAAATAGTTAAACAAAATATGTCATGCACTAACAGATATGATATTGGTATTTATGTTTAAATCAAATTTGATAAATATTAATTAACAAATGAGTAATACTTAAATTCCTTGAAACACAAAATTAAAAATAGGCAAATGTTTAATATTTTTGAATCAACTCTAATTTCGGACTGAAGAAAGAAGTCCACTTTCGGTTTGCGGCATTACTTCCCAACCACTGGACTACAAGGCGATAGGTACATAAAAGATAAAAAAATAACGACTACAATACTATTTATTCTGTTTTTTATTTTCTATGAGGTTCATTTTTTTTGCTTGAGCTGCGAGTATGTCTTCGGATTCTCTACATTTAAGTTCTTTCGGTATTTACCTTAAAATTATTTCTGGAAGAATAAATTTTTTATAAAAATTTAATAATTTTGGCTCCATTTTTGTAAACAAAAAATTATCATCTTTCTCAATAATTTCGATGAACATTGGACGATCGTTGTGAAGAAATACTACAAAATATATATGTGATGTGATACTACTAAAATGATTTATTGTTCTTACTACAAACTATATTTATTTGGTTTACGAATACAAGCACAAATCAAACATGGTTGCTGTTCGTTGGCTGTCATGCTACACGAGGTTTCCATCACAGATGTATTCCTACGCCCAACAAACAAACCCACAATCCCTTGCAACAAGACAAGTGGCGCGAACAGCCATATATTCAAATAAATACACCTATTTAAATTTTAACAATAAGAGTACAATACAGATAAGTAACTGAATATAAACTAAATACCCAATATGCCCCCGGCCTTGAAGGTCTGTGGCCTTCAATTATTACAAATAATACAGTAATTGGAAACATGTTTAGAATGATAATCTAAGAACTAAATTCACTATGACACCTGTTTCACATGACTGACTATGTAATTGGTAATGGACACAATTTCACCACTGCACGTTTTATTAGTCCTTTGGTGGTTCTAACGGTGGCTACTCGGGTGATACCATCATTTCCTGGGTGCACAGAATCCACTATTCCCAGCAACCAGCAAAGCAGTGGGAGGTTGTCTTCGTTCACGATGACGACTGTCCCTGACTACAGGGACCCAGAGTTGACCTTCCAACGAGCTCGTTGTTGGAGTTCAGAAATATACTCTTTAGCCCATCTAGCCCAAAAATGCTGATTGAGCTGCTGGATACGTTGAAATGTGGAGAGTCGGTTTTCTTTAATGTGAGTGACACTTGGGTCTGCCAATGACGTTAGCGGTCTTCCAATAGACCATATTAATTATTCAATGCGCATGCTCAGTAATCACCAATCACAATGCTGTGAGTACTACCGAAATGGAACTAATGTTTCCTTATGGGAAAAAGTGAATTTTTAAACTAATATAGTAATTCATGCAGACATAATCACATGGCCGTTTTTTAATATCAGTTATATTTAATAAGTATCGAATTCTGCCCCTGTTTAATATAAATGATCATTAGTTTATTATGTGAAAATAACTATGAAAATTTGAATTTTTTTAGCGGGATCCCAACATCTCGAGTGATAGATAACTTAAAAGTTTGTTTTTCTGTTGATGTAGTGTCATATAATTTATATCAATATGCTTAGTTACAAATATTGTGTTTCAAATCGTGTTTTAAAATTAAAAAATTAAAAATTTTAACACCGAAACGGCTGATCATTGCCAACTTATTTAGAAAAATAAGAAATTGTTGGCATCACTTTTTTACATCGCAGGTCAGCCGGAAGAGGCGCTATAATAATTAATATGGTCTATTAAGAAGTGTGCTGGAGTCAAAGGAGTAGGGTCAGAGGGATCAATAGATATAGGTGTTAGTGGTCTGGAGTTTAAGACAGCTTCGATCTGTATCAATAACGTGGAAAATTCTTCATACGTTAAAGAGGCGTTTGCTGCTATTCTTTTTATATGATACTTAGCTGAACGAATACCAGCCTCCCATAAGCCACCCATGTGAGGAGAACGAGCGGGTATAAATCTCCAACGTATACCCTCTGAATTAAAATGTGTTTCTAATTGGTCTTTGTTGCCCATAATAAACGTACCTAACTCTTGCAATTCATTATTAGCACCTACGAAGTTTGTTCCATTGTCTGAATTCATTTCGGTAGGTTTGCCGCGTCGACTAACAAATCTACGAAATGCTGCTATAAATGTTTCTTTAGACAAGTTACTGACTAACTCAATGTGCACAGCTTTTGTGATGAAGCATACAAATAAACAAACGTATGATTTTACATGTTTATTACTAGCCCAGTCAAAATCGACACAAAAAATCGCTAAATTCGCAAAGCATGATGTATCTCTGATTTTTTAGTATGTTGTTTGGACCCATTAGGGCTATGTATACCCAAGTTTTCAACTCTCAAAAAGTTGTGGAAAAATTTTTATACACGAAAAACCGCGAAATTTTCGGACTTTTTTCAGATTCTGCTCTATATCTCATAAACCATGCATTTTTCGTGGAAAGCTATTCTATACATTTTTAAGACCATTAAATTTGTGACAAAATAAGCCCAACCGGAGCTCTATACGTCTAATAGTTTCCGAGATATGGTACTTTGAAAATAGGCCAGTTTTTCCAAAAATTGAAAGTTGAGAAATTTTTGCTTTTTTCGTAATTTTGAGCTATAACTTCTGAACGGATAAAGATATTGACTTCCGGTTTCTTTTATTAAATTCTAAGAACATTTCTCCATAAAATACGTTATTTTAAAAACTTTTTAGGGCATTCATGAAGCCAAAATATCAATTTTTTTTTTTGACAAGTTTTCAAATGTTTTGTATTTATTGTGTTTAATGTACTGTATCTTCTAAACGGATAATGTTATCGACTTCCGGTTTATCACATTAAATTCTACGAACATTTCTCTATAAAATGCAGTATTTAATTATTTTTTTTGTACTTATTAAGCCAAAATATCAAATGTCTTTTCAAGAGAAAATTGAGAAATTTTTAAATTTGTAATATTTATTGTGTTTAATGAGCTGTAACTTCTGAACGGATGAAAAAATCGACTTCCGGTTGCTTTTATTAAATTCTACGAACGTTTCTCCATAAGATACATTATTTTAAAAACTTTTTAGGTCGTTCATTAAGCCTAAATTTCAAATGTTTTTTCGAGAGAAAGTAAAGAAATTTTTCAATTTTTAATAATTGCTGTATTTAATGTACTGTAACTTCTGAATGGATAAAGTTATCGAATTTCGGTGTCTTGCATTAAATTCTACGAACATTTCTCCATAAGATGCAGTATATATTAAAAAAAATTTTTGGGTATTTATTAAGCCAAAATATTAAATGTTTCTTCAAGAGAAAATTGAGAAATATTTAAATTTTTAATAATTGTGTTTAATGTGCTGTAACTTCTGAAGGGATAAAATTATCGACTTCCGGTTTGTTTTATTACATTCTACGAACATTTCTCTATAAAATACATTATTTTAAAAACGTTTTAGGGTGTTAATTAAGCCAAAATATCAAATAAGATAATAAACCGGATAGTGTGACGTGAAATAGGGGGTGAAGATCCATGAGAGGGTTGGAAGAGGGGTACCTACCTACATTATTTAATACCTCCTATATGATCATAATACGTTTTGCATGTTTAAATCTCACTTCATGCAACAAAAAAGTGGCTAGGTACAATTCTAGGAAAATACGATTTTACCTTATATGGTTTTTTTTGAGAGAACTACGAGGCTTACAGATTCCACTCTGCGCTTAATTTAAAGCTAATTAAATTGTCTACAAATTATATTTACAAGTTATACTAGTAGGATCAATGGTTTCAACGAAATTTCGGTCCAAAGAAGGTCTAAAATTAAATTTGTAATATTTGGAAAAATTGGCCTATTTTCAAAGTGCCATATCTCGAAAACTATTAGACGTATAGAGCTCCGGTTGGGCTTATTTTGTCACAAATTTAATGGTCTTAAAAATGTATAGAATAGCTTTCGACGAAAAATGCATGGATTAGGAGATATTGAGCAGAATCTGAAAAAAGTCCGAAAATTTCGCGGTTTTTCGTGTATAAAAATTTTTCCACAACTTTTTGAGAGTTGGAAACTTGGGTATACATATCCCTAATGGGTCCAAACAACATACTAAAAAATCAGAGATACATCATGCTTTGCGAATTTAATGTCGATTTTGACTGGGCTATACCTCGACCTTTTTTATCCTTGATGAGGAACGGACCTCCGTAGTCAACCCCACAAATTTGGAAAGGATGCATTTTTTGAACTCTACTTGTCGGTAGTGATCCCATTATTGGCGTAATGTTTTGTGGTTT
This sequence comes from Agonum fuliginosum, assembly GCA_947534325.1. NCBI lineage: Eukaryota > Metazoa > Arthropoda > Insecta > Coleoptera > Carabidae > Agonum > Agonum fuliginosum. The sequence goes on along the minus strand of OX384037.1, from coordinate 17,134,873 downwards.
TACCTTAAAGCAAACTACACATTTTCGTACGATTTGTCGAACTATACTTCTAGCTGATATGGGCCAAAAGGATTCTCTAATAGAATACAAAGTTTGTTGTGCGCCGGCGTGAAGCAAACGAATATGTTCGTGTTGGATCAACAGGGTTGTGAAATGATGCTTAGACGGCAACAGAATTGGATGCCTTTTATCAAATGTATAATGTGACCTATCAAGTCTATCACCTACACGAACTATGTTATCTTCATCTATGAACGGATTTAAGCTTATAAGTTTACTATTGTTTTTTACTGATTTGTTTGCCCTTAAACGTTTGTAATAATCAAAAAATTCTTCCAGCTATATCCGTCTAATTATACAATTTAAAGTGTTCCTTAATTCAGTTTCTGTGACTGGACCACGATGCCTCATTTTCGGTTTTAACAGACAGTTATTTTTAAATCTAAAACAGTATGTAATTACTCGTTTCATTCGGCCAAATGTTGAGAATCTTTCAATAATGTTACAGCGATTTGTATTTGTTAATACAGTACTTTGAACTTTAATTTCTGGGACTTCATGCGGCCTATACGGATTGCCCAAGTTTCAGAACAATTGCGTAACCATGGTGGACCATTCCACCAAAGAGAACAATCTTGTACTACCCATGGAAATACGCCCCGTAATATGTCTGCAGGATTATCTTTTGTGGGAACATGGCGCCATTCACAGTTTGAAGTTAATGATTGAATTTCCGCGATACGGTTACTTACAAATGGTTTAAGTTGGTTTGGGCTAGTTTTAATCCACGCTAGGACTATACTTGAGTCACTCCATAGTGTACATTCATAATGCTTGTCTGATGCTTTTAAAATATTTGTCAACAACCGAGAAGCTACTACTGCGGCACAAAGTTCAAGTCTAGGTATACTAGTCGGTTTAAGTGGTGCTATTTTCGATTTAGCGCTAATTAGACTGCATTGCGTTTGATCCTGAACTTGTGATCTTAAATAAGCACAAGCTCCGTACGCATCCTTCGATGCGTCGCAGAACACATGTATTTCCCTTCGTTCCGCGTCTCTAATTGTTATGCACCTTGGTATCTCAATATTATTCAACTCACCAAGCTCTGAATAAAATTTAGTCCACCGCTTATTTATATGTTCAGGCCAGTCCCAGGATAAATTTTCTATCCATAGCGATTGCAAAAGAATTTTAGCTAATATTGTGCAACAACCTAACAAACCCAAAGGGTCGAATATTTGTGCAATTTTCGACAATAAAGTTCTTTTCGTAATGAGATTGTTTTCTATTTTATTATTGATTTTATAAGTTATCATGTCGCTATCACAAAACCAGTAGACGCCTAATGTTTTGTTTCCTTCTGTTTGACCGAATTTTACCATGCTATTACTAGCTTCAACATTAAGCTCACTAAGAACATATTTTTCATTAGTTTTCCATTTTCGTAATTCCATGCAGGCTGATTGTAAAATGTCTGATACAGTTTTACAAATTTTTGATAATTCATTCGGATCGTCACATCCCGTCAACAAGTCATCTACATAAAAATCATTTTTAATCGTGTTCGATGCACTAACATGAGTTTCCGCGTTTTCAATGCCAAGTTGATAAAGACATCTTATTGCTAGAAATGGAGCGGACGCGATCCCATAAGTTACCGTTTTAAGATTATACTCCCGGACAGATTCACTAGGATCAAACCTCCACAAAATCCGTTGTAGCGGCCATTGACTAGGATCTACGTTTATTTGGCGATACATCTTGGCAATATCTGCGGATGCAACATATAAGTGTTCACGAAATCTTATAAGAATCGAAAAGAGATCGGTTTGTAAACAAGGACCTACCATTTGTATATCGTTAAATGAAACACCTGTACTAGTTTTTGCTGATGCATTAAATACCACTCGTAATTTAGTAGTTGTATGTTCTTCGTTCAGAACACCGTGATGCGGCATATAGTACGAGTTTAAATTTTCTGTATTTTTAGCTTCACACATATGATTTAGGTTTAAGTATTCTTGGATAAAATCGCTATACATATTTCTTAATTCAGGATTTTGCAATCGTTTTCTTTCCAAAGAAAAGAAACAGTTTAGTGCCTTCTCTTTCGATTTCCCTAAGTTTGATGTGCTATCTTTCAAAGGAATAGATACTACAAATCTACCGGTTTCCTCGCGCTTGTGTGTATCCAAAAAATGTTTCTCGCATGCTATCTCTTCAAGTGATCGTACCGGTTCGGAATTAACTTCTTCGAGCGTCCAAAATTTAGCAAGTTGATCGCGAATATCAAAAGTCTCAGTGTTATGAACTTTAATAAAATTGCAATACAAGTTTTGTGAATTAAACGGTAATGGACCCGTCAAAATCCACCCAAATTTTGTTTGTTTTAGAACTGGTAAATCAACGCCAAGTTTGATTTGATTTGCTCCTAGAACTTGCCAAAATACTTCTGCTCCTAAAAGCATATCTATTTTACGTGGAATGTTAAACCTAGGATCTGCTAATTCTATAGAGTCTGGAATTGGTATTTCAAATTTATTAAATCCGTGATTAGGTAATTTACCACAAATTGTTTGTGCTACAAAGCAAGAAATTTCAGTTTCAAATTTTGTGATTCGTGATCTTAACGATAACGTTGTTTTTTCATCGATAGAAGATTTTACTGTACCTACACCCGATATTGATACACAAGCTACACTTGTTCGTAACCCCATTCGTTTACAAAACTCTTTGGTAATTAAATTTGATTGTGAGCCTGAGTCTAATAAAATCCTACATTCGTGATCTTTCCCACGAGAATCCACTACATTTACTAACGCCGTTGCTAACAATATTTGAGCTGTCAGTTTAGAGCGGTTGTACAATATTGTCTACTACGATAGTTGTTTGCGTTTCTAAATTATGTTGATCTACTTTAACGACTGCTGTTTGACAATCCCCTTGCGAATCTCCTTTACCTTTTTCTACGTGCAAAAGTGTGTGGTGTTTTTTGTTACATTTCTTACAATTTCTAGATGTACACTCGCGGATAAAGTGACCAACCCGTAAACAATTGATGCAAAGAGATTTAGCTTTTATACGTTCTAATCTATCACTAACAGGTATGTTTAACAACTCACTACATGTTCCTGCAGAGTGTGGACCGGAACAATAATTACATTTATGACTATCTGTGCTTAAGTAAATGTTTGTCTTATTTGAATGATCAAATGTTTTTCGTTTGTCTCCACTACTGTTATTATTATTAGAATATGACTTTGTTCGCAGCTGATTTTGATCTACTAAATTTTCCAAAGAATCTGCTTTGTTTGACAAAAATTGTAGTAGTTTTTTAACAGTTGGCATCTCATTATCTTTAATTGTTGTTTCCCAATCTCGCGCTGTTACCCCATCAAGTTTACTCGTAACTAAATGTATTACAAATACATCAAATTGCTCAATAGGTTGTTCTAAAACCTTTAGTGCTCTTAAATGTTGCGTAACTTCATTTACTAGAATTCTAATTGCTTTATTTGATTCAGATTCTATTTTTGATAATTTAAACAACGCTTTTATGTGATTGTTTACTAATAACCGCGTTTTATTGTATCGCTCGCATACCAATCGCCATGCTTCGTCGTAATTATTGTTAGATGTTTCTAAAAGACTAATTAGCTTAGCAGCATCCCCCACAAGAGATGACTTCAGATATTGGAATTTTATTACGTTGTCAATCGAGTTGTTGTTATGTATAACAGATAAAAATGTATCGCGATATTCTAACCAGTTATTATGAGAGTGAAGCTAGCAGCCGATTCGTAGCAGCCGATTCGAATTTGGACAACCCTAGCAATAAAAATACGAGGCAGGCTTGAAAATGTACTTTAGACTGCAAAAGAATAACCACTTTTAAAAAATCAGCTGTTATATGTATTTTATATATTTTTTTAATACAATTTAATTCGCAGGGGTTCCTAATACATCAACCTGAAATAAATATAATTCAATTTTTATGTTAAATTAAGTCAATATAACTATGCGAGAATTTTATTTAATTTCAAGATGGTAAAATAGATGCCCACTTATTATTTAAATATGCTATATCTCCCTTATAGTTACCTGTATCACAACCATAGTTTAGAAGGTTGTACACACAACTACCCTTAATATTATTTATTATTTTGCATAGTAAGTAATTTGTATCAGGGGATGAAATGTCTTTATTTACGTAAAATTAATTTGACTCAAGAAAAAATAAACAATTCCTAACATTAACACCCCTATATCTCAATTATGGTTACCTGTATCACAACCATATTGTAGAGGGTTGTTCACATAACTACCCTTATGAATATTTTGCATAGTAAAATTTTTTTATCAGGGGATGAAATGTATTTATTTACGTTAAATTAATTTATCTCAAGGAAAAAGCAACAATTCCTATCATAAACACCCCTATATCTCAATTATGGTTACCTGTATCACAACCATATTGTAGAGGGTTGTTCACACAACTACCCTTATGAATATTTTGCATAGTAAAATTTTTTTATCAGGGGATGAAATGTATTTATTTACGTTAAATTAATTTATCTCAAGGAAAAAGCAACAATTCCTATCTCGATTCCTATCATAAACACCCCTATATCTCAATTATGGTTACCTGTATCACAACCATATTGTAGAGGGTTCTTCACACAACTACCCTTATGAATATTTTGCATAGTAAGAAATTTTTATCAGGGGATGAAATGTATTTATTTACGTTAAATTAATTTATCTCAAGAAAAAAGCAACAATTCCTATCATAAACACCCCTATTTATCTCACTTATGGTTACCTGTATCACAACCATATTGTAGAGGGTTGTTCACACAACTACCCTTATGAATATTTTGCATAGTAAGAAATTTTTATCAGGGGATGAAATGTATTTATTTACGTTAAATTAATTTATCTCAAGGAAAAAGCAACAATTCCTATCATAAACACCCCTATATCTCAATTATGGTTACCTGTATCACAACCATATTGTAGAGGGTTGTTCAGACAACTACCTTTATAAATATTTTGCATATTAAGAAATTTTTATCAGGGGATGAAATGTATTTATTTACGTTAAATTAATTTATCTCAAGAAAAAAGCAACAATTCCTATCATAAACACCCCTATATCTCAATTATGGTTACCTGTATCACAACCATATTGTAGAGGGTTTGTTTACACAACTACTCTTATGAATATTTTGCATAGTAAGAAATTTTTATCAGGGGATGAAATGTCTTTATTTGCGTTAAATTAATTTATCTCAAGAAAAAAAGCAACAATTCCTATTATAAACAGCCCCATATATCTCAATTATAGTTACCTGTATCACAACTATGTTTTAGAGGGTTGTTCACACAACTACCCTTATAGATATTTTGCATAGTAAGTAATTTTTATCAGGGGATGAAATGTCTTTATTTAAGTAAAAATAATTTGACTCAAGAAAAAAACAAAAATTCTTATCACAAACATCCCCATATCTCCCTTATAGATACCTGTATCACAAACATATTTTCTACGGTTGCTTACACAACTACCCTTATTAATATTTTACATATTAACTAATTTTTTTGAGGGGATGAAATGTCTTTATTTACGTAAAATTTATTTGTCTTAAGAGAAAAGCAACAATTCCTATCATAAACACCCCCATATCTCCCTTATAGTTATCTGTATCACAATCACATTGTAAAGGGATGTTCACACAACTAACCTTATTAATATTTTACATTGTAAGTAATTTTTATCAGGGGATGAAATGTATTTATTTACGTAAAACTAATATGTCTCCAGAGAAAAACAGTAATTTATATTATACACACCCTCATATCACCCTTAAAGTTCACTGTATCATAACCATATTTTACAGCGTATTTTATATAACTACCCACTATATTTAAACAATTATTTGATCAATTTATTCAGGGGATGTGATGTTGAAATTTAATGAAAACAAATTGAATGTTGGGAAAAACATAAAATGTTGAAATTTTAATAATAACAGTAAATTATAGAGGGTTGCTAATACAGCTACCCATATTAGTATTTTGCGTAGTAGGTAAGTAATTTTTGTCAGGGGATGAAATGCATTTATTTGTGTAAAATTCATTTTTCTCAAGAGAAAAACAGAAATTCTTTTCATAAGCACACCCATTTCTGTTCGCTGTATTACAACCATATTTTGTTATGTTAAACAATTTATACAGGGAATGCGATGTTGAAATTTATTTGAAATTTATTTAACGTTGGGAAAATAGATATACATTTTTAATTCAAATACCCTATATCTCCCTTATAGTAACCTGTATCACAACCTTATTTTAATTGTTTGGTCATACAAATGATTGTGATACAGTAAACTGTAAGGGAGATATTGCGTACTTGAATTGTATAATTATTTTTCTAAATATTAAATTAATTTTAATTAAATTGGAAAATCACATGCACTGAATACATTAATAAATAGAACTTGAAAATATAGTAGCTAGTTGTATTAACAATTTTATTAAATATCGTTGCGAAACAGCGACCTATAAGGAAAATATGGGGATGTTAGTAATAAGAATTGTTGTTTTTTTCGTGAGACAAATTAATTTTATGTAAATAAAGACATTTCGTCCCCTGATAAAAATTATTTACCACGCAAAATATCTATCAGGGTAGTTGTGTGAACAACCCTCTAAAACATAGTTGTGATACAGGTAACTATAATTGATATATAGGGGTGTTAGTGATAGGAATTGTTTCTTTTTTCTTGAGTCAAATTAATTTTACGTAAATAAAGACATTTCATCCCCTGATAAAAATTAATTACTATGCAAAATATCCATAAGGGTAGTTGTGTGAACAACCCCCTAAAACATAGTTGTGATACAGATAACTATAAGGGAGGTATGGGGCTGTTTATAATAGGAATAGTTGCTTTTTCTTGAGATAAATTAATTTAACGCAAATAAAGACATTTCATCCCCTGATAAAAATTACTTACTATGCAAAATATCTATAAGGGTAGTTGCGTGAACAACCCTCTGAAATATGGTTGTGATACAGATAACTATAAGAGAGATATGGGGTTGTTTATAAAAGGAATTGTTGCTTTTTTCTTGAGATAAATTAATTTTACGTAAATAAAAACATTTCATCCCCTGATAAAAATTTCTTAATATGCAAAATATTCATAAGGGTAGTTGTCTGAACAACCCTCTACAACATGGTTGTGATACAGGTAACCATAATTGAGATATAGGGGTGTTTATGACAAGAATTGTTGCTTTTCTCTAGAGACAAATTAATTTTACATAAATAAAGACATTTCATCCCCTAAAAAAATTAGTTAATATGTAAAATATTAATAAGGGTAGTTGTGTAAACAACCGTGTAAAATATGTTTGTGATACAGGTATCTATAAGGGAGATATGGGGATGTTTCTGATAAGAATTTTTGTTTTTTTCTTGAGTCAAATTATTTTTACTTAAATAAAGACATTTCATCCCCTGATAAAAATTAATTGCTATGCAAAATATCATTAAGGGTAGTTATGTGAACAACCCTCTACAATATGGTTGTGATACAGGTAACCATTATTGAGATATAGAGGTGTTTATGATAGGAATTGTTTCTTTTTTCTTGAGATAAATTAATTTAACGTAAATAAAGACATTTCATCCCCTGATAAAAATTAATAACTATGCAAAATATCCATAAGGGTAGTTGTGTGAACAACCCTCTACAATATGGTTGTGATACAGGTAACCATAATTGAGATATAGGGGTGTTTATGACAGGAATTGTTTCTTTTTTCTTGAGTCATTTTAATTTTACGTAAATAAGGACATTTCATCCCCTGATAAAAATTTCTTACTATGCAAAATATTCATAAGGGTAGTTATGTCAACAACCCTCTACAATATGGTTGTGATACAGGTAACCATAATTGAGATATAGGGGTGTTAATGATATGAATTGTTTCTTTTTTCTTGAGATAAATTAATTTAACGGAAATAAATAAATTTCATCCCCTGATAAAAATTTCTTACTATGCAAAATATTCATAAGGGTAGTTGTGTGAACAACCCTCTGCAATATGGTTGTGATACAGGTAACCATAATTGAGATATAGGGGTGTTAATGATATGAATTGTTTCTTTTTTCTTGAGTCATTTTAATTTTACGTAAATAAGGACATTTCATCCCCTGATAAAAATTTCTTACTATGCAAAATATTCATAAGGGTAGTTGTGTGAACAACCCTCTGCAATATGGTTGTGATACAGGTAACCATAATTGAGATATAGGGGTGTTAATGATATGAATTGTTTCTTTTTTCTTGAGTCGTTTTAATTTTACGTAAATAAGGACATTTCATCCCCTGATAAAAATTTCTTACTATGCAAAATATTCATAAGGGTAGTTGTGTGAACAACCCTGTACAATATGGTTGTGATACAGGTAACCATAATTGAGATATAGGGGTGTTTATGATAGGAATTGTTGCTTTTTTCTTGAGATAAATTAATTTAACGTAAATAAATACATTTCATCCCCAGATAAAAATTTCTTAATATGCAAAATATTTATAAAGGTAGTTGTTTGAACTACTCTACAATATGGTTGTGATACAGGTAACCATAATTATTGAGATATAGGGGTGTTTATGATAGGAATTGTTGCTTTTTCCTTGAGATAAATTAATTTAACGTAAATAAATACATTTCATCCCCTGATAAAAATTTCTTAATATGCAAAATATTTATAAAGGTAGTTGTCTGAACTACTCTACAATATGGTTGTGATACAGGTAACCATAATTATTGAGATATAGGGGTGTTTATGATAGGTGTTGCTTTTTCCTTGAGATAAATTAATTTAACGTAAATAAATACATTTCATCCCCTGATAAAAATTTCTTAATATGCAAAATATTCATAAGGGTAGTTATGTCAACAACCCTCTACAATATGGTTGTGATACAGGTAACCATAATTGAGATATAGGGGTGTTAATGATATGAATTGTTTCTTTTTTCTTGAGATAAATTAATTTAACGGAAATAAATAAATTTCATCCCCTGATAAAAATTTCTTACTATGCAAAATATTCATAAGGGTAGTTGTGTGAACAACCCTCTGCAATATGGTTGTGATACAGGTAACCATAATTGAGATATAGGGGTGTTAATGATATGAATTGTTTCTTTTTTCTTGAGTCATTTTAATTTTACGTAAATAAGGACATTTCATCCCCTGATAAAAATTTCTTACTATGCAAAATATTCATAAGGGTAGTTGTGTGAACAACCCTCTGCAATATGGTTGTGATACAGGTAACCATAATTGAGATATAGGGGTGTTAATGATATGAATTGTTTCTTTTTTCTTGAGTCGTTTTAATTTTACGTAAATAAGGACATTTCATCCCCTGATAAAAATTTCTTACTATGCAAAATATTCATAAGGGTAGTTGTGTGAACAACCCTGTACAATATGGTTGTGATACAGGTAACCATAATTGAGATATAGGGGTGTTTATGATAGGAATTGTTGCTTTTTTCTTGAGATAAATTAATTTAACGTAAATAAATACATTTCATCCCCAGATAAAAATTTCTTAATATGCAAAATATTTATAAAGGTAGTTGTCTGAACTACTCTACAATATGGTTGTGATACAGGTAACCATAATTATTGAGATATAGGGGTGTTTATGATAGGAATTGTTGCTTTTTCCTTGAGATAAATTAATTTAACGTAAATAAATACATTTCATCCCCTGATAAAAATTTCTTAATATGCAAAATATTTATAAAGGTAGTTGTCTGAACTACTCTACAATATGGTTGTGATACAGGTAACCATAATTATTGAGATATAGGGGTGTTTATGATAGGTGTTGCTTTTTCCTTGAGATAAATTAATTTAACGTAAATAAATACATTTCATCCCCTGATAAAAATTTCTTAATATGCAAAATATTTATAAGGGTAGTTGTCTGAACAACCCCCTACAATATGGTTGTGATACAGGTAACCATAATTGAGATATAGGGGTGTTAATGTTAGGAATTGTTTATTTTTTCTTGAGTCAAATTAATTTTACGTAAATAAGGACATTTCATCCCCTGATAAAAATTTCTTACTATGCAAAATATTCATAAGGGTAGTTGTGTGAACAACCCTCTACAATATGATTGTGATACAGGTAATCATAATTGAGATATAGGGGTGTTTATGATAGGAATTGTTGCTTTTTTCTTGAGATAAATTAATTTAACGTAAATAAAGACATTTCATCCCCTGATAAAAATTACTTACTATGCAAAATAATATTAAGGGTAGTTGTGTGTACAACCTTCTAAACTATGGTTGTGATACAGGTAACTATAAGGGAGATATAGCATATTTAAATATTAAGTGGGCATCTTTTTTACCATCTTGAAATTAAATAAAATTCTCGCATATTTATATTGACTTAATTTAACATAAAAATTGAATTATATTTATTTAAGGTTGATGTATTAGGAACCCCTGCGAATTAAATTGTATTAAAAAAATATATAAAATACATATTACAGCAGATTTTTTAAAAGTGGTTATTCTTTTGCAGTCTAAAGTACATTTTCAAGCCTGCCTCGTATTTTTATTGCTAGGGTTGTCCAAATTCGAATCGGCTGCTACGAATCGGCTGCTAGCTTCACTCTCATCCAGTTATTATAATTACCATTAAATTTAGGCAAGTCTATCATAGGCAACTTGACTGACTTAGATTGAATGTTATTTAGTGAATTGTTAATACTTACAGGAGTGGCTGAGGGAGACGATGAATTTTCTTTAATTTGCATACCATAAGTTTCAATTCTTCTTCTTCTTCTTCTTTCTTCCAATGGCTCTACAGCCCAAATCGGGCCTTCGCCTCCCCTTAATGCGCCGGTATCACTGAGCCGCAGCTTTGACACTGCCGTACTGCCGATGCGGGGTTTCGTAGCCATTTGCTACATATTTAAGATGCACAAGTGGCTGGCTTGTGGCATCCGAGTGTGATGAATACATGTAGCTGTATTCTTTTTATTTAACGACAAATCACACATTGTCGATCGGCAGCGCTGGGACTCGAACCACTGATGTGTGGTTCGCGTGACGTCATAGCGAGCTAGGAGATGTACTAAGCGCGTTCGGCCACGGCGCCGATAAGTTTCAATTAACACTTGTGAATTAGATAATAAACTCCAACTTTTTCCTTCATTTGTTTTTCGCGTTTCATACTCTTCATCATAAGTACCACTAAGTGATTCTATTTCATCTTGTATGATATAAAACTTGTCAAAAACAGATTTAAATTTTTCATGTCTCATTTTTACCTTCCGCTTACCTGTAAAGGAAGGTATTGGAATCATGCAAAAAATCGGGTGGTGAATTTTTAGTGGATGAGCACGAATTAGGGTCCTTACAACTCATTTTTGATAGTTTCACGATGATGTCTGTGTGTATGTGTGTGTGTATGTGTGTGTGTGTGTGTGTGGTCAAGGGTTGTTAGTCGCATAACTCAAATACGAATTACCCGAAAATTTTGATATTTGGTATTTAACATTTGTATATAAATTGGAAGAGCTCCCTAGATTTTGGTACAAATATCTTCATCGGAAGTGATATTTTTTGAAGATTGAAAAGGTTAATTGTCAAAATTGTATATAAATTTGGAAAAATATAGTATTTATTTGTAATGAGAATAAGAGGAAAAGTTATTTGCAACTTACGTTATAAAAAAATTGTCTTTATCTGGTAGCATTAAAGAACTGCAGTAAAATTTTAAAAATAAATTTATCAAATAAAACGTTGATATCTTGTAATCCATGATCGGATGATTTTTGTTTCTGCGTAAAAAATATTGACAGGTGAGACGGGTGACAAGTTGGCATACTAGCGCTATATAAGTCCTAAGTAAGATATTAAATGTAGTAATTGAACGGAGGATGGCTTCAATACAGCAGAGTTTTCCAGTGAATGAATCTTTTTATTCAGGTGATGCAAATTTCTGTGTTTGAATATTTGAGATTTTTATTTGTATATTAAAATGGGTACCGGATTGCACGTATACATTTCTGTTTAAAATCTAGATATGGCGGAAGGTTGTGTGATGGCCACGTCAGATTTTTAATTCAGCAATTGTCAAAACGTCTAACGTTGTATTGGTTTCTAACGCCTGTTTAACAGAATTAATGTACTGTTCAAAAGTATCTAGTTTATAATTTACTGAATTTCTTTGTGTGCGCAGTTCATCCAGTCTGCCACATGTTTTTTTTCTACCCATGTTGATTTAATACAAATCCAAACAGCTAAAACAAAGGAAACTATAAAGGTTGAAGGAATTGGGTACTCACACTTTCCTCTTGGAGACGATTCTATTTTCAACGCCAACTTGATGATGCAACTTTCTAGGTTAACAAGTTCAGCTCACTGTTTTTGTTTTCGTTGTAATGTCAGCTAGCTCATTCTTTTTTATTATTCGACACGAAGGACCAACAATGTATGTGATGTGATACTAAAATGATTTATTGTTCTTACTACAAACTATATTTATTTGGTTTACGAATACAAGAACAAATCAAACATGGTTGCTGTTCGTTGGCTGTCATGCTACACGAGGTTTCCATCACAGATGTATTCCTACGCCCAACAAACATACCCACAATCCCTTGCAACAAGACAATATTCAAATAAATACACCTATTTAAATTTTAACAATAAGAGTACAATACAGATAAGTAACTGAATATAAACTAAATACCCAACAATAACATTGTTTTTTATTTGTCACATACAGTTGGCCTTGAACCTAAAATAATATCAACAAATTAAATATCTATATACCTACTGAGTTTCACTTATTAGTTCTTGAGTAACTTGAAAACAGTAATTATGGTTCCTTTTTAATTTTAACTTTTCGCCAACCTTCTCAAGGCAAAATGCTTTTCCAGTTGCGGCTGCTTCTTGTAATGTCAATCGTTTTTTCTTCCCCGACCTATGTAATAGAGGAAAGTATTGTAATCGTGATTTTTTGACAATTCGAGATATTGGTGAATCACGTTTTAGACGTTTTTACTGAGCCCAAAAAACATAATTTTAAAAAAGTCGGTCTGTTAGTCTGTCTGGATGTTGCATAACTTAAAAACGCGTTGGAATTTTGGACTGAAATTTTATATTTAAGTTTTTGAGCCAAAATCTGACTTCAAGTTCGTTAATGAGCTATATTCAACCAGTGGTACCAACTTTATAAACATAACTTTTTTTATTTTGATCAAAATACTATCGTGTGTGGTAGGGGCGAGGGGGGGGGGGGGGGGGAACATGTGGATTTAAAAATTTAATTGGCTAGAACTTTTAGCTAATTGTTTTTAAAATATTTTTTTTCATTTCACTTCATAGCTATGTTCATTAAGAAACAAAATTATTTTAGTATTTTTTTAAAAATGTGCACATTGTCCACATGTGCCCCAACGGAGGGTGGATGTGGACACGTCTGGGGGTACATGTAGACATGTGATGTAATTTGAACAAATACGTATTTATTATCAAAAATATTATGCAAAAGTACAAAAAAGAATAAACATTATATTTAATACAAAAAAAAACAGTCTCATTAACGTACATTGTATCTTTTTAAACTTATATTAAATGACAATAATGATGCTGCCCGTGTTGAACCGGTGTCTTTTGTGGGTTGTGGTAATTTTAATATTATATCTTCCCTGAGTACAAGAGCTTGATCTGGTTCATCTCTAAAATAGAAATTCCACGATGTGCCACTTCTTCTTAAATATTCCACATCATATTCTTTTTCATACACACGTTCTATTTTAGCAACATAATGAATGAAGCTTTTTTTAGTAGAAAATTTAACTAAAATAAAATCTCCTACATTTAAAACTTCATCATCTAAAATTTCATTATTGCTTTCATCACTGGAATCCATTAAATCTATGCCTAAACAGCATTTGTTCCTCTGTTGCCGAAAACACATGATTGCTGGCATATTTAGATTTAGTATAGACTTCTTCGTCTGATTCCGCTCCAGAATCATCGTGAAATTTTTGTTTGTATTTTTTGATACGCTTATGCAACATTGATTTTGTTAATCCATATTCAATTGCTGCATTTCTAATGGACCAGTTTTCATTAACAACTTTTCTTATAGCCAAAACAAAATTTTTTTCGTCGATATCAGTTCTTGCAGTATTTTTTACGTAATTTCGGACCATCTGCAAGTTAAATAAAACCATGGTAAAAAATAAATTTCAAATATGTACACTGGGGCACATGTGGACATGTCCCAATGCACCCCAGTGTGCAATGTCCACATGTTCCCCAGCAGCAGAATTTGAGGTTAACGTTAATAAAAATTTTAAATGCAAATATTTTACTATTCCATGCACAGTACATCAAAGTACAAACCTTGAAGATTGTTTGCGATTAAATATATTAACTGTCACCTACCTTTTACATTCATAGCACAGTTTTCTAATGTGCTTAAAATTTCACTTTGACAGATACCACATACACTTTTCGTTATACTTCGGTAAATAAATTTGTGACTAACTTCACATTTCAGTATCGTTACCAGTGTATGTAGAGACATCTATGAGATAAAAATGAAAATTTAATTCAATTGTTTACCGCGAAAAATTGAAATGTCCACATGTACCCACTGTCCACATGTCCCCCCTCGCCCCTATCAAATTAAAGCTCTCGGGAAAAGAATCCTAGTAGAAAAACAAAAATAACATTAAACGATCGTCAATTGTTTTTTATTATAAATTATTCTAATTATACCGAGTTTTGTGCCAATTTAAAGCCCTTGGGGAGATAAGTTTAGTAAAAATGTAAAAAATTATATTTATGCGATTGTCAATTGTTTCTAAAAAATTATTCAAATTTTTTTATTGAACCAGTGGTACCAACTATATAATTAATTTTAATTAATAATAATAATTCTTTATTCCATCTTTTGTACATATACAATTATGGTTCGTCAATAAATATAAATCTAGAGCATGGATTTGACACTAGTAATACAAAAACATAAAAGAAAAACATGAAAAAATAAGTTAATTTAATTTTATTCTATTACATATTAAAAAATTGGGGGTGTATCCATATACTCTTTAATGCTGTAAAAGCAATTACTTATTAGATATGATTTTACTTCTCTTTGAAATTTTGTGTTGGAATAATTTTTCACTTTAGTAGGTAAATGATTGTAGAGGAAAATCTGTATTGAATTTCTTTGCGCTTTTAAACTACGACATTTATTTACTCTAAGCAAATCTGAAGATCGTGTATTGTGACCGTGTATGTCACTGTTTTTAATGTAATTATCTTTATTTAAGTGAATCTCTTTTACAGTTGCGTATATAAATAAACAAGGTAATGTCATTATAAACATAACTTATTTAATTTTTATTAAAATACTATCGTGTGTGGTATCAAATTAAAGCTCTCGGTAAAATAATTCTAGTAGAAAGATAAAAATAACATTTAACCGATCGTCAATTTTTTTTAAATACATTGTTCAAATTATACCGAGTTTGGTGTCAATTTAAAGCTCTCGGGGAGACGATTAGTAAAAATGTAAAAAATGACATTTATGCGATTTAATCAAGTTGGTATCAGCTTAAATAGTTTGGGAAAATAAGATAAATTTAAATCAAATTTTGCTGAATAAAACATCAAATTAAAGGCGTTACGAAATAAGTTATTAAAACTTATAGTCGGGGAAGTACTGTGGTGGACACAGCAGATTTTTTTATTAGTGACGGTACACACACACACTTCACTTCAATGAGGCTTCCATCTTCTACTAACACGTCTGGGCTTGCAGTGCAGCCAGAAATGCATGTGTAGCGTCAATAAATATGCCGCATGGTCTGACAGATACATTATTTTCTCTTTCAAACCGCTGAATAACAATTGATTCATTATCTAAGCCGTATTTAGTGAAAACGTAGTAAAAAGATGACCCATACAAACACCCCTTCACTAAATTGTGGCACGATGTATGTGCCAATCTTTTGCACACCTTGCCGAATAATGACGCGGTCAATCGTTCAGCCCTATTTTCATCATACACCGAATTGCTATGTTGACCAATTGATTTTGTTTCAATCTCTTTAATTTTTTCCAAAGGCATCTGAAGACAACACGCATAGTTTCTCTAATTCTTGTTGCTTACGACATCTTCAGCGAAAGGTCCATAATCAGAGTCAATCACTGGTTTGTCTTTTGCAGTATGTGATGGAAACAGCTGTCGTCTTGGTTTTTTATTTACTAGCATTGGTTTTTTTTTCATTTCAATGTTTTTCCTGAAATATTTGCCTAGACTATTTTCAAGATATGATTTCCAAGATGTGTAATGACAGTTTCGACCATTATTAAAATTAAGTGCTGCGATACTACACCTTCTTCGGAAATTGTCCCTCTGAGTTCAGTTTAATCTTTTTCCGGCGTTATATTTAGCAACATAACTCATGAACAACTCATCTAAGTTGCTAGTTTCGTCACCATCGTTAAGGCGATCTGATTTCCGAATTATATTTTGCAATGGTACAGAAATTAAATCAAATACTCCACTTTTTATTATGGTAGTATCTAATGGCGGATTTATTTTTTCATACTTGCAAAAATACTCCCGGCAATTTGAATGAAACTCAAAAACATGGAACGGACCATTTTTGAGATCTTGTCGCAAATCTTCCACTGATTTTCCTTTATTGTGTCTCACAGAAGCTCTTACTGCCATGGTCAATCTGGACATATTTGCTTTAACTTGGCTTCGACATTTCAGTGGCAATTTTGTATTTAAAACTATCAGTAAAAACGCATAAATAATGAGTAGGTACCTACTTTAAAAAGTTTGTTAAAAATATAAAATTAAACTTTATGCAAAGCAGATGAATAATTTTTTACCAAATGATTTAGACACTCAATTTTTGTAACAGACTTTCCATACGTGACTTTCGCGGATACGCGCAAAAACGCTTGAATCACCATCGCCAATAAAAGTAACATAGTGCAATTTATGCATGTCTTTACTAGAGTTAAAATCTTCAACTATAATATCAGCCTCCATTGATGTTGAAGAACCACTCCAATTTTTGTAGCACACATGTTGTTTGGGAGACACACCTTTATATTTTGCAATTTGGCAAATACTGCAGTACTTAGTACGCACACCAATAAAAAGCAGTTCCTTGGTTTCCTTCCCAATTATACATGCCTTAAAAAGGTAATGTTAATTTATATTTTACAGAAATATATTTTACTTCTTACAACACCGGAAGAAGCATTATAATTATGACCGTATGATCCATTGCTCCAGCCCCCGTCTACAAGCACACATATTTGTCCAACCCCATTTTTTGTCTGATTATTTTTTTCCGCAATTTGAAACTCACGTCTGCCTATAATAAAAGCAAATTAAATATGAGTGATTGTTAATTGTAGCTTTTGCTAAATTGTGTATTAATAATAATATTAGTTACCTGCTAGAATTACAGTTTCGATTTTGTGCTTTTAACAAACATCACCCAATAATCTTTCTTGTTTTATGAACGTACTATGGGGCACCATAGGAACATTCATAGTATTCATTGGCTGTTCTGTGTGAGTAAATGTGCTTTCAGAAGTATCAGTTCCCTAAGCAACGCCAACATTGATAGGCGATTTTATTTTTTCAATATCTTCGGTACATTTACTTATTACATTTTTGCACATAGAACACTTGAAATATAAAGTGCTAACGAGTCCTTTCCTAATTTCCTTGAAAAGAGTTAAATTTCCAAGGATACACTCCCTCCTATGAAAATCTTGTAAAGAGAGTGCCCAGTTCAGAACGTAGCCTAATTCAACAATTCTATTTCCTTCAATAATAGTTCAAAAAGTTTGTCACTCGCTTCTATAATTAATTTATGATTTTCAATATCTCTTAACTCTACGTCACTGGTAAATTGAAAATCAGCACTAGACTTCGATGTGGTAGCAATAATTCTAAAATGATAATAATTAATAACGTAATTCTAATAATAACTGAGTAAAAGTGTTTTCTGCGTGACGCTAACTAACACTAATAGTGTAACTTTTTTTAAAAAATTGGGTAATATACATATGGAAACAGTCTGTATATTATTAGGTACCTAAATCAATTCAATATTTCTTATTTATAGGGCTGGGCCGTATCCAGAGAGGAGAGAGGAGCAGGCAGGGCTTTGCCCTCTTGTTTTTCTAGGTGAGCGGCGTACCCCCAAAAAAACGGCTAGGAAAACAACTTAACCTCTCATGGAAAAACTAAAGGTTGCAACCAGATGGAATCGATCCGTTTTTTATTGCAAACAAAAAATCTAAGTACATTTTTTTGATCCAAATGGCAGGTAATTTGTTACAAAAAAGTTGCAAAATTAAAATAAGATAAAAAATGGCCCCGAAATTTGCAGCTACATTTTGATAAAATTCTTAGGTTTCGTTATAGGGGTGGAAACGCACAAATATTGAACAAACAGTCTGAAAACGATTTTTTTCCATTAAATTGATTACATATAATATTTTCTGACACTATTTATCAAAATAAATGAGTATTTAGTTAGTTTTAGGCATTTTTTCGTTGAAAATGTAAAAAAATTATTTATCAATTTTTTTTTCTTTTATTTCTATGTTGCTTTACGTTACATATATTTATTACTTGTGTATTTAAATTTTAAAAACATTTCTAATTAATACATATTTATTCGTGTCAAATATTTTTTAAATATCTACAAAACCATACTCACTATCTTCTGATAAAATTTCTGTATGATCAGGTACAATTTCAGCATTTTTACATTGGGATGAACAATTACAGATGTCACAACATTTAAATCCTTGCGAACAGAACAGCAAGAACAAATTTCTTCTTCTACACAAGGTGTTTTACTACTGCAAGAACAAATAAATTTTTGCATGAACTCCATCGCTGTATCTCCTTCAAAATAATTGACGCATAATAAATTGTTATACAATTTCAAATTTGGTTCAAAACACATAATTTTCTCTGATCTTGCTTGCGACCTTTCATTAACTTGCCATTTTACTCCTAATTAATTATCAACTGTTACATTTTTAACACCTGCTATTATATATCTTAGATCATTAATAGATTTCACTAAATTTTTCTGTTTATTAGCTTTACCAGCATTATAAATAGTACACAAAAGTTTCGTGACTACATTTAAAGCTTCTGCATTTGATAAATTGGCAATGTAGTCCATGGGCCAGCTAGCCAAATTCAAGATTTCGGTATAATTTGGGGGTACTAAGTTTTCATTTAACCATAATTATATATAAGTATAAGGATCATTAAAAACCATGATTGCCATCCTCAAGTGGTAGCTAATAGAAATGGCGGCCAATACAAGATGACCGGCGTTGCTTTTTAAAAACGGCTATATCTATGGAAGTAATGGTCCGCTTTCAACAAACTTTCGATCGTATCATTTTTAAAGTAGATTAAATTTGCAACAATTTAAGCCAAACCGCAGCTCTGTACGTCCAATAGTTTCCAAGATATGGCACTTCTAAAATTAGCACTTTCTTCAAAAAAATGAAAGTTGAGAAATTTTAGCTTTTTTCGTAATTTTTGTGTTTAATTAACTGTAATTTCTGAATGAAACAAAATATTGTCTTCCGGTTTCTTTCATTAAATTTTACAAACATTTCCCTATAATTTATGTTATTTTAGAAACTTTTGAAGGAGTTTATTAAGCCAAAATATCAATTTTTTTCGTGAGAAGTATTCAAATATTTTGAATTTATTGTGTTTAATGAGCTGTAACTTCTGAATGGATAAAGTTATCGACTTCCGGTTACTTGCATTAAATTCTACGAATATTTCTCAATAAGGTACCGTATATTAAAATCTTTTTTGGGTATTCATTAAGCCAAAATATCAAATGTTTTTCCGAGAGAAAATAGAGACATTTTTAAATTATTAATATTTATTGTTTTAAATGAGCTATAACTTTTGAACGGATAAACTTATCGACTTCCGGTTTCTTTTATTAAATTTTGCGAATATTTCTCTATAAAATACATTATTTTAGAAACTTATTAGGGTGTTCATTACGTCAAAATATCAAATGTTTTTATAATAAATACAAAAAAATAATACTTCTCAATTTACTCTAGAAAAAAATTGATATTTTGGTTTAAAGAAACCGGAAGCCGATAAGTTTATCCGTTCAAAAGTTATAACTCATTGAACACAATAAATATTAAAAATTTAAAAATTTCTTAATTTTCTCTCGGAAAAACATTTGAAATTTTGACTTAAAATACTGTATCTGATTGAGAAATGTTCGTAGAATTTAATGAAAGAAACAGGATTTCGATAACTTTATCCGTTCAGAAGTTACAGCTCATTAAGCACAATAAATACAAAATATTTGAATACTTCTCAAGAAAAAAAATTGATATTTTGGCTTAATAAACGCCTTCAAAAGTTTCTAAAATAACATATTTTATAGGGAAATGTTCGTAAAATTTAATGAAAGAAACCGGAAGACAATATTTTGTTTCATTCAGAAATTACAGTTAATTAAACACAAAAATTACGAAAAAAGCTAAAATTTCTCAACTTTCATTTTTTTGAAAAAAGTGCTAATTTTAAAAGTGCCGTATCTCGGAAACTATTGGACGTACAGAGCTGCGGTTGGGCTTAAATTGTTGCAAATTTAATGTACTTTAAAAATGATACGATAAAAAGTTTGTTGAGATCGGACCATTACTTCCATAGATATACCCGTTTTTTAAAAAGCAACACCGGCCATCTTGTATTGTCCGCCATTTCTATTAGCTACCACTTGAGG
This sequence comes from Agonum fuliginosum, assembly GCA_947534325.1. Classification (NCBI taxonomy): domain Eukaryota; kingdom Metazoa; phylum Arthropoda; class Insecta; order Coleoptera; family Carabidae; genus Agonum; species Agonum fuliginosum. The sequence goes on along the minus strand of OX384037.1, from coordinate 17,113,955 downwards.
ATGGCAATAATGGTTTTTAGTGATCCTTATACTCATATATAACTATGGTTAAAAGGAAACTTAGTACCCCCAAATTATACCAACATCTTAGCTGGCCCATGGACTAATGTTTGTCAATGTCAATTCACTTATTTCTGAATCAGATAGTTTCAACAATGCAGCGTATGCTTTTTTTCAATAAAGTAGAACGAACTTGTGGTATCGCAACCACTTAAAGCATGTAGGGTCATAAGACTGAATTAGAATGATGAAATTAGACTCCATTAATGAGCATTATTCCTTAAAAATTCAATTAGTATGGTTTTGTAGATATTTAAAAAATATTTGACACGTATAAATATGTATTAATTAGTAATTTTTTAAAAATTTAAATATCATAACTATATGTAACGTAAAGCAACATAGAAATAAAAGAAAAAAATTTGATAACTTATTTTTTTACATTTTCAACGAAAAAATGTCTAAAACTAACTAAATACTCATTCATTTTGATAAATAGTTTCAGAAAGTATTATATGTAATCAATTTAATGGAACAAAAATCGTTTTCAGACTGTTTGTTCAATACTTGTGCGTTTCCATCACTTTAACGACACCTAATAATTTTATTAAAATTTAGCTGCAAATTTGGGGGATAAAACAAAATGGTGGCCACATGGCAAAAATATACGTTTAAAGTAAAAGTCTTGACGATCATTTTGTATTTTTGTAACTTGCTAAATTAAAATAGGTGCATTAGAAGCTGAGATATGAATTTTTGAAGTTAGACAAATTTGGCAGTTTTTCGACATAAAATCGCCTATATCTCCAAAAGGTTGCGTTTTTCGAACAAATTTTGAGCCAATTAGCCTAATAAAACTTTTTTCGGGGCCAGTTTTTATCTTGTTTTAATGTTGCAACTTTTTTGTTAATAACAAATTACCTGTCACTCGGATCAAAAAAAAATATTTAGATGTTTTGTTTGCAATAAAAAAACGGATCGATTCCACCTGGTTGCAACCTTTAGTTTTTCCATGAGAGGTTAAGTTGTTTTTCTAGGCGCTTTTTTGGGGGTTGCGCCGCTCGTCTATTCCTGGAACTGAAAAGTTGATTTGTATCTACTTTCATCATTTTACAGATAAATTTTGTATTTAGGACTGTTATAGCATCTAGTTGTGCACCTCCTATTTTTGGTTTTAATCTACAAACCGGAAATAGTACGTTTTAAAAATATTTCGATTAATATTTAATTTAAAACAAATTTTTTATTTTAAATGAAAGATTATGTGATTATTACCTACAATCGGTATTTTCTAAATATTTTTGTATCTGGTATCATTTAAGAATAATTAAAGTATATATTTATAATTTAGTATTTCGGTATCTTATAAAATAAAATTAAGAGACAATGCGTATAGTAGATTCAAACGTGTTCGCAAATGGACTGGAATGATTATAAAACAAAACGTAACAATGTCACTAGTATAATTATACCTAATAATAAAATTGATAGTTGTAAGCATGATTCAAAACTTATGTGGAAAAATTTAATTAGCAATGCAGAATATAATAATTGTAACAAGCTCCATAATTTTAATAAATGTGAGTTAAATAGTAAGTAAGTAGGTATAGAGATAGACATAATGTTGTGTTTAGAGTCCGGCTTAAAGGGGGCGTAAACCAAAAATCAAAATTGTAGTATGAAAAATTCTAAGAATAAATTTTCAAACCGCATATTTTTATTGTTAAAGCTTAAATAATTATGAGAGTTTTAAATAACGCGTCCACCACTTGTGACGTCATATCGACATGAGCCGGGCGAGCCAGCATTGGCTTCAATGCTGTTATGTGTATGCGTTTCAACAGAAACAATATCCGTGGCTTACTTATATCATTATTACGTGTGTTCTGGCGTTAATATTATATTCCAATTATACACAATGGCTTTTGGCTTTGAACCTAGGTTTACCGAGATGGAAATGGAAGAAAAATCAAACAATAAATTGCGTATTCCAATATTCCAAGGAAACAGCTAATATTGAACGCCTAGAAAATGTGAACTGGTGCAATTGTACGAATTGCATAAAAATGCCTACTGCCCGAGAATGTGTTTGCTGTTGGGATAGCAAAATAATATCAGATGTAAGAAGCGAAAATATATGTATTACATTACACGAAAGTTTTGCAAATATAGTTTTAAATTTAGACTCTTTATATCACATGAGACACATTGAAATTTTAAAATGTAGTGCTAATAATGAAAAACAAAATTACCTTCATGTGAGCAACAAACTATGGCGACATTTAGCATATAAAAATTTTACAAGTTGGGTAAATTCTTGGACGTTTTAACAGAATTGTCATACCGGCTTGCACTGTATCACAAATACGAGAACGCTACCCAGAAGAAAGTGGAATATACATTGGTTTCAAGAATGGTGAAGACAACAATGAAAATATAAACTAAGTGTTGTATTGTACATTAGATACTATTTTAAACAAAAAATTAAACATTCTGAAAAAGATGTTTCAATATAACATAAAAATTATTTCTTCTCAAACCTTGACAAATGTTTTTCTTTTGCTTCAATTAAAGTTGGTTTTTTAAATTTATAAATACTTTTAGGCACATCAAAATTTAGTCCTTCAAGTTTATCAACATTAGGGTTGTAATTTAATTTTTTTTGCAAAAGGTCAGATTTCCAGTCATAACTTTTTTGTCGTATTAATTTTTAAAATACCAACGTTTAGAACTTTTTGAAAATTGTACATCACCACCAATAATTTTTCTATACACAAAATTATTATCTAATATTTCACCTTTATATATCTATTTTCAAAGTCGTCAGTTTTAAAATGTAAACTACAGACAACATGGTTGTGATTGGGAGTAAAATGCTTCCGATTGATACGATTTTTCCATGCTTTATATCGTTGTGGATCTTTTTCTTTCCGAAGAAAATGATGTAATATTACGTTTGAAGTCTTTAAGTTGTTGTTACAATACAACCAACAAGCAAAATTCGGGGAGTCGCAGAACCACTGCGCAGGCGAACTACATAATCACAGACATGCATTTCATGTAATCAAATCGTGCACGTCATGTCTGAGATTACCTAAGGCGAGATTGCTACTGCTGTCAGTTTCAATAACCTCTTTTACATTTTTAAATTTCGTTTTATATAAAAATTCGACATTTTACAATACTCAAAACTTTTACTACGAGTTTATAATCTAACATTAATAACAATAATTATTTTTTGTTTACATTTTACAGAATTTACTTGGTATATATAATACTCAAAACTTTTACTACGAGTTTATAATCTAACATTAATAACAATAATTATTTTTTGTTTACATTTTACAGAATTTACTTGGTATATTTAAATTTGGTACCATAGATTCCCCGGATTTAGTGTCATGCGCGAGGTTCAATTTAGCATATATCTGTTACACAGCTCATATACAGCGGGCTAGCTCAACCTGGCTCGTGTCGGTATGACGTCACGCGCTACTCTGTTATATATTCGCGTTTAAATACCTCAAAAAGTATTGTGCGTAGCAAACTGCAGTATTCATTTTTCTTAGATAAGTTTTTTCTATTTTTAATGTAAAGTTGTTTTTTTGGTTTACGGGGTTTAAGGTCGCGCTCGAGTATATATGGTTGCGTACCAACAGTAATTAATTTTATTCATGGTGCATTTAAAATTGGTAGACTTTACCAGCCCAAACATTGCATATATGTGATTCTTAATTGTATACCTACGCTTATTTTTCATAAAAAAAACATTTTATTTCCAAAACTATCACATCTACATCTTTATAACATACTTACTTGACTAAAGAATTATATATGTTATCATAAGAAAAAAAACAAAAAACGTAAATATTAAATGAGACTGGATGATGCACCATGAATAAAAAATAAAGTGGTTTGAATAGCACGCGACCACTAAAATAGTTCAAGCATTATCACATAGATAGCAGCTCGTCATTTAAAATTTGGCGCTATAGATTCAAAGTACGCATTGCATTATTTATGTTCTGTTATGATTTCGTTAAGAGCCCTTTCATAGTTTTTCTTATATCTTGCGGTTATTTGTTATTATGTTTTAGTTGTTTTCTTGTTTTGTGCGTTATTGTTATTTAGTTATTGGTTTTGTTGTTTTTAATGTGTTGTTGTTATTATTTTTATTATTATTATTATTAAACATTGTTCACTCGGTAACTGTGTCCGTGGTATTATATTATTTGTTGAAATGGGGGAAAAGGGTACGAGGCACAGTAAAAAGAAGAAAAATAATAGATCTTCTGCTCGAAAAAGGTGGAATAAACTTAATTACGTAGGTAGTACATAAAAATTTGAATTTGTTGTTAACCTTTAGAACTAACGTATATTACATGTTTATACTTTTGCACTTTTCCAGTAAACCAGTAAACGAAAGATAAATAATTGAATAAAAAAATGACACTATTTTACCTACTTTTATTATTTATCCTACTTTTTTACTTTGTTGTCAACAATCAGTTTGTATTGTATAAATCTGATACATAGGCGTCCGCAGGAATTTTTGCAAGAGGGGGCAAAATTTATTTAAAAAAGAAAATCATAATAAACATTTTATTAACAGAAATGTTTGTATTTTGAAATAATTTCTAATATCCATTTCGTCTAGTAAATTTTATTAGAATATTTTTGAAGAGGAAAGAAGAAACTTTGGGACCCGTATTTTTTATTTTTACAAAAAATTTATTAACAAGCCCAAAAATAATTATTGAAAATGTGACGTAGAAAGTTCTCATATTATAATATGTTCAATGCAAAATAGTGACGTCACAGTAAAATTTCTTTTTCAATTTACTAAAATAAAATTTGTATTTTTACCATTTTTTTAGACCCAACATTATGTTTATAGTGTTAAATATCTAATTTTCAGTACCATATAAGTACCCCATTGTGGTAATTTTTATAGATAAAGCTTCGTGAATCGCCAGACTTTTATGTTTTCTGGTATGCTCTCCAACTTACGACCGCTCGCCTCACCACAGTTGCGCGGACGGACGGAACTTATTTTGTGTATTAGTGTACTACGTATCCTACATAAGTTGTATCACTACTTACTACTCTCATAATGCATAAAGCAAACTATATGAGCACAACAAAAATACAATACATAGCCCACTAATTAAAAATTTTAAATGTATATTCTGAAACATGTGATGAGTAATGTAGGTATTGAAATAATTGAAAAAAAAAATTATCCAGGGGGGGCAAGCGCCCCCCCTTGCCCCCCTCTGTGGACGCCCATGATCTGATATCGTCAACGTCTATTCGAAGAATTCGAAAATGATTAACTTTCTCAAAACTGACCAATCAGATAGGAATAAATTGAGTATTTTGGCAAATTATTTTATTGATTTTACTTATTAGTAATTTTTGTATCAAGTGGATATTTTAAGGTGAAACCTGACAGCTATGGCGGGAGTTCAAACGTACAAGCAGTACTGCTTGATTACAAGTTGAAATTTCTTGTATCTACATAATATTTAAAGTAATTAATTGAAACAAAACTGTTGAATAACTATCAGAGTTACATTTTGATACCATTATTGTTCGAAAATATTACAATTGGGTTTAAATAACATCAATATATAAAAATAATTTAGTTAATTAATTTATTACTCCAATCACACGCATTTGATTTGGCTGAAAAAAAAATATATGCGACTTATTGATCTAAGGAATCATCATATATATTTTTGTACTAATTGTTTTTATATTGATTCAAAAATTTCAAAAATCTATGTAAAATGTAAAATTATTATTGATACTTATTTGCAATTTTTTTCATCAAAATCAAATGCGTACGATGTCTTCTAAATTAACGGTGAATTTCCATTTATGTTCCTGTAGCTAGTATTTGTCTTGAAAGTAATAGTTTAACGTAACCTACTTTTTGTTAAAATAATAAATTAATCTAACTTTAATAAAATACCTCTGTTTACATTGATTGGTCTATATATTATTACAAATTACATTGTTATACATGAATTATAGGTAATTATTGAAACAAATTTGTATGTGAAACTTATCTTATGCGCAAGTGCTGCCCTCAACGGTAAACAGCAATATGTGAATCCCGTAACACGCTAGCGAAGAACACGTTTTCAGCTTTACGAGTTTAGGACTGTGAAGATTCTGTTCGTGCGAGTTGTGAATTTGATGTCGAGCAAAATTATTAATTTTAACCAATTTGGACAAAAAAGTAATTTAATTACATATTTATATACTGAATGCGTTTTCGCAAAAACAACAATGAACTGAGATTTTTGTTTGATGGAAAGTGAGTAATATAGACGAAATCGGGGACGAAATGATATTTTTCAATAACAATTTGAGGGTACGAGGATGTATAATCAATTGATATAAATCCTGATATATATCATCATATTTATTTGTTGATATATGTGTATATCAAGATATTTTAAAACTTTTTCTTTGTGGGATTTTTCAATAATTTTGTAATAGTTATTAGTGTATCAAATACGGATAGAGCATTGTTTGCGCACGCGGCGAGAAATTTGTTCAGTCGAGGCGACGCAGAGATTGACGACTCGCCAAGGGCAACAAACAAGCTCTATCCAACGAGTTGCACACAATATTTTGTCTACAATCGTAACGTCAATAAAGAAATCACGTGGTTAGCGATCATCATGACAACGTTTATAAACAAAACAAACATTTTTCAAACATAATATTAATAATCGTAGTTTGAGTCCAATGAGTCCAATTTGACGCAATAAATTTAATAGTTTTACTGCGACAAAACAGTACTTTGTCTGTCACACTTTTTTTTTTAATTGGGTAGGAGAGAATGCTCATGCACACCTGATATGATGCCTGAGCAGCGCATATCCCCCGAAAGGTATAGGTAGTGTGGGACTCTGTCAAGGCCAGCCTACCCACTAAACTCTCCCGTCCCCTAGCCCGATCAAGAAGTGGTACCGCTTTCGCATTTCATCTCCTTCTTGTCGTTGTCAATTATTTGTTTCATTGGTTGATCTTATATTCGTCAGACTCTTACCGTCAACTCGGCCTTCCTCTCATCTTGCTCTTTGCATCGCATTATTCTGCAGAAGATCTCACTTAATTCTCCCCACTTTTCGGGGCTGCTGACCATTTCCTGTATTATGTTTCTCTGTGAGATATCTATGTTTTGTCTTAAGTCCTCCCATCTTGGGCAGACAAACATTGTGTGCTCTGCTGTATCTACTTGCTCGCAGTAGTTGCACAGGTCGTTTTGTGTTTTGCCAATTCTTTTAAGGTACGCCTGGTAGCACCCATGGCCAGTCAGGCACTGGCTTAGATGGAAAGTTATTTCCCCATGGGCTCTTGTGACCCATGGAGTGATGTTTGGCATTAATTCGTGCAGCCACTTGTTCCCTTCATTTTTATCCCATTCCACTTGCCATTTCTGTACCCGTGTCTCCTTAATGGCTCTCCTCACTGCCGGTGTTGAGGTATAGCCTACCATCCTTTCTTCCACAATAATGTGGAGTGGTGTCAGTCTTGCTAATAGCTCGGCGGCTATCGAGGAGGTAGTCCTATATCCTTGGCTGATTCCAAGGGCCAGTTTCCTGTTGGCACTCCGTAGGATTTCCTTGGTCTGCTTAAACCTTAGAGCCACTCCCCAGACGGGTGCCCCGTATAGAATAATACTTTGTGTAGCAGAGGCCAGGAGCCTTCTCTTATCCTCCTTTGGTCCAGAGAGGCGCGGGAAAAGTTTCCTTAGCTCGTTTATCGCCTTGTTGGCCTTCGCCGTTGCCTGTCTTACATGAGGGAGGAATGTTAGATTTTTATCGAAAACCATCCCTAGGTATTTGACAGTCGGCTTTGGCGCTATCTCTACATCGCCCACGATAAATCTTACGGGGCCACATCTTTTTTTACCTATTAACAGGATTGCCTCCGTCTTACTAGGTACTATTTCGAGACCATTTCTCTCTATCCATTCCTGGATTAGCACTAGGGCGTGGTTTGTTTTTGCCACTAGCTGATCCTCATCCTTGCCCACTGACAGTACTGCCAGATCGTCGGCGAAGGCTAGTAGTTGAACATTATGTGGAGTCTCAATGTTCAGAATTCCATCATAGAATATATTCCACAATGTTGGACCCAGGATGGATCCCTGTGGTACTCCACATGTCATGGGGTATCTTTTATTACCGTGAACTATCCACCTATTATCTAGGTAGGAACCGACGATGTTAATTAGGTACTCTGGGATCATTTTATTCTCCATTGCAGTTATTACGAGTTGCCAAGGAACTGAATTAAATGCATTTTTAATGTCAACCGTAACCAGGGCGCAAAGACCCCTTCCTTTTCTTCTATTTTTGTCCATCTCGCTTTTCGCCCTTTCATACACCACCCTCATCGGTTGTAGGGCAGACTTTCCTGCTCTAAATCCATATTGGTGTTGGGATAGTTGCAAGTTTTCCTCCATATGTTTATTGATTCTTGCACATATGATCTGCTCGAAAAGTTTGTTGATGCTGTTCAGTAGGCAGATTGGCCTGTAGGCTGAGGGTTCGTTTAAGTCGGTCTTGCCCGGTTTTGGTACAAGGATCAGATCCGCGACTTTCCACTCCTTCGGGTAGACCCCGGTAGTTAAAATGTTGTTCATAGTCTTCTGTAGCCACTCCGGCTTCGAAGTTGCTAGTAGCTTTATGATTTCCGGTGGGACGCCGTCTGGGCCAGGTGCCTTATGACATCTTATTCTTATCCCTGCTGTTATTATTTCATCGGTTGTTATTGGATCTATATTTGGTATCTGTTTTGATTTCCATTCTTTTGTGGCATGGGTTGGAAATAGATGGTTGACTGTTTTGTCCACTGTTGTCTGCTCTGGACTGATAGGTACTGTCATGCCTGTTCTTTTGGCTATAAGCTGATACGGCCTTCCCCAGACGTCGTCTTCTACCGTGTCAATCAGTTCAATCCATTTTTTTTTCTTCTCTCTTTTAATTTCTAGGCTTAGCTGCTTTCTCGCTTTTTTGTAGGTAGATTTTGCCTCCATCACTTCTGGTCTATCATTTGCTGATATCCTTGCTTTGACCCGCTGGTAGTTTCTTCTACTGTGTATACATATATTTCGCATCTTGGCTATTTCGGGTGTCCACCAATAAACTGGCTTCCTGGCACCTTCAATATTGACTTTTTTCATTGTTTGTTGGCAAAATGCTTGAAGCTTATCATTCAGGTCGCTGCTAGATCCAGTTTCTGGCAATAGAGCTGCTGCTTCTACTGCCTTCGTCTTATCTAGAGTCTTGGTGTTCCATCTTATTTTATTTTTATTCTTATTGTTTGGGTCTGGGTCACAGTTCACCACTTCAAACATTATATGTCTATGTGGGCTGAAGCACTCTTCCTCTACGGCTACTTTCCAGTTTTGCACTCTATTTGTCAACCTCTCTGAACAGGCAGTCAGATCTATAAATGAAGTGCCATTTGCATTTGAGAAGGTAGGAGTGTTTCCCGTATTACATACATAGAGGTCATGTCGGTGTAGAGTTTCGGAAAGCAGGAGTCCTCTGTTATTTCTTATTGGAGATCCCCAGTCTTCGTGTTTGGCGTTGAAGTCTCCTGTGAGTATTGTGTCCTTCTGGGTTTGATTCAACGTATCGTCCAGGTTTTGTAAGAAATCTTCATATTCTTGTTTGGTGCTGTTTGGGCTTATGTAACATACCAGAATTCGTACTATCTGTGTTTCTATTGCCGTAATGTTCTTTGTTGATTGTAGGTTGCTGATTTTTACCCGGTTATTATTGGCGATATATATAGCAGTATCTATAGACGGACTATTTTTACAATATATCCATCCTCTTTGACCTTTTACGACATTTATATTTGGTTCTGATGCTACCACCAGGTCGATTCCGCTGTTTTTTACTACCCACGTGGCAGCATTGTGGGCGTCCCTGCTTCTATTTAGATTCGCTTGCAGAATCTTCATTATCCGTTTGGAGTGAAGTTATTGACGGCCTCCGTCCGCCCTGCGCCCTATTTCTCTTTTCCCTGACGATTTTCCTAAACTTGGGGCAACCCATGGTGCCCGTTTTGTGACTGTTAATGGGTGCCTTCGGGCAGGGTCCTGAATGTCTATCCTCACCGCATGTACTGCACTTATTTCTTCTGTCGGTGCCATTGCATTTAGCCTCTTTGTGGCCCATCTCATAGCACTTATTACAGCGGATCACCTTAACTCGCTCCCTTATGTAGCATACATTTAGTGCTATCTGGATCATACCTAGGTTTAGTAGGTTTTCTGCAAGGGTTTTTGGTGCCTTGACTGTTGTGGCTCTTTTCCCCCCATAGCTTTCTCGGAGTGGGGAGGTTTCTACTCCCTCGACGCTTTGTGGGCTTAGGGCTAGTGTGATAGCTTCTCTTACTTCCTCTTCCGTGGTAAGGGCGTCCATACCTGATATTATCAGGATGACCTTAGCTTCGCCGCTGGCTGGTCGAGCTGTAATTTTACCACCAATTTTCTCCTCTACTACTTCTTTTAATTCTACTAGTTTGTTGCATCCTTCCTTCATTACAATCACTGCGTCGCCTTGTTTTGTCTGCCTTATGGTCTCGATCTCTATGTTCTTCCGTACGAGGTCCATTTTTGTATCCCTCATACGCCTGAGGGTGTCCGTGTAAGATGTCCCTTCTTTCTTTGCAATGATTACTGCATCTGTGTTTAACTGTCTACTTCTTGTTTTTTGTGGGCCGTTTTTGGTGCCTGGTTTGTCCCTGTCCTGTAGCTGCGTGTCGTTGCTTCTCCCTTCTTCGTTCAAATCCTGGCTTGACCCTTCTCTAAAGGCAACCCTACTGCCTCTTCTTGCTTTCTTCATATTATAATAGTAGCATGCCTGGATGCCATTCGTTTTCAGGATACATCTTAACACGGCCAATTCTACTACCCCCTTTGATCTCATTTTCTCGATACTTTCGTTGAGTGAGGTGAACATGCTTTCCCACTCCTTTACCATCATTATGCCCTTTGGTCTCTTTATACTTATGATCATAAGTTTCTCATCCTTTTCGTCTTCTCCTTCCATGTTCAGGTTGCTGCTACAATTCAATGTAGCAGAGTTAGTTGAGTCTACCTTTCTGTCTACCAGTTTTTTCCCTGAAGGTATGTATTCTCTTATGTACTTTAGTATACCGTGATCAGTTTTATCATCCTCCCACTGTATCAGAAGAACATTTTCTTTTCCCTGCGTGCACGGGTTCCCGTTTGCCATCTTAATCGGTAAGTATGCCCTATTTGGCCAATCTTCTTGCATTACCTGCCAGGTGTTGCCAAAGTCTGTTCTTCTTGATCGATTTTGGACGCATATCTAGTCATCCAATCGTCTACTGCATTTGTTTTCGTTGCCTGGGTGTAGCTTTTATGTTCACTTGTGTTCTTCATTTCTTCTATTTTCTTCTCTAGGGCTGCAATTGTAGCCCTATTCTCCGCCTCTATCTTCATTCTCATCACTTGAATGTCTCTTTCTTTCATGTCTTCTAGCTCCTTTTTGATAATACATAGGTCTTCTTCTTGTTTTTTCATTAGTTTATTTTTTATTTCCTCTATGTCTCTTACTTTCCTTTCTTCGAGATCATTTTTGAAACTCATCATCTCTTCTTCCTGTTTTTCAAAGAGTTTCCTCTTTACTTCTTCTAGTTGCTGTGCTCCAGATACGCCTTTGGATCTCTTGGCTGATACCTTCATTACTTTAACCAGCGAATAGCTATGTACTTCTCTTGTCTTTGCTTTGATTAATCTCGCAGTAGTTGGAAACTCTCTTTCTACCAGTGGTTCGAGGTTGCATAGGAGGTCACCTAGTTCCCTCATCCTTTTCTCTTCCTCCTCGTTGGATGAACTGTCTATCCCTTCTCCAGGTACCCCCCTCGCATTTACGCCATCGTTTACTTGTGTCTTGACCTTGTCCGTTCCGGTATTCCTCAAGAATATGTCGTACAGTTTCGTGTCTTGTTTACTCCCCGATGGTACTGGGTCTCCTGTGGTTGTTGTATCCCTGCTAGTTGTTGTGTCTCCATCTTTCATAGCCATATCAATGCCTATTCTAGTAAGCGAGTTGATCCTCTTAATGATAGGATTGCCATCCTCCTCTCCGTATTTCTTCCTCTTCTGGTTACCTTGCTCCGCCAGCTCTATCACTGCTGCGCTCGTTGCAGACTTTATAGCCTCCTCATATGAGCAGGTAGAAAGAGCACGCCTCCTTGCCGGGGAGCGCTGTAGTCCTCTACCGGCAAAGGGGTTGACTTGCTTCACTTCTACTATATTTGGTGTACCTTGTTCTTCTACTGCTTCTCTCGTATCCGTTTCCATCGCTAGAGTCGTCTCCGTTTGGGGTTGTTGTTCCGCGACGGGCGCAACCCCTGCGCCCGAAGCATCCGAGGCTTGTCCTATTGAATCGAGAACCCTTTCATTAAAGCTGGGTGGTGGTTAGCCCTCCCAACCGTCGCTAGGTTGGTCCCTGCGGGGGCGCTACTCCCCGTAGCCGAAGCTACTCCTCCAGGAGGTTGGTTTAATTTCGGTGTGTCCTTCACCTAGACAGATTGTCTTCACCACGACTATCGAGATCTGTCCTCCCGTCACACTAGTGTGACCATTTTGTACTAAATCTAAAAATTTAATAACAATGTTCATATTGTACGATTGTAGACAAAATATTTTTGAAGAAGAAATTCCTAAAAACTTGGGACATGTATTTTGTATTTCGACAATAGTTATTTGTATTAAAAATATTAGCATGCATTGAATAAAATGTTTTTAATAAAATAACTATAGAAACAATTTTGTAATATAAAAAAAAAGAGTGTTGAATAATAAAATATATAAAAGTGACGTTTTTAGAATTAACATATTATTTACTATAATAACTAATATTTTATACCAATCATTCAAATATATTAACAGGTTATGGGCGCAACATGCATTATTTGAGTGAATTGGTTGTTGTATGATTAGTTATTTTCAGTCTTGTAAAAGGAAGAGTTTTTTCTTCAGAAGTCAACATGGATCCAAGAATAAATATTGGTATTTTGGATGGAAAAATGAATTGGGCAACATGGAAATATAAGGCGTTAATTCTTTTAAGAAGTATTTCTGGCGCATTAGATGTTGTTGAGGGTATTTTAAAGAAACCAACAAAAGCAAGTTCAACTGCATCAACACAGGAAATAGCTAAATATACTACAGACTTAGATAAATTCATAAAAGCTGATAGCAATGCTCTTTTAGTGTTAACGACAAATATGTCTGAAGAAACTCTTCAGAAAGTTATGCGTTTTACAAATGCTCGAGAAATATGGCTTGAATTACACAGATTATACGAAGGAGTGACAGATAATAAAGCCTACGACCTTTGTATGCAATTTTTTATGCATAAAATGCAAGCTGGAGATGACATAGCTGCTCATCTATCAAATTTAAAGAATCTGTGGAATAATTTAGTTCAAGAAATAAACAAAGAAAGTGGCAATGATAATGGATTACCAGATATTTTATTAATTTGTAAAATTTTGGGCACATTACCCGAAGAATATTTTTCTTTTAAATCTAGTTGGCTTCTGATTCCTAAATCGCAACGCAATATTGATAATTTAACAAGTCAATTGTGTACGCATGAAAGGGCATTAACTTCAAAAACTAATGAATCTACAAGTAATTCAGAAGTCCTTGTAACTAAGGCTTATACTGGAAACACAAAGAAAAATAATTATAAGTTTGGTATAAAATCCAAGAATCCAGACGCTAATATAGTTTGCCACTATTGTAAAAAGACAGGTCACCGTATTAAAAATTGTTTTAAGTGGAAAGCAGACGGCCGACCATCTAAAAAAATTGAGAAAATTCCTTCAACAAATATGACTTTGTTAACTTCAACTTTTGACATCTTTGCAACTGAATGTGATAATAATAATTGGTACGTTGATAATGGTGCTACAAATCATATTTGCAACAGATCTGATTTGTTTATATCATTTGAACAATTTCCTGATCCTCATGTAGTAACTATTGCTAGCGGTGATTGTGTAAAGGCAATAGGTAAAGGAAATATTGAAGTAGAGGCTAAAGTTAATGGTCGATGTAATAAAATAACGCTCTCTGATGTTTGGTATGTACCTCAACTAAAGAAAAATTTATTTTCTGTTTTGTCAACCCAGGACAAGTATGCCAAGAACAGCGAATTTATTTCAAGTGCATACATTTGTAAGTTAAAACTCAATGGAAATGTAGTGCTTGTTGGTCATCGAGAACTTTATGGAGGTTTATACAAGTTGATGGTAAAAAACGTTATTCCAAATTCACAGGAAGCATCTTCGGTAGAGTCAAGGAAAGAAAATTTACTTCAACTTTATCATGAACGTCTAGGTCATCAAAACAAAAGGCATGTAAAATTAGTAATAAAAAGAGAATTAGGCATTAAAATGGATCTAGATAGTGAATTATGTGAAGGATGCATCTATGGAAAGGCACATCGATTAAAGTTTGGAACCGGGGAAAGGGCTACATCTCCTGGAGAACTTATACATTCTGATGTATGTGGTCCATTTATTACTTCAAATTCAGGTTTCAAATATTTTGTACTTTTTAAAGACGATTTTACACGCTACAGATTTATTTATTTTATAAAAGACAAATCTGAAGTTCAAGATAAATTAATATTAATGCTGAATAAATGTGAATCGGCAGGACATAAAGTCAAGAATTTTTTAAGTGACAACGGAGGTGAATTTGATAATAAAGCTGTTAGAAAAATTCTTGAAACTAGAGGTATTACGCAGAATTTAACTATGCCTTACACCCCGGAGCAAAATGGGTGTAGTGAGCGTGAAAATAGAACTGTGGTAGAAGCAGCAAGAGCAATGAAATATTCACATGAAGATCTACCTCAGTACTTATGGGCTGAATTAATAAATACCGCTACATATATTCTCAACAGAACTGGACCAACTAAAATAGATAACAAGTCGCCTTGTGAATTATGGTTTGGAAGAAAACCAAATTTGAAACATCTCAGAATCATAGGAACTATATGCTTCGCTCATATTCCAAAAGAAAGAAGAAAGAAAATGGATAGAAAAGCTGTAAAAGGTATATTAATTGGATATGATTATGGTGGTTATAGAATTTGGGATAAAGAAAGAAATAAACTAATTCGATCACGAGATGTAATTTTCAGAGAAGAAATTTTGTCCTCAAGTCCACAATATTCTCTGAGAAGTTCAGAAGAAAATGTAAAAGAATCTAGTAGTAATAGTGAAGATTTGGATAAAGCAATTATAGAAATAGAAGACACTGAAAATTCAAATAATGAAGAAACATTAAATGAGCAACAGGAAGAATCTGCAAGAAGAACTCTTCGCGATCGGTCTATACTTAAGCCACCGGAAAGATTTTGTTCTTATGTGGACATAGTAGCAATAAATTTGATGAACGGAATAGATACTCCACAAAGTTATGATGAAGCTATACATAGCAAAGAATCAACAAATTGGCGTTCTGCTATGAATGATGAAATTAGATCACTAAATGAAAATAATACATGGAATTTAGAAAAGTTACCTATGAACAAAAAAGCTATACCTTGTAAATGGGTCTATCGTATCAAAATGAATCCAAATGGTTCTGTTGATCGCTTTAAAGCAAGATTAGTGGTAAAAGGCTTTGCACAAAAGAAAGGGGTCGATTTTGAACAAACGTTTAGTCCAGTAGCTAAAATGAGTACAATTAGGACACTACTAAGTGTTGCAGCAAGTGAAAATATGAATTTAACTCAATTTGACGTGTCAACTGCATTTTTGTATGGAAACCTAGATGAAAAAGAAATATATATGGAACAACCTGAAGGTTTTAATGATAATTCAGGTCGAGTTTGTATTTTAAAACGAAGCTTGTATGGATTAAAACAGGCTCCCCGCTGTTGGTACAGACGTTTTGTGGACTACTTAATGAAAATAGGTTTTCAAGAATCCAAAGCTGATCCATGCTTATTTATCAGACAGAAAGGTATTGATAAAATCATAATTGCACTTTATGTTGATGATGGATTAGTTGCTTCAACAAATGAAATGAATGGTGAAGAATTTATTAACCAACTTAAAGAAGAATTTAAAATTACCACCAAATCCGCGTCGTATTTTCTTGGTTTGGAAATTAAAAATGAAAGTGGATTTTTAAAAATAAGTCAGGAAGCTTATACGAACAAAATACTGGAACGATTTGGAATGGAAAATTGTAGATCTGCTCCAACCCCTATAATAAAAGAAGATATTGAGCCAGGGAAAGTGGAAGAAGAAAAACAAAAAGATTTCCCATACAGACAAGCTGTAGGTGCATTAATGTACCTAATGGTCGGAACGAGGCCAGATATTGCTTACGCAGTAGGGGTTGTATCGAGAAAATTAGAGAACCCTACATGGGAAGACTGGATTCGCGTTAAAAGAATTTTACGATATCTGAAGGGAACAAGTAAAATTGGCATTACTTATAAATTTAATTTTAAAAAAGGAATTCTAGAAGGATTCAGCGATGCAGACCTCGGAGGAGATACAACAACGGGAAGATCAACTACTGGAGTAGTTTGTATGTATGCTGGTGGAATAGTGTCTTGGATGAGTCAAAGACAGACTTCAGTAGCTATTTCTACAACAGAAGCTGAATTGGTAGCGGCAAGTGAAGCTACGAGAGAAATGATTTGGCTCATTCGACTATTAAAAGACATGATAGTCTTTAAAACAGTGCCTGATCTATATGTCGATAATGAAGCTGCTATTAAATTAGCACAAAATCCAGAATATCATCGCAGAACAAAGCATATTCAACTGAGACATTTCTTTATAAGAGAAATTGTTATGGACGGGCAACTTAATATCAAGAAAGTATCTTCGGAAGAACAATTGGCAGACATGATGACAAAACCGATGCACAGACCTCGAGTTTTGGATTTTATGAAGGCTATCGGAATTAATTAAAATTTATTTTATGTATTTCAGCTAAACAGTTTATTCAATGAGGGAAAGTATTAAAAATATTAGCATGCATTGAATAAAATGTTTTTAATAAAATAACTATAGAAACAATTTTGTAATATAAAAAAAAAGAGTGTTGAATAATAAAATATATAAAAGTGACGTTTTTAGAATTAACATATTATTTACTATAATAACTAATATTTTATACCAATCATTCAAATATATTAACAATTTGTGCATTATTTGTGCAGCGAGAGCTGCAATAGTGCAAGAGGAACAAATAATACACTTTACGCTCGTAATACAAACATAATTTTATCTACGACTAAAATTATTTGTACTACTAAACTTGATAAAAATATTTTTAAAAATGTGCTCTCTCTATTTACTTAATAATATTATTTATATTACTTCGAATAAATATATCCGCAACTGTTAATTGTAAACTTCAGTTTCACAGATTTTGA
Source organism: Agonum fuliginosum (assembly GCA_947534325.1). NCBI lineage: Eukaryota > Metazoa > Arthropoda > Insecta > Coleoptera > Carabidae > Agonum > Agonum fuliginosum. The sequence goes on along the minus strand of OX384037.1, from coordinate 17,096,466 downwards.
AACAATTGACTTGCTAACTTGGTCTGCCATTGGGAGTTAAAGCCACGCCCCCTTATCACTACGTTACTGTTTCAGTTCGTGAATTGGATTTATCATAATATTCATGGTTACGAATTTCCGAATTTGACAGCAATAGCCTGGGCCCGTGCCAACAATAGAATATTCATAATCCGAATTATGTAGCAGTCGAATATTCATTTTCAGAATATTCAATAACCGAATGTTTTATGTTTGCACAGATTTATTCAAATTCCGGACCATGTTGCAGTAGAATATTCATTTTCAGAATATTCAAATTCCGAAAGTTATTGGAAATTTGAATAATTTTGAGCAAACCTAAAACTTTCGCACTTATTATATTCTGAAAATAAATTTTCGGTTGCAATATGTTTCGGAATTGAAATAATTCTGTGCAAACCTAAAATAGGTACCAATTCCACACAATGTTTTCCTGCGCATATTCCTTGTTTGGGTCAAAACGGCGGGGAAACTGCTTTGTTGGTAACTGGGGCCTCCAAAAGTTTTCAAAATTATATTGTTGATAGAAAAAAGTCTATGGAAGTCTGTCGTGTAGAATAGCAACGCACATCTTCACCGCACGTATTGTATTTTACGCATGCGCATTGTGCAACCCTATGGCTACCGCGTAAGTGCGTCACGTTACAATAATTTGACAGTTGTAAATTTCTTGATTTTATTGAAATTGTGTTCAATATATCTGACTCACGCTAAAGAAAATAATTCATATAGCCAAAACTAATAATTGATCATCCATGTTGAACACAATACAGCACACTGGATACACTATTTGCTGATATTAAATTTCAGATTGTATAATAGTATATTATATATTGAGGGACTAAAGTGCATGATTTAATCCTGAGGATGAAGTTTATTTCACGAGCCGAAGGTGAGGGAAATAATCACCTGAGGGATTAAAGATACTTTAGTCCTGTGGTATATACGCTATTTTTTGCACTTCATCCTCAAATGAATGCAAAATAGTTTAAAAGAATACACATTTTGCAATTTTGACAGTAAATTGTATGATAAATATTTATATTGTTACCATAGATACTCTGTAACAAATAGCACGTATTTACTTGACAACGGGAATAATTAATTCAATTTCTTGACAACGGGGTTAAATATGAAAAACAATCCCTTGGGATCAAATTAAGAACCTTAGTCCCTAAAAATAAAGACTAAAGAAGAGTTTTAGTCCCGGAAGTGCAAAAAATATTTATTAATATTTGATTTATATTTGTATATTTCATCCTTTAACAATACTGTACAGTGTCGTTGATACATTGCTGTCAAATTCGTAATGCTCTAAAGTCTAAACATTGTTGTCAAATTCGTAATAATGAATATGAAAAATCCTATGTTTCACGTTAAAACAAATTAAGAAAAAAATCACTATAAGCAATTATTATAGCTGTTAATAATCAGTGCAAATTATCTTTCATATAGGTATTTATATTTTAATAATGCACTACAGTGTTGTTGTGAACTATTATTGCTTTATTTCGAGTCTTACTAGTTTTCGGCATTTAATTATTTCACTATTACTAAATTCTAATAAATATATCTTTTATCTTCCTAAAGATAAATGAATCAAATTTAATTGACAGATATTTATATTGTTACTGTGTAAACTTGTCTTACATCTGTTCGTTGTAAATTACAGTTGTCTGTAATTTTGGTTCTTGTCTAAGCAGTTGGTTTGTATCTGCGATACGTGTTACAATGACATCTACTGAGCTAGAAACAAATTGATCAGCTGTCAGGCTTCATCTTAAGTGTGTATATCAATAAACATAATTTAAAAAAATTATATATGTAGCCATAAGCTTTGTTATTTATTGACAAATTTTTTTATGTTTATATTTCGTTTTAAATAATCAAATAAGTTAATGTGAAACTATTGGTTACTATGGTAATCTTATAAGATTCAAATTCAGGTTAACGATGCTTTATATAATTATAAAAAATTGTTAATTTTATATTTATATTTGAATTTAGATAATAAAAATTTGTTTCTTGTGTTGATAGCTGTCAAAAATACTAGGGTATGCAGCAAATACTCGCGGGTACACTTTGTGCACGTACCTACTCACTGATACTTGGTTGTTTTGGCTCGAAATTTAAAAAACACTGTAACCTGATTGGTTGAAATTTTTCGAGGGAAATAGTCAGTTATTATACCACAAGAGCTACGTCGAACCGCAGGAGGCAAAAGTATTTTCTGTTATTTTTGATGATCAAGTGGTATACGCATTGACTATTTCATGAATAAAACAAATTCAACGATTTTATTTATTAACATAATTTTTTTAAATTAATTTTAAATATTATTGTTTGTTGTGTCCTGGTTACGGTGGATAAACGCATACTATGTCAATAAAAAAAAATCTGACGTGGACACCACATGACTTCCTTGTACGCCTATTAAACTGTTCATACTTTTCTTAATAACTAAAAAGTAGAATGATATAAAAAAATCTGACGTGGCCACCACAAGACCTCCCGCCATACCTAGTTTATTATTATACAAATATATTAATATATAAGTACTACTACTACTGTCACTATACTCACAAATATATTTTAGTCATTTTATTTAAACTGCAGAAGAAGATATAAAGCATATTTTACTATTGTCACTGTCATGTCATAATCATTTAAATTTTACGTAGTAACAAATGTTAATCGATAATGGACTACAAGATACCGAAATACTAAATTATAAATATATACTTTAATTATTCTTAAATGACACCAGATACAAAAATATTTATAAAATACCGACTGTAGGTAATAATCACATAATCTTTCATTTAAAATAAAAAAATTTGTCTTAAATTAAATATTTATCGAAATATTTGAAAAAAGTACTACTTCCGGTTTTAGATTGAAACAAAAAATAGGAGGTGCACAACTATAGATGCTATAACAGTCCTAAATACAAAATTTCAACTTTCTACGTCTAACCGTATTTGAGTTATGCGACATACATACGTCCGTACGTACGTACGTACGGACGTCACGACGAAACTAGTCATAATGGATTCAGAAAAGGTCAAAACGGATATTTCCATCAAAATCTGAAAACCGAAATTTTTCGCGATTACAATACCTACTTCCTTTTTACTCTGTACAAGGAAGTAAAAATATGCCCTGGAATAGTGTTGTTTATAGATAGTTTCTATGATTTTTGTGAAAAATCGTGCATTTTAATTGGTTAAAATATAATGACGGAAATAGTCACTGATATTTGATTGGTATTAAAAAATTATTGTTACCTGATTGGTTAAAATTTATTTTTTCAAATGATTCTTAAATATGAAGTAATTAAACTCACCAATATAATAAAAAATTATTAAATTTTCGGACTGTGCTAAAAATACTTAGGTACCAAAACATTAGCAAAATTCCGGATATAAACTAAAATCTTAATGTAAAAATTTTCATTATTGAATTAAACATATACAAGATAATTATTTATTTGGACCAAGGGAATTAATAAAAAAGCAAGCTTTCAATTCCTCAACGTTTCGGTTTAATTTAAACCATTCTCAAGAGCTCTTGGTCTGCAAGAATCGTCAAAAAACACAAGTAAATATCACAAAATACAAATTTTTTTTGTAAAACAGGTTTACAATAATATTTTATAAATTAGAACAATTTAGTGCGCAAAATAAATTACAATAAATTTTATAATATAATTTTTACAAAGAAATACCAAGTGATGACAAAAATCAGTATTTAACAATAAAACAATAATACATACCAAAAAACGCTGGGTTGAAATATGTTAACAAAAACATTTCCAGTAGTAAATGAGCAAAATACAATAATTGCAAAAAAGATTTAGTAAAATAATTGCAAAACGGTGTTGACAGTCAGAGGAACGAGTGATGACTGACAACCGTTCACAAGGTTACAAAGTAATATAAATAAAAGTAACTGTAAAAATAAAATTACTATAAAATGTCATATTAGGAAAAAATAAAACACTAAGAAAAACAAATGTCAAAATCTAAAGACAAAAGATAACCTACAATATATTCGAATATAATTTATTTAAATATTGAATATCTTTTCTGTAATTTATTGAGTTTTTATTTTTGGAAATGTGAACCATTTCCAGAAACAATCTCTTTCTATAGTCATCTTCCTTTTCCAGAACTTTGACGTTGGTCACATTTTTGATTTTACCAACGTCAAAGTTCTGGAAAAGGAAGATAACTATAGAAAGAGATTGTTTCTGGAAATGGTTCACATTTCCAAAAATAAAAACTCAATAAATTACAGAAAAGATATTCAATATTTAAATAAATTATATTCGAATATATTGTAGGTTATCTTTTGTCTTTAGATTTTGACATTTGTTTTTCTTAGTGTTTTATTTTTTCCTAATATGACATTTTATAGTTATTTTTATTTTTACAGTTACTTTTATTTATATTACTTTGTAACCTTGTGAACGGTTGTCAGTCTTCACTCGTTCCTCTGACTGTCAACACCGTTTTGCAATTATTTTACTAGGTAAATCTTTTTTGCAATTATTGTATTTTGCTCATTTACTACTGGAAATGTTTTTGTTAACATATTTCAACCCAGCGTTTTTTGGTATGTATTATTGTTTTATTGTTAAATACTGATTTTTGTCATCACTTGTAAAAATTATATTATAAAATTTATTGTAATTTATTTTGCGCACTAAATTGTTCTAATTTATTTAAATATTATTGTAAACTTGTTTTACAATTTTTTTTTGTATTTTGTGATATTTACTTGTGTTTTTTGACGATTCTTGCAGATCAAGAGCTCTTGAGCATGGTTTAAATTAAACCGAAACGTTGAGGAATTGAAAGCTTGCTTTTTTATTAATTCCCTTGGTCCAAATTCCGACTACTCCCTTTTAAACTAAAACACGTGGACGCCATATTCATCACATAATTATTTATGTTTATTATACGTACCTACTAAACAATATTATTTAATTAAAAAATTTTACAATTATAGAAAATAATTATGTATAATAGGATTATTGGTAGTTTGAGAAAATTTGGAAATAAATGGAAAAAAATGTTATTTTTGCGCAACTATCAAAATTTATTATAATCCATAATTAAATGATACAAAATATTAGTAATTGTTATTGTTGTATTGTTGTGCGTTTACAGAGTCACAAATCCGAGCGCCAAGCGCTTCTATTTCGTCAAAAAATTTCGGACCTTGAGAAATGAATAGGTAATTTTTGCTTTACGTATAGGAACGAAGTAATACAGGTTGCAGGGTTACGGGCGTCAATTTGTCATGTTGGAATTCAGTTTTAATTCTAAAACTCCATTTGCTATAAATAATTTTAAAGGCATATAGAGTTTTAAATTAGATACTAAATACAGTGACGTCGCAAGTTCAACGAAAATCATTTATTTAAAAAAATTTAATTGAAAAAAGATATTATTTCATTTTACTTTACGTCAACCGAAAACTATTTAATAATTATACTAAACAACACTTTTCATTCTTCATTTATTTAAATAATAAACTAAATTAGACCAATAAACTGACTTTGGTGCAATTGTAGATTTCTGTAATTTTACATTGATTCTAGTTCAGTAACAACTTGATAGGTGGCACTATAAACAGTAATGTGTGGCGCGATTTTTCAACAAACCATTCTTTGGTGCTACGGTGCTGAAATATACGAAAACTAAAAAAAGTAAAGTAAAACTCTGAATTATGTCCATATTATCATATTTTATTATACTTTGTCTTGTTTTTTACATCTTTCATCAATTATAAATTGTGCATCTTTACATTTTAAACCTTTCGGTACATTGCGATTTATAATTTCTGGTAATATACATTGTTCATAAAATCTTTTTAATTTGGGAAACATTTCTGTCTCCCATATATCTTCTTTCTCAATCTTCTCCACAAATAACGGTTTCTGCTGCCCAATATATACAACAAAATAACAGTATTCTCTGTTACAAATATGGAGCTGTCCTTGTATCTATAATTTTTTTTCTTTTTAGTCGCAAATATTTTCATTCAAATACACAATATTACTTTACCTGAAAAAAATAGTTATGTTCTTCTAGAGATTTATTTGACTTTGCCACATTGAATAGACATTTAATTTCTATTAATCCAGTGTCATCAATTAAACCTGTAAACAATATCATATTTAATTTCCTTATTAGAATATACTAGCGGCTGAAAAATAACAGTGAAATGCATAAAAGGAAAGAAATGTACCGTCTGAACTAGCTCCCAAAAAGCCATGCTGAATATGTATAAACAAGCCAGCAGGATATATTTTTAAGTTGTATTCTTCTGCAAAACGATGTTTGGCAACGGACTCCATTGTTTTACTATACTCCATAGCTGGAGTACAAATTCCTGTTCCATATAAAACAGATTTTACAAGACTATGGCATGGTGTGGTATCTAACCGTTTTATAACTGCTCCGAAATTTGAGGCAGTTAGTCTTTTTTCTCTATAAACTTTGTACGTGCTACATGAAAACTGTCATGTTGTTCTTGAAGCAATTATTTTTTGGTTTAACTCTGAAATCTAAACAAAAAAATTTAATGTGTCAATTAATTAATTTACCGTCCAAGGGCGTAAAGCACATGTTTCTGCCATGGTAACCATATTGTAAACACACAATTTTGATGTAGTTGTGCGCAATATAAATTTTTTACCTGTAAAGAAGTTAAAATTCTGCTAGCTTCTGAATCATATTCTTCTTTTGATAACTCAGGTTGCGTGGCTTTCGGTCCGTAATGAATGTCGGGTAGAAGTTGTCGCCGAACTTTCTTCTTCGAGCTGCTATCAGAAACTAAATTTTTTGATTTACTATTTTGGGTTTTTATTTTTATATGCATAGCCATATATTTTTTAAAATTATGTCCGGGACTTTCTCCTAACATTTTCTTCCAAGAATCGTGATGCCAGTTGAAACTTTTATTATAGCGCAGACCTGATGCATATGTTCGTCTTTCAAATGATCCACGTTGTTTTAAATTTAATCGTTTTCCTGCATTGAACCTGACTAATGCCATAAATGCTTCAGCACGATTATTTGTCTCATTAGCAATTAACTTATGTGCTTTTTTTCTAATGCCGCTGAAACGAAAATTTCAGAACCACATATAACATAGTATGCATCAAAAAAGCCTAAATTACCTGTAATGTGCACCAACAATCCAGTTTCAACAACTGCATTATATTTATTTATTGTGATATTTATCTGTTCATTGCAGTATGTGTTTTCACAATTTTTGTGTTCACCGTAAACGTGCTTTGGGCCATTATTTAAGTTCTTTTTTAAATTTTCTACATTCCCATCACAATAGGCCATTTCATAAATTACCGCGACCTCTAGGTGGTTAGTTTTTAAACTAAAAAATCTAGTGCATCCACTACAAGTGATTGATGCGCCATCTTGCAATATAGCTTCACAACACACACAAAATTAAAAATAAATTATAAAAATAACAAAATACAAAATTAAGACTAAATGCAGCACACAACTTTATACTTTGGTATTTTCAGATTTTTTTTGCTGTGAATCTACGTTATATAGATGGCGCATCTATTGCTTTTAGTGGGGGTAAAAATTCTAAATTTGCGGCACTTGGAAAACCGGGAAAACTCGAAAACTTAGTGTAATGTTACATGCAAGGCCTAAATCTTCTTGCATATTAATGTACAGTACATCTCGATCTTGATCGTCTTCAAACACCCGACCATCCGGAAAATATTTTGGACACTTGTCTTGTACCGATTTCTTTCCACTAACATTAAAATGAATACCACATATTTTGTGAAACTTTTTTGGTACCCACTGTTTTCTTCCTATCCTACGTATCCATTCTTTTCTTTTAATCACATTTCGTGGAAAAAATTGGAACGATATATTTTTATTTTTTTCGAGTTGTTGGTACAACCAGGTACGCAACATATTGTACCCGTCATAATTACTATTTGCCCTGTTTACGCGAAGAAAGTTTTCACCACAGTTTTCGCTAAACTAACCAAACAATATTACAAAATCCTTCAAACTGTCAGTCTCATCTCAACTGTCATAACATAAACAGACAAAGATGGGTATACGGCACTACATTTTCTTGTCTCTGTTTAACTTTTGCACATGCGCATTGAATTTTTGAAATGGTCTATTAACATGAATACATTTTTTTGCAAATTTTTCCAAACGTTCTATAATATTGCCTGTAAGTAATTTTCGAGCACTTAAATTAATTGTTGTATCAGACTTTATGGATCGTAAAGCTTTGCCGAAATTTTTTAAGGCATGGTTGGTGCATTCAATTTTTTCGACTTCAAGTCCATAATCTACTTGTTCTCGTATTTTTGCATAGACACTTGAGTCTCCGTCTGCTATAAATTTTTTGTATCGAATATCGTGCATGCTCAAAGATTTTTTAAAGCCCTCTACAACAATATCTGCTTCCATCGCAGATGAAGAATTTTCCCAATTTCGATAACACACATGTTCGCCAGGACTAATTTTTTTATTTGCGGCTCTCGCACATATACTACAATACTTGTTCCTTATTCCTAAAAACAGCACTTTGCCGGAAAATTTTCCAATAATAACTGCCTTTAAAATAAAAGTTTGTTCTTTCAGGAAATTGTATAATAAATTAGAAATACTTACTACACCGGATGCTGCGTTGTATCCATGCCCGTAAGAGCGCTTGCTCCAACCGCCGTCTATATCACCAGTAGACATTGCATGTTCATGTTCAATTCTTCCTCCTTCTTCCATATCGCTGGCTAAGGAATCCTTCCAGACCTGACACAATAGAATCAGAACAATTAATAAATGAACTAGCAGTATAATTTCAATGAGCTTACTTCTCCCACATCATTTTCAATTTTCATGAACGTATGTTGCGACATTGTAGGAATATCCATTACACTTAGGAATTCTTTGAGATGCCCATACGTACTGCCTATAGCCAATGTTCCCCAAACCGCTCCATAATTTATCTTGGATTTTTTGTTTGGATCCTCCGTAAAATATTTGTACTCTCTAGGGCAAACTGAACAACTAAATGTAATTTGACTAACTAGTCCGTTGCCCCAGCGATTTTCTTCCTTGAAAGAAAGCATTCCGTCAGTGCAGATTTTTGCATGATTATACTGTAGTGTTACAGCCCATTGCAAAATATAATTTAAATCTACTATTCGATTTCCAATTATTGTATTTTTACTTTCTTCATTTTTTTCGGTCTCTATTTTCAATTCATGGCTAGAAAAACTGAAAAAAAATTATTGCAGAAATTTTGTCCAATAAGACTGTATATTCTTCTTTACCTGTCATATTCATCCTTGGATATAAAAGAAAATTCATGTAATTCGTTATTATTATTATTTACAGCTGGGGTGTATTCATTGTTAGGTGCTCGGTCCACAAAACTTCCAAATCCATCAACGGTGGAGACTTAGACCTTACATATTCTACTTTGTCATTAATGTTGGTTAATTCCTCGATTAATTCCGATAAAACAAAACTGAAATTAAAGTGGAATGCGTTGAAAACCTTGTTTCCTGCTCCCGAAATAATGAGGAAAGTAATTTACTTTCCTCTCTAGAGATTAAGTAACCGCGCGCAATCGCAGCACAGTAGTATTGCAGTTACATGCATGCGCTTTGTCCTAATATCAAGATTGCAATAATAACCTAACTTACTTACGTGTTCAACACGAAAGAAATGCGCTATTTCCAATCTCGCTCGTGATAAAAACGAGTGGGAAATAGAAGCGCTTTCCTCCCTAGGCAAATAACTAGGTATTCCAAACAAGAGCAATTTTCTTACCTGGTACTACATTCATTCATTTGAGGAAGAAAATTTCCGTTTATATGAGCGTCTTGTAATTGCAATATCGGGCGTGTACTATTTACTTCTTCCGATTTGCAAATATAATTTTCAGAACTAAACAAAAAATAATAATTTTTAATTACCTACAACAATTACAAGCTGTATAAAAATTAGAAAAATACTCACGACAACTTAGAACAAGCAACTTTCTCTCTTCTTGCTTTTAACAATTTCTTCGTAACAATGGATCGTTTTGTTCTTTTCCGGGCGCGACTACGAAAGTCTTTTGAGTTACCCATTTTTTTAAATTAAAAACTTACTATTTGCTGACTAAAACACTTCTTGTAACGTAACAACACAACACGTCGAAACATAAATGGCCGAACGATAAAGGTAAGGTCTGCCAATGCGCATCGTTCCCGTCTATTCGTGACGTCAGCCAAGACACACACACAGTAGTAATCTAGTAATTCACAGAAACGAAATAGGATTCTTAGATTGAGTGAGTGTTGTTAACAATGGAGTTTGCGCAGTTCTTCACTGCAAAAATAATTCAATACACAGAAAACATAATAACAATGTAACTTTCTTTACATTTTCAAAAATGAACATTATGTGATATGGAATGAAAAAGTAACAGAGTTCTCAGTCTTCAAAGTTAAATTTATTTATTAACAGATGATAATCATCACCGACGTTTCGGTAGCAAATCTACCTTCCTCAGGGTTCTAGGAGAAAACCACATACAATAAATTACAAACATCATACAAAAATAATACAATTAAGGTAATGTACTTACAATTATCAAAATCTTGAAAAATTAAACATTTAGATACATAAAAATTTAGCAACTTGTCGTCATAATTTAAAACATACACCATACAAAATTATTTCAATATTCGTAGACCAAGCAAAGTTACTACCAAGAATCAACTGTGCGAAGACAGGACGAAACTTATATATATATATATATATATATATATATATATATATATATATATATATATATATATATATATATATATATATATATATATATATGTATGTATACAAGAAAGTATGAAACCAGTAATAGGATATTGATGATCCAATGGGAGAACATTAAACTAATTAATCCAACAGGATGGTTCTTATCTAACTGACAAAGAGACGTCAAAAAAGATTCCCGTAATGTTTAGTCAGAATGCCGCTATATATTGCGCTTAAATTTTGGATGTCAGATCTTGAGTTGACCGAGTTCTTATTCTCTTGAATAAAGTCTCTAAAGTCAAACGTTTATTCAGATTCGATTCAGTGTCGATAATATTTACAGAATCAAAGTTAAATGTGTGGTTTTCAGTTTTGCAATGATGAACCAAAGCACAATTACCTGTGTTGTTTGGTTTCACACAGTTTCTTTTGTGCTCTTTAATCCTAGTATCTAGATATCTCTTCGATTGACCTATATAAACCTTGTCACAATCATTGCATGGAATCTGATATATGATGTTTGATTTCTTAAGTTTGTTCATTGGAAATTTAGTGTTAGTAAATAATTGTCCCACAGTTTTTGTTTGTTTGTAAGTAATGTTAACATCAATATGCCTTGTAATGGTTTTTTTAATATTCTGTGATAACTTAGGTATAAACGGTATAGTGTTATAAAACCCTTTTGTTTGATCTTTTTGTTTATGATTTCGTGTGTCTGTTGGATTGTTGTTAATTAAACTGTTGACTAAACTTTTTGGGTAGTTGTTTATTAATAATTGATCCTTGACTTCATTTAATACCGCTGATTTGTATCTTTGGCTGGTAAGTAGGAGCGCGCGCTTTTTCAAATTATTTGCAACATTTACCAATTGGTGGAGGGAATGTTGTGACTTATAATTCAGAAAACGCGTGGAAGATGACGCTTTTTTGTACCATCTGGTTTATATTTTACCTTCTGATGTACGAATTAAAAGGATATCCAAGAATGGTAGAGTACAATTGTTTTCTTCCTCCATGGTAAACTGCAGGTGAGAATTAAAGGTACAAAAAAGCGTCATCTTCCACGCGTTTACGGGAATCTTTTTTGACGTCTCTTTGTCAGTTAGATAAGAACCATCCTGTTGGATTAATTAGTTTAATGTTCTCCCATTGGATCATCAATATCCTATTACTGGTTTCATACTTTCTTGTATACATATCTATAAGTTTCGTCATGTCTTCGCACAGTTGATTCTTGGTAGTAACTTTGCTTGGTCTACGAATATTGAAATAATTTTGTATGGTGTATGTTTTAAATTATGACGACAAGTTGCTAAATTTTTATGTAACTAAATGTTTAATTTTTCAAGATTTTGATAATTGTAAGTACATTACCTTAATTGTATTATTTTTGTATGATGTTTGTAATTTATTGTATGTGGTTTTATTTATTAGATAGTTTGGTATTGAGTAGGTTACTTACATTGTTACATTATATACCTAATCCGGTTAACATATTTTATTATATAGGTAAACATTATTTCTTAAGTTGTGCTTAACCTTATTATTTCCATAATTATTATTGTTTCATATAACGACTTTAGTATTTCAATATGTTTTAGATTCTCTGTAAACAAAACATGTTAATGTATATTGTGTTTACTTATTATTATTATTATAGTTGAGATGAATACAGTTCAACTAACCTTTTGGCTAATTAATTAAATCCTCTTATTCCCAATTTAAAATAATATTGAAATCATCTTGGTAATCTTTAATTTATTGAATTTGATATTGCACATCTTTATTGCATCGTAACTTGTACTAGAATGAAATGCTTACCCGAAGAGACGATTTGAACAAACATAATTTTCTAATGTAACACATAATATTTGTTGCCTCAAAAAATTGTATTTGCTATCTCTACGAAAAGAAGGTAGCTAATTTTTTTTTTTTACTATAACTAAATGCAAGTACCTACTATAGCAAATAATTATTGTTATTGTGACTATGTTACCAGTACATTTGTTCCAATGACTAAAACTTTTTGCTATTACAAATATATTTATTTAGCAAAAGATCATTTTTGTTTCTACAACTGATACCACTTACGTGCAATGAAGATTTATTTGTTACAAAGACAAAATTTCTTTGTTACCTCTACAAATGCTTGATAGCAAACCGTTTTTAGTTGCAATTACTTATGCTATTTTTTTCCGTGTACCGAAACGTCGGTGATGATTATCATCTGTTAATAAATAAATTTAACTTTGAAGACTGAGAACTCTGTTACTTTTTCATTCCATTTACCTAAACAGTCAAGAAATTATTATGTGATATGTGTCATGTTAGGAGCGACATGAAACAAAATGTGTCTTGAGTGACGTCATGTGCAAAACGGTCCGGATAAAATTATGGTAGATTTTGTAAACAAAAAATGTGGCCAGCACACAACCTCCCGCCATATCTAGACTTATAAACATAAAGTATACGTACAATCCCGTACCCATTTAAAATATACAAATAAAAATCTAAAATATTCAAACACAGAAATTAGTATCACCCGAATCAAAAAATTCATTCACAGGAAAACTCTTCTGTGTTGAAGCCAGCCTCCGTTCAATTACATTTTTTTCATATCTTACTTATAACATATACTCAAACTTTTATTCAGTTGTGTTGAATAATGGACTCATAATACAATAATGCGATGAATTATGAATTCATAATCAGTGTTATAATTTACCTAGATAATTCTATCTAGATAAATTATCTAGATAATACTTATAGTTTTATCTTTATCTATTATCTTATGTATAGGTATATTTTTCTTATTTGGTGTATAAACAAATAAATATTTTCTTTCACAGGATTTACGATAACAGCACAATAAACCCTTTAAATTAAGGCAAGTGTTAACCAGGTCCGTGAAGGTGGAGTCCCGACATGAAAATTACAATATAATTATAATTTTATAATTTTTTGCTAATTTTGTGCTATTTTTTGCTATATTCCACAAATTTTGTGCTATGCTCGTTTTTGTTATATTCTCAATTTTTCACTTGGGACTTCAGGTTCACGCCTAGTCCCGAATGAAAATATATACATTTTTGGTATGTCTATAATTTTTTGCTAATTTTGTGCTATTTTTTGCTATATTTCACAAATTTTGTGCTATGCTCGTTTTTGTTATATTCTCTATTTTCACTTGGGACTCCAGGTTCACGCCTAGTCCCGAATGAAAATATATACATTTTTGATATGTCTATAATTTTTTGCTAATTTTGTGCTATTTTTTGCTATATTCCACAAATTTTGTGCTATGCTCGTTTTTGTTATATTCTCTATTTTTCACTTGGGACTCCAGGTTCACGCCTAGTCCCGAATGTAAAATATTAAATATTTTATTATGCTATAATTTTGTGCTCATTTTGTGCTATTTTTTGCTGTAGTAAACAAATTTTGTGCTCATCAAGTTTACTTGTTTCGTTGTTTCTTACGGATAATAAATTGGGACTCCAAGTTCCCGGCTAGACCCGGGTGTTAAATGTTTAATGTTTTGTTGCACTATAATTTTGTGCTCATTTTGTGTTATTTTTTGCAATAAGAAATAAATTTGGTGCTCATCAACTTACCTTGTTTTTACGACAATTTCAATGGGACTCATAAGTTTACGTTGAATAGCGAAAATAGGTGACTGTACTGATGGATGTAAAATTGTTAGTGTTACCACAAGGCGAGACAAGACGAGACTAGACATTGGTCTTGTCTTGGTCTTAAGTTGGCCGCGACAACTTGGATTTCATCTTGGTCTTGATAAGACTTTATGTAAGTCTCGTCTTGGTCTTGAGTCTCGACAAGGCCCCTCATTAATTATCAAATTTATGTATTTTTGAATCCATAATCATTGAAACTGCGATTGCATTTTTTTATTAAAGTAAAAGAGATATTAATTTTAAATAATTTAAAATGTCACTTAATTTACAAAATTCACATTTTAGTTAGTTTTTTCTGCGTTAAATAATTACAAGTACCTACTTGTAGATAATTGTACAATTTGAACTGCGCAAAATAATTTAAAAAAAAATAAAAATTCATCAATGGTAAACGAAATGGTAAAAATTCATTTTAAATAGGTATATATATTTATTATGTTTTCATTATTTGTGAATTGAGCTTGAAATTTATTAGTCTAAGGTAGGTGCGGGTAATAAGGCCTGTCAGCTAATAAGGCCTAAGTAACAAAAATACAATTTAAAATTATTGTTGTCGCTCAAAGTCACCCTCGTAGGTTGCTAACATTCATATAATGGCGCCTCAAACCTGTCGCGACACGTTAGTTCGCATACTGTTACCAGTGCGAAGTCAATCAGTTTGAGGGACGATCGCGCGACTCGAATAATAAGATATCGTCCAAATCAATCGTAATTATTTTTTGGGATATTACACTTCTATATATAATTTTAGGCTATAGTTTTCTATTATTTAATGCTTCTACGGCCTTTAATGTTTGAATAATATATCATGGTCTGAATAATATTCTTTTCAGTTTTTCTTTTTATGTTGTCGGCGGGTAATAAGGCCTACTAAATTCGACCGTAGGCCTTATTATCCTCCTTTTTTTAAAATCAACATTTGCCTGTTTTACAGTTTTATTTATATATTTTTCAAAATGTTAGTGACCAAAGACCTTCTTCACACAAAGGTAGAAGTGGTACTAAAGAAAACCAGGCGAGTTTTTTTATATCACGGTTGTAAAGAGGATAAGATGGCTGATATGAACAAATGTTCTAAATGCGGCAAGTAGGGATGGGAAAATATCGATATATCGATAAATACCGATATGAACATCACTTTTCTTTTGTTATCGATAACTCGATATTATTGATATATGTCGATAATTATCGGAAAATTTCGATAAAATCGAGTTATCGATACATCGACGACAAACTAAAAGTAATATTGACTGATGTTTATGTCGATATTTATCGATATTTTTCCATCCCTAGCGACAAGTGGGGTGCATCGGCTTGTCATCGGATGATACAGATAATTTTGAGTGTCCTGATGTCTATTAAATAAAAAAATCTGTTGTTAATTTTAAAACTTTAGCTTGAATAATGCATAATTATTAATTATTGATCTCAATTACCAAATATAAAAAGCCTATTTTGTTTATTTACGTATGTAAATGTCTTAGGCCTTATTATCCTACCATAGTATAATAAGGCCTACTGAAGAGGTTTTTTAAAATGTTTAATTGTCTTTTTGTTTACGGCAGAAGTTGCCATTTTTTGTTTATATATGACAGCACTTGATGTTTAGGTTTAATTAACATTCAAATTTGTTGATTCAAGTAAATAGTTTTCATTTTATTTCAAATCTCCCTTAGCTAGGCCTTATTACCCGCAACTACCTTATTATGCTTCTTTATTCGGAACTGGAAAATATCATACTTAAGTACATTTAAGTAATATAGCATAACTAATAGATTGTTTAATTTTGTGGACCAAACAAAAACAGTAACTATTAATTCCATACAACACATTAATAATTTTATTAAAATTAACAGATAATAATCTTACAATTACCCTGTTTCGGTATAGAGAAAATTGTGAATTAGGTACTTACCGCAGATTATCATTGATTGACCTTTTCATTTTCGTTTTTTATTCTGGAGGTTAACAGTTTAACTGATTTTTATTAGCATCACAGGACACAAAACACAAACGCTAGGACATGTAATTCGTTCGAAACGAAAGACAATAGCGAATGAACTTATGTTCATATACTTAAAAGCGCTCTATATTGTAACTGTTCCTAGTAGGATTAGAACATTGTAGGTATATTCCTTTGAAACTATAATCTCTATTTTCTTCATAAGCAGATTAACACTCTTATGGACCGAACATTGTAAATCATCTATATTTTTACAGATAAAAAATTAGGAGGAACATTAAAACTGTATTACAAAAATTTGCATCTTCTTTAATAAAAGTAAAATTATTCGGAATGACAGAAAAGAGAAATATGAAATCAAAGTGTGAATTATTGGCAAAAAGTTGATGTATTACTTTATACTACAAAAGCGTTTTTTAAAAATATATTGCAGTTATTATCATACGTAACGAATCGATTCAAGTTCAATTTAGATTTACAGTACCCACGAATTTGATGTAATTATGTCATTGTTTTTTATTAAAATCAGGTCATTTAGGGATTGTACAAAAAGTAAATCATTTCTCGGACTAATACAGAAAATAATTTTCATTCATACATAAAATGTTTGTTTCGGACTCGTTAGATCGTCTTACTTGTCTCAAAATCATGCATTAATGAAACAAATTATAATTATAATTCTCCTAAAAATCCATTGTTTGAGAACTAGGATAATTAAAGATTTTGAAAAATTAATATCTCGCATATAATAAATAATTTTCCACTGCATTTATACTTATGCTCAGCGTTTTATAAACTATTAAATAATTTTTTTTTAAAATTGTTGATGAAATAATAATAGTAATACTCCTATATCTAGTTTGTTTATAACTATTTTTTACAAAATAAATTTTTTATATAGGTAGGTACTTATTGTAAACTAGTTAATAACTACCTACACATATTATTTAATGTGTATCATTTAGCAACATAAACATAATAGCACAAAATGAGATAAAAATAATTATTATAGCATAACTACTATACATTTTACATCCAGTGCAGCCACTTATTTTCGCTATTCAACGTAAACTTATGAGTCGCATTGAAATTGTCGTAAAAACAAGGTAAGTTGATGAGCACCAAATTTATTTCTTATTGCAAAAAATTACACAAAATGAGCACAAAATTATAGTGCAACAAAACATTAAACATTTAACACCCGGGTCTAGCCGGGAACTTGGAGTCCCAATTTATTATCCGTAAGAAACAAGTAAATTTGATGAGCACAAAATTTGTTTACTACAGCAAAAAATAGCACAAAATGAGCACAAAATTATAGCATAATAAAATATTTAACATTTTACATTCGGGACTAAGCGTGAACCTGGTGTCCCAAGTGAAAAATAGAGAATATAACAAAAACGAACATAGCACAAAATTTGTGGAATATAGCAAAAAATAGCACAAAATTAGCAAAAAATTATAGACATATCAAAAATGTATATATTTTCATTCGGGACTAGGCGTGAACTTGGAGTCCCAAGTGAAAATAGAGAATATAACAAAAACGAGCATAGCACAAAATTTGTGGAATATAGCAAAAAATAGCACAAAATTAGCAAAAAATTATAGACATACCAAAAATGTATATATTTTCATTCGGGACTAGGCGTGAACCTGGAGTCCCAAGTGAAAAATTGAGAATATAACAAAAACGAGCATAGCACAAAATTTGTGGAATATAGCAAAAAATAGCACAAAATTAGCAAAAAATTATAGAATTATTATTATATTGTAATTTTGATGTCGGGACTCCACCTTCACGGACCTGTGTTAACCATGATTCATAAACAGTATAAGTGTAACAGAAAAACTGTAATAACTCGAAAAGTAGATTTCGTCAAAAACTGCATTTTGGAACGTCACTCCTCATTTATCTATTATCTTGTCTAGATAAAAATATAAATTTTCTTTATCTATTTTTAAAAAATCTAGATGATAATTTCAGTAAAATAATTACCATTTTTCATAATTCAAATGGAAACTGCAAGCGTACAGTGTACAAGCTCACAATGCTGCCTGCTCGCCTGCTGATACCGCTTATACTTATAATGTTATAACTTGTAATGTATATATTTTTAAATTATCTATAATAAATATCTAGATAATAATAATTTATCGTTTATCTATTATCTAGATAATTTCTTCACTGATTATCTTATCTAAATAAATAATTAGTTATCTTCATCTAAATGAAAAGTATTGTTATCTACTACAACACTGTTCATAATACAATTGTGTGTCCTATGGAAGGGTTTACGTTTATCTTACTAAAGATACCTACATAATGAATATATATATATATATATATATATATTATTCAATAGTCGTAGACCGTAGTAGATAAATACTATATTAAAAATTATTTTATATGCCTCCGGTCGCCATCGCTAGTTTTCCATATCTCAAAATCCGCCAGAAACTCTTTGTTGCCAGCCTAGGCCGGCAAACAACCGGAAGTTATAGGTTGGCATCTTGACATTACTACAGTTGTCAATTTTATGCGTTGAATATTTTTTATACAAGAATTAACAAGATTTTGACAAATTTTAGACGTAAATCGTTAATAGAAACTGAAATAAATATATTTTAAGCTCAAATGCAAGTATTCAGTGCACAATTTTTTAGGTTAAGTATAATTATTTTATATTTTTGTAATGAAATTGGCACATAAAATATTATGTATTACACGTCCAGAAACTGTTATGCTAGTGCTCGTAATTTGCAAGCCTCGCCTGTGGCTCGGCGTGTCAAAAATACTCGCTCTTGCAAAAGGTCAGTTTCTGGCCTTGTGATACAAATAACTATTATTAGCCAGAAATGAAGGACAAAATATGATTCATAAGACTAATGGAATTTAAAACGAACAATAATAATTATTTTCAACTTCAAGATGATATTGCATAGCTAGGATGCGGCAAAGTACGAGTTTCGGGCAACAATTTTACTACCTAGAGAAAATAAAAATTCATTTATGACAATTATATAAATGAAGTTATATTACGCCTTAGGAATCCTTGGTTTTTGAAATAAAATAATCTCTCAAGAGTACATCATTTTATTTTACATTAGGACGTTTCGGATGAGTACATCATCCATCATCAGCTAAAAATTACATATTATAATAATAAAATGTTGGCTCAACCAACGTAAATTTCTAAAATCAGAACACTTACCAATATAAAATATAGCTTGAGAACGTAAATCGACTAACTGAGCATCGAAATAAGTTTAGTCGAGGCGACAAAAACTAATGTCATAATCAAACTGCATGACTTTGAAATGTTTAACATCGTAACGATGTTTACGACTCGGAAGTCGGAGCAATTCTGAGGAAAAATCAACCAGCAACTATTTGACAGGCCACGCAATCAGTGTTGACAACATGTCAACTAAATAAATTTTGAAGAACTAACAGTTTGTGAAAATTTTGAAAAAAAAGCGGTAAAAAATATAAAATAAATCTGAAAAGCATATTAGTGAAACCTATCAATAAAATTATTTATAAATCTTAAGTTGTTTTTGTGATCAGTTTGAAAATTTATATTCTGTTTCTTGTTCACATTTATGTGGAAAGCTTCTTTTAGAAGTCTATTATTGTAATATTGTGCAGAATCTAATATTTCAACATCTTTAAATTTATGCCCAGTTTCGTAAGAGTGGTGCGTTAAAGCACTATGATTGTTTCACCGATGTAATATTTATTGCATGAACCACATTCCACTCTATAAATGACGTTTTTTTGTTCATCTTTTGGAATAGCATCCTTTAGTTTGGAAAATAAATTTTGTGTGGTCGAAATTGAAGAGTTGACCAACTTAATATTGGAGTCTTTGAACATTTTACTAATAGCATAGTTAGTGTCACGATCGTAAGGTATTTTTGAGTAAATGTGTTCCATATTAGGATTAATAGCAATCGCATTAGTATCATTGTTGTTTTCATTTGTTTGTTGTGATCTCAACTTGTGCAGCCTACGCTCGATTTGTTTACATAAACAAGAATGTGGGTACCCATTTTTTGAAAGAATGTTATAAATGTGATTAATATTTTTATTGTGAAATTTAACGTTGGATAGCAACATTGCTCTATCTACTAATTAATTTATTACACTGATTTTATATTGTAAATTAGTATAAGAATAGTAATTTAAATATCGACCGCTCGCAGTTTTTTTTTGGTACCAATCAGTGATAATATTGTCTCTATTTCTTATTAAAGTTACGTCTAAAAAGTTAAGTTGATTGTTATCTTCATGTTCAATTGTGAATTTAATCCTGGGGTGGAAACTGTTAAATTTTTCAAAAATTTTATTAATATTAGTTTTTGGAGCAAGAATTATAGTATCATCAACATATCTTTTGTAGTAAAGAATACCATGCGTTGGATCAGGTATTATATCATTTTCAATCTTTTGTAAGATGAGATCTGCTAGTGAACTAGAAATACTTGCTCCCATGGGTGAACCATCTATTTGTTTGTAAACAATGCCATCATGGCTGAAAACAGAGTTTTGGAAA
Organism: Agonum fuliginosum; assembly: GCA_947534325.1. Classification (NCBI taxonomy): domain Eukaryota; kingdom Metazoa; phylum Arthropoda; class Insecta; order Coleoptera; family Carabidae; genus Agonum; species Agonum fuliginosum. Next base: position 17,075,405 of record OX384037.1, on the reverse strand, counting down.
CACAAATTGATACCACAGACAAATTCCTCTAGGTTCAAGTCAGTTAACTCTTCAATCTCAGACCACCTATCTCTGATGCAAGTGATCACGAGATCCTGTGGGATACTCGGGTAAAGAGCTACAACATCAAGGCTAAATATATAATGATCAGATGGTAATTTGATTTTAGTTATGTCATTTACAAAGCCGAATGAGTTTTTTATAACATATTCGGAAGTGGAAGTAACTTTAGTTAAGATGTCACTAAGATGCTTTGACAGTTTATAAGTTGGCGTGTCAATAGTGGAGGTGATTTGCCTCAATGGTACATTTGGTTTATGAATCTTGGGATTCATGTACATTCTGCCTATTCTAGGGTTATGTACGATCAGTTCTTGTTTATTAATGCTTTTCAAATATTTTTTGCAATCTGTATCTAGTTTGTTAATTGGATTATTCTTCAATTTTATATACGTTGATTCATCGCTTAAAATTTCATTAGATTTAATATTATAATCTGTTTTATACATAATGACAGTCTTTGAACCTTTATCTGCTTTAGTGTTGACAATATTATCTTTGTTTGACTTAACAAAATGTTTGGTCTTTGTTATCCATTGTAATAATTCTCTCTGTGGGTACGTCAATTTTTCGTTTTTCATAAATCTAAATCTTGAGTCTAAATATTTAGAAAGCTTTAATTTAGCATTATCTTTGTCTAATATGTTACTTCTGTCAATTGACAATGACAAGTTAATGTAAGTGTCAAGAATGAGAGGTTTTATAAGTTTAAGATCATTAGTTTTATAACTAAAATTGGGACCCAGAGACAGAATTACCATAATGTCCTCATCAATGTTGAGGTCAGTTAAATTACAGATCCAATTTTTATAATTTGATTTCAAAAAGGAACAAATACTATCACGATTATTGTTAAGTTTAAGATCGTTGAGATTTTTATCTAATTTAAGCTTATTGTTAGTTTTATGTTGCAAAAATAATTTGTTAGCATTGTAAATAATATAATAATATACTTCAGTTGGCAGAGTGTGCATGAATTCCAAAATATAATCTAATTTCTGATTGTTTAAACGCTTCAAAGTTGCATGTGCTTCGTTAATTTCTAAATGAAGTATTTTATATTGGTAAGTGTTCTGATTTTTTACAAATTTGTTTTAGTAAAATGTTCAAAGACTCCAATATTAAGTTGGCCAACTCTTCAATTTCGACCACACAAAATTTATTTTCCAAACTAAAGGATGCTATTCCAAAAGATAACAAAAAAACGTCATTTATAGAGTGGAATGTGGTTCATGCAATAAATATGACATCGGTGAAACAAAACAACCACTTAAGAAACGAATGTACCAACACGAGTACCATCGTAGAGGTTTAAACCCCAATCATAGTGCTTTAACGCACCACTCTTACGAAACTGGGCATAAATTTAAATATGTTGAAATATTAGATTCTGCACAATATTACAATAATAGACTTCTAAAAGAAGCTTTCCACATAAATGTGAACAAGAAACAGAATATAAATTTTTAAACTGATCACAAAAACAACTTAAGATTTATAAATAACTTTATTGATAGATTTCACTAATATGCTTTTCAGATTTATTTTATATTTTTTACCGCTTTTTTCAAAATTTTCACAAACTGTTAGTTCTTCAAAATTTATTTAGTTGACATGTTGTCAACACTGATTGCGTGGCCTGTCAAATAGTTGCTGGTTGTTTTTTCCTCAGAATTGCTCCGACTTCCGAGTCGTAAACATCGTTACGATGTTAAACTTTTCAAAGTCATGCAGTTTGATTATGACATTAGTTTTTGTCGCCTCGACTAAACTTATTTCGATGTTCAGTTAGTCGATTTACGTTCTCAAGCTATATTTTATATTGGTAAGTGTTCTGATTTTAGAAATTTACGTTGGTTGAGCCAACATTTTATTATTATAATATGTAATTTTTAGCTGATGATGGATGATGTACTCATCCGAAACGTCCTAATGTAAAATAAAATGATGTACTCTTGAGAGATTATTTTATTTCAAAAACCAAGGATTCCTAAGGCCTAATATAACTTCATTTAGAAATATTCTCGATCCTCTTAACCTCACTTCTTATTATAGACAATTATATAAGTTCATCAAAATACATTAATTACCTACTTTAACTTTATTTAAAATATCTATTATTTCATTTTAAAATGCAATAAAAAATAGGTACCTATGTAAAAAGTACTTATCAAATTTTGAAAAAATTATATCTATTGTCCATTTTTCAAAGTTAATAGAAGAAATCATATGGTGCTAGTCGATTTACTAGTTATTTATTATTTTTTTATAATGGTCATAAAATTTTTTAATGTAATTTTAAGAAATATTTCTCCATTTCAGTGAAACTTATTTTATAGAACAAACTCAGCAAGGCACAGCTGCGGTAATATAAATATTTCGGCTACGTTCGGGTAGGCTCGGGTGCCATACAACCTACACAACCACCCGCTTGCTAGCAATTCAAAATGAATACTACGGTGCCATCTATTTCGTATAATTGTCACCCCTAGTTCCAATTTCGCCGATATGACAATTTCATTCCTACCCTTACGTTACATTGTTGTTCCGCCTTCTTGGCAAGCTTGCACAGGATGCAAGTTCTACGAAGTGCTACCGGCACCGGTCCGTGTGTTTTTCTTTCATACAATATTGTTAAAATTAATGACACTAAATTGCTCGAGCACTATGTTTCCGGTACGTCATGCCATCCGGTTGTGACGTCAGCTGCAAGCCCGCGAACATTCAGTTGTTTAATAAATAGAAACCTTGTTTAGTTCATTGTTACGCGCTTTCAAGCATTTTTATGTATTTTATAATTCCATCTTCTAATATAACGTTTTACGCTGTGAATGTGTCTTATTTTATTTGGCAATCTACGCCCTGGTATTTATTATTAGGTTATGGGCCCAGAGGCGCCAAAATTTGCGATTTAAAAGTAAAATAGTTTGCGACACGTTTTACGTAAACGCGATATTGTAAGATTCGTGTATTTTTGATTTGCCGGTCGACTCCAATAAGTTTTCGTCATGAACGTCGGTGGTTGTTCGTTTTGAGCAATTAAACAGAAACAATTATGATACGTGGCGAATTCAGATGCGTGCAGTTCTAATAAAAAATGATGCCTGGGGATATGTTAGCGGTGCAACAGTGAAGACTGAAGCAATCGCAGGAAATGCTGCATCTGCAGCAGCCGCGGATGCCTGGATGCAAGGCGATCTTAAGGCTCAATCCGACATTATCTTGGCCAACAGCCCTTCGGAACTCAAACCAGTAAGGGCGTGTACGACAGCAGCAGAGATTTGGACGAAACTAGCCGATATCCATCAATCGAAGGGACCTGTGCGGAAAGCCGCATTAATGAATCGGCTTATTTCCCATAGAATGGAGGATGGCGACGACGCACGGCAGAGTACACAGGAATTTATGCATATAGTCGACAAATTGGGTGAAATGAATGTAGAAATTAATCATGATTTGTTGACAGTTATGCTCCTTCGAAGTCTTCCGGAAAGTTTCGAAAACTTTCGGTGTGCGATAGCGTCGCGGGACGATCTTCCCTCTCCTGAAACGCTTCGCGTGAAAATCCTTGAAGAGTGCGATGCTCGCAAGGAAAGTGGTCGAAATGCGTCAAAGCAAAGTGCATTAGCGGCCGGGAAGACTGGAAACAAGTTTAAGAAGGGAAAGAACAAGAAAGACAAAAACGAAAAATATGACACGCGAAATAATTCCAAAATAAAGTGTTTTAAATGTCATAAATTCGGACATTATGTGAAAGACTGTGATTCGATTAAAAAGAACCAATCCACGGATCAGTCCACGAGCCGCGCCGACAACGTTTGTATTTATGCCACGTCAAATACAAGTAATGAGCGCGTTCAGGTTTTTCGAGCGGACGATAGATCGCATAGCGGTAATTGGTGCATCGGACAGCGGTTGTACTTCCCATATGTGCAACGACATCGATGCGTTTACAAAAATCGAGTCACGCACACATGAAACGTTGAATCTGGCAAACGACGCGGTCACAGAGATCAAGGCGAAAGGCGTCGTTCCTATTGCGACGGATGTCAACGAGTGTGAAAAGATTGTACACTTTCACGATACGTTGTACGTTCCTGACCTTCGAACAAATCTCATTTCAGTTGGAAAAATTGCGGATAAAGGATACACCGTAATTTTTACTAAGGACAAAGGTGAGGTTGTTGATAGCACTGGAAATGTGATGTTTGTCGCGGATCGCTCAAATGGCCTGTATTTCTTACGAAACAACAAAGGCAACGAATGCAAGATAGTCAACGAGCCGCTGAAATCAAACAGTGTGCCACGAGTTAACTCTCTCGAAGATTGGCACGTGCGCCTCGGACATCTGAATCTGCAATCGTTCGGTCAGGCCATTAAGAGCGGAGCGGTACAAGGTGTACGCATCGACGACGTGAACGCGGATTTTACCTGTGAGACATGCATCGAGGGAAAAATGTCACGTTTACCGTTTCCCAAGAAATCGGAAAGAGTGTCAAACGTGGGAGACATGATTCACTCGGACGTTTGTGGTCCGATTCGAGTTTCGTCACACGGAAAAAATCGCTTCTTCATTACATTTATTGATGATCACTCGGGTTGGTGCGAGATTCGGTTTATCAAACACAAGAATCAGGCTCTACAACAATTCAAAGATATTACAACTCTCGTCGAAGCTCAGCAGGGGAAGAAAATAAAAATATTTCAAACAGACAATATGTCAACAAAGATTTTGACGTTTTTCTGCGAAAACATGGAATAAAACGACGTTTGACTGTTCCGTATACCTAGTCCTGAACAGAATGGCGTAGCCGAGAGACGTAACAGGACACTGATGGAGACAGCCAGATGCCTCTTGATCAAATCAGGATTGCCGTCGTCTTTTTGGGCGGAGGCCGTGAACACGGCGAATTTCATTAGAAATCGGTGCCCGACGAGCAGATTAAATGGAAGGACCACCTACGAAGCGTGGCATGGACAACCCCCAGATGTAAGTTTTTTAAAACTTTTCGGCTGTGAAGTTTATGTTTTAGATAAGGTTCCCGGCAAAAGTAAACTTGCACCACGGTCTAAGAAAGGTATCCTGGTGGGATACAGCGAAGAATCCAAGGGCTACCGAGTGTGGTTGCCGAACGAGGGGAAGACTGTAATATCACGTGATATAAAATTTTTGGAGAAGATGTCGACCCAAATTGACGAAAATCTTGCTGATCTTTTGTCAACAGTACATCCCCTGTTAAATAAGGATCAGAAACTCCAAGATATTACCGAAATAAAGTCTAGCACTGAATCTTTTACCGAGGTTGAATTGTTAAAAGATTCACGAGGTGCGACAGATGCAACAATCGTCCCAGCGGACGATGTTGATGAAGATTCTGAAGAGGAATTTATTGGATTTCCAGGGATCGCGCAAATGGAAGAACCAGCTGAAACACCAGCGAGACGACGCCCTGGAAGACCAAGAAAAATCGAAACAGGAAAACGTGGAAGACCCAGAAAAGATTCCAAAGTAGTTCATCAGACTGCCGACGAACAAGCTGAGATGGTCTTTCTCACTGAGATCCCAGTCAAGCAAGCTTTGTCAAGTCCAGAATCGGATGAATGGATGCGTGCAATGGCAAGCGAAGTCCAGTCCTTACTTCTGAACGAGACGTGGGAACTCACCGAGAGACCAGAGGGGCGAAGTGTCATCGGAAGTCGTTTCGTGCTAAGAAATAAACTTGGTACCAACGGAGCTCTGGAAAAGCGAAAAGCAAGAGTCGTAGCTAGAGGTTTTTCCCAGGAACCCGGAAGAGATTTCCAGGAGACGTATGCTCCAGTGGCACGCTTGAGCACTATTCGTTTGGGACTCGCTCTTGCAGTTCGCAGGAACATGTATATACAGCAGTTCGATATCACGACTGCGTACCTCAACGGTATACTTGAGGAAGAAATATATATGGAAGTTCCGGAGAAGATGGAGGAAATACTTCACTACATGAACGAAAGGAAAATATTGGATCCCGATATGACTACTAAAGTAAAAACTACGCTAAAGAAACTGTAGTCCGGCAACAAAGTGTGTCGCATGAAAAGGGCACTTTTCGGTCTAAAGCAGGCAGGCCGTGCTTGGCACAGACGTTTCGACCAGGAGCTGCGTAGACTTGGAGCAATTCCATCAACCGGAGATTCATGCCTGTATCATATGAACGAAGGTGACAACTTAGTAATAATAATCATTTATGTTGACGATATTTTGGTCATGTCACAGAATCGTGAGGAAATTACTCGTTTTGGAACCGAACTGAGTAAATGCTTCGGCGTAAAGGACTTGGGAAACCTGAAGCGATGCCTCGGAATAGATTTTGTACTTTACCAAGAAAGTATTAAACTAAGTCAAGAAACGTATATTCACGAAATTCTACAACGATTTGGAATGGAAGAAGCCAAATCGGTGTCGACGCCTCTTGACGTGAGTACGAAGCTCATGAAGACGGATCTGTGGACGACTTCAGACGGACCGAGACCACCATACCGTGAATTGGTTGGCGCTCTGTTGTATCTTTCGGTTGCAACACGCCCCGACGTGGCCCACGCCGCAAGTGTGTTGAGCCAGTTCAATGACTGTTTCGGGAAGGCCCACTGGATCGCTGCGAAGAGGGTTTTGCGATACCTGAAAGGGACAGCGGACCTTGGCATTGTATTCCGTCGTGATGGCGACTCCATTGAAGGTTTCGTAGACTCTGACTGGGCTGGGTCAGTTTACGACAGAAGATCATTCACTGGATATGCTTTCACAATGTGTGGAAGCTGTATCTCATGGGACTCGAAGAAGCAGAGGACGGTAGCCTTGTCATCGACCGAGGCCGAGTACATGGCACTCAGCGAGGCAGCGAAAGAGTCCGTGTACATTCGCCGTTTCCTTTTAGAGATTGGAGAAGACGTCGATGTCATCAAGTTATCAAATGACAATGTTGGCGCTCAAAAACTTGCATCAAATCCGGTATATCATTCACGGACGAAGCATATCGATGTGCGACATCACTTTGTTCGCGAGATCGTCGAGTCGAAGATGGTCAAGCTGCAACATTTAGCATCTGAGGAGATGCCTGCCGACGTATTGACGAAGGCGTTAACCAGGGAGAAGCATCAGCGATGCGTCGAACTTCTTGGATTGAGAAGAATATCGAAGAAGGATATTAGTGCTCTCGAGGGGAAGTGTTAAAATTAATGACACTAAATTGCTCGAGCACTATGTTTCCGGTACGTCATGCCATCCGGTTGTGACGTCAGCTGCAAGCCCGCGAACATATAGTTGTTTAATAAATAGAAACCTTATTTAGTTCATTGTTACGCGCTTTCAAGCATTTTTATGTATTTTATAATTCCATCTTCTAATATAACGTTTTACGCTGTGAATGTGTCTTATTTTATTTGGCAATCTACGCCCTGGCATTTATTATTAAATATAAAATTCATAACTCGTTATCTAGCCAACCAATTATATTGATTTCCTTACTAAAAATAATTTTGAACCTTCCTTTATATATCTCCCGCAGTATGTACTGCAAAATTCCTTACAAAACGAGATTTAGTAGCAGACTAACATTTTTCACTACACGAAATTTACGTTGCATTTTATTACTTTCTCATTTGTTATAAAAAATACGTCATTCTTGATAAATGTACTACACATACCTAATAAGTACTGCTTGTATAAAAAAATTGAATAAAATATCTTCACTAGTTCACAAGAAATTACAAATGCAAGTTAAAAAAAATCATAAAAATTTTAATTTCTAAAAAAAGGAGTATGTGCTGTATTCTTAGATAAAAAGAGCATTTGTGAATCTTGATAGGTCCATATTAATTAATAAACTAAGTAAATATGGTTTCAAAGGCATTGCACTTAAATGGTTTGTTAGTTATCTAGAAAAGCGATCGCAAATTTTTAATAATGTAAAATCAGAAAAATAAGCTAATGATTTAGATGTTCCACAGGACAGTGTGCTGGGTCCTTTATTATTTATATTATGTATTAATGATATTTCAAATATATTATGTAATTATGAAATTCATTTATTTGCTAATGATGCACTAGTGTATCACAGTGAATGGACTACTACCGATGTAACTGCAGAAGTAAATATGGACCTCCGAAATGTTGAAAACTGGATGAATTATAATAAATTAAAGCTTAATCACACTAATTGTAAAACTATGTTTATAACTAGCGATAATGTTTTTTTAGATATTGTAGAAACATTGAAGTATCTTGGTGTCATTATAGACACAAAATGGATTTTAGCTGACATTATTTTATATTAAGGATTAGACAATATGTGTCTTCATGGACGGTGCGAACAATATACAAAGCAATTATTTTACTACACTTTAATTATTGTAGCATTATTATTTATCTTTGTAGTCAAGCTGATATAAATAAGTTGCAAGTCCTACAGCACAGGACAGAGCAATGAGGGTAATTTTAAAATGTTCCAAGTATACCCGAATAAGTGATATGCTCAGCAAACTGGACTGGTTTAATGTTCGACAACTCTGTGAATATAATACTATGGTATTTATATATAAAATGATGAAAAGATTATTATCAGAGTACTTAAAAGGTAACATGAAACTAAACCGTGTCCAGACAATTCATGGGAACATGCCACAGTGTCGACAAGTCATAGTTCCGACAAGCCACAGCATCTAAAAGTCATAGCGTATAAATGTCATAGCATCGACAATAACCCCCACTCTTGAGTTCATAGCGTTTAACTGTTAAACAGTCATAGCGTATAAATGTCATAGTGCCAACACTTACCCCCACTCCTGAGTTCATAGCGTATAACAGTTTTAAAAGTCATAGCGTATAAATGTCATAGAATCGAATAAATGCCACACCACGGAGTTCTGTTGGACTCAATTAGGGTTTTGTTAGTATTGATTAGTTTATTTAAAAAAACGGAGTTCTGTTGGACTCAATTAGGGTTCTGTTAGTATTGATTAGTTTATTTTTAAAAAAAACGGAGTTCTGTTGGACTCAATTAGGGTTTTGTTAGTATTGATTAGTTAATTTTTTTTAAAACGGAGTTCTGTTGGACTCAATTAGGGTTTTGTTAGTATTGATTAGTTTATTTAAAAAAAACGGAGATCTGTTGGACTCAATTAGGGTTTTGTTAGTATTGATTAGTTTGGGTACAAATGTGCAAATCGAAGTGTGAAAATTGGTATATGGGTAGCTGGACATTGTGGTGGGGGAACTTTTATACGCTGTGGTTTTTCGGACGTGTGGTTATTAGGCGGTATGGTTTTTATACGCTATGACTTTTAAAACTGTTATACGCTATGAACTCAGGAGTGGGGGTAAGTGTCGGCACTATGACATTTATACGCTATGACTGTTTAACAGTTAAACGTTATGAACTCAGGAGTGGGGGTAATTGTCGATGCTATGACATTTATACGCTATGACTTTAAGATGCTGTGGCTTGTCGGAACTATGACTTGTCGACACTCTGATATGTACTCCAATTCATCGCAGGAAAATTCATCGCGGAAAGTTCATCGCAGGAAAATTCATCGCGGGGAAAATTCATCGCGAGGTAAATTAATCGCAGGAAAGTTCATGCGGTAAAGTTCATCGCGGTAAAGTTCATCGCGGGGTAAATTCATCGCGAGGTAAATTCATCGCGGGCAAGTTCATCGCGGGGAAAATTCATCGCGAGGTAAATTAATCGCGAGAAAGTTCATCGCGGGAATGTTCATCGCGGGGAAAATTCATCGCGGGGAAAATTCATCGCAAGGTAAATTAATCGCGAGAAAGTTCATCGCGGAGAAAATTCATCGCGAATATATTTATTGTAGTAATGTGGAATGGTATGTTGTGTTATGTTAATCCTTATTGATCACGAATTATTTTATGATATGAAATTTAATATTTTCTCTTACAAACTGCACTTGAAGAAAGTTCATAAAATTCTAACGTTTGCAGGTGTTCTTTGGCTTACAATTTCTATAATAGGATTAAAACAACATCAATAGCTAAGAAACAAAAGTGTAATACTGCAAATTTCGAAGAAAGATATAGAAACTCAATAACACTTGAATATATTTAATACCTCAGGCCTCAGGTATACCCAACTGGTGTAACAAAGTTCTGTTGGACTCAATTAGGGTTTTGTTAGTATTGATTAGTTTATGTCAAAAAAACGGAGTTCTGTTGGACTCAATTAGGGTTTTGTTAGTATTGATTAGTTTATGTCAAAAAAATGGAGTTCTGTTGGACTCAATTAGGGTTTTGTTAGTATTGATTAGTTTATTTTAAAAAAACGGAGTTCTGTTGGACTCAATTAGGGTTTTGTTAGTATTGATTAGTTTATGTCAAAAAAACGGAGTTCTGTAGGACTCAATTAGGGTTTTGTTAGTATTGATTAGTTTATTTTAAAAAAAACGGAGTTCTGTTGAACTCAATTAGGGTTTTGTTAGTATTGATTAGTTTATTTTAAAAAAAACGGAGTTCTGTTGGACTCAATTAGGGTTTTGTTAGTATTGATTAGTTTATTTTTAAAAAACGGAGATCTGTTGGACTCAATTAGGGTTTTGTTAGTATTGATTAGTTTGGGTACAAATGTGCAAATCGAAGTGTGAAAATTGGTATATCGGTAGCTGGACATTGTGGTGCGGGAACATTTATACGCTGTGGTTTTTCGGACGTGTGGTTATGGTATGGTTTTTATACGCTGTGGTTTTCGGTGGTGTGGCATTTACTCTTCGAGTAAGTTAAGTTCAGAAAAATGTTAGGCAAAAATATTTTCTAGTTTTAAAAAAAATTCAAAAAATCTTGTTAAAAATACCTACTCTTCGAGTATGTTGGGGTTATGTTCAGAAAAATGTTAGGCAAGAATATTTTCTAGTTCTGAAAAATTCAAAAAACCTTGATAAAAATACTCCTCGAGTATGATGTTAGACAAGAATATTTTCTAGTTTTAAAAAATTCAAAAAATCTTGTTAAAAATACTCTTCGAGTATGATGGGGTTAAGTTCAGAAAAATGTTAGGCAAGAATATTTTCTAGTTTTAAAAAATGCAAAAAATATTGTTAAAAATACTCTTAGAGTATGATGGGGTTAAGTTCAGAAAAATGTTAGGCAGAAATATTTTCTAGTTTTAAAAAATTCAAAAAATATTGTAGAAAAACTGTCGTACCTACAATCCCTAAAACCATCGTGCTTTTCAAATTTGCACTTCTGCGCTTATGCAACTGTTGTTAATAACACGCAACATTGTGATTTATTTGTCTGCAAAAAAGAATTTACAGATCATGAATATGTCTGAAATTAATTTTTTGGCGATTAGTTATCATCGCGATGAACTTTTACGTAATTAAGTTACCTCGCGATGATCTTTCCCGCGATTAATTTACCTCGCGATGAATTTTCTCCGCGATGAACTTGTCCGCGATTAACTTTCCCGCGATTAATTTACCTCGCGATGAATTTTCCCCGCGATGAACTTTCCCGCGATGAACTTGCCCGCGATGAATTTACCTCGCGATGAATTTACCCCGCGATGAACTTTCCCGCGATGAACTTTCCTGCGATTAATTTACCTCGCGATGAATTTTCCCCGCGATGAATTTTCCTGCGATTAACTTTCCGCGATGAATTTTCCCGCGATGAAATTTCCGGGAATCTGCCTATTTATGAAATTTTGTTTATATTGTAGTAATTAATTATTTTTCATAATTATTACTTTAATTAGTGCATGTATTAGTACCTATTTTGTTAAATATAATCTTATTATTATTCAATGCAAAAAATACTACCTAATGGACTATAGTAATTCCGTAATACATTTTCTTGAAATTTACGTACCAAGAAAATATTACAAATGAATCCAGCCAGAATTAGGATCAGCAAATGAGATACTTTATTTGTTAATTTTTTATTGAATATAATTACTAATGAAAAGATGAATATTCGACTGGAAAGTTGATGTGGGAAGTAAATAGTCGAGAATGCAGTCAATTTTCTTTATTTTCTACACTGCCAACGTTTCGACACCACTTGTGTCTTCTTTTGTTTTTGTGTGTAGAGCCTTGAAGAAGACACAACTGGTGTCGAAACGTTGGCAGTGTAGAAAATAAAGAAAATTGGCTGCATTCCCGACTATTTACTTCCCACATAATTACTAATAGTATAATTATTTAGAAAAAAGTATGTAGTATCAAAAAAATTCAATCATCTCTGATGCCTTATGCCCATGTCACACCTATATGTCTTTGCCTGATGACTGATGAAACCAGTTTTGACATACGAAAATCTGCCGAATCGGTTAGCAAATTTTAATTCATTTAAACAAATTATAATAACCAACAACAAATCTGGGCAGTAGGTATTAACTTAAGAAATATTATATTTCTCCAATTAGCATACAAACATTTATTTATTATAAAACAAATTTTATAGAGCTATTAATTACTTTTAGGAAAATATTGAACTAAACTATGTAGTCACACCCGAAATTTGCAAACCTTCAAATAACAATTTAAGGCCGAAGAATTGTAGATTTGTTTTATTTTTTAAGTTAAGAAATAAGCAACCATGGAAATTATTTTGGATGTTCTTTAAATAATTTGGAAATAATTAAAGAAGAACAACATTTTATTCATAAAATGCAATATATGTGACGTTCAATTCAAAGTTTCGACAAATGATCACTGTAGCACTAAAATGGATATAAATATTGGAGCAGTATCTGGAATTATTAGTGTGGGTGGTGAGTACTACAATTTAGAAGAGACACTGGCCAGTATGAATATTCCAAATATGTCACTCAATACGTTTCATAAAATTCAAAAAGAAATAAATGCTGCATGGAAGAAAACAGCAACACAATGTATGAAAGAAGCAGTTAAAAAGGAAGCTGATTATTCTATACAAGTTGGTAATGTTAATAAAAATGGAGTACCATTAATAACTGTTGTGGGTGATGGCTGTTGCTCGCGAAGATCATATGGCAGCAACTATAAAGCTCTATCTGGTGTTGGTGCGTTAATAGGTTTTCATTTTATAGAAGTGTTTTCATTGGCGTTAAAACAAATATTGAATGATATGCGACCAAAATTCAAAAGAAAAAGAAAGATAATATGCACATTGAGCATACTTGTTTTAAGAAAATTTCAGATATTATTGTTGAGTGCTTCAGAAACAGTCTTTCAACGCACAGTCGTGGGTCTTATAAAGCAAGATGTTCTGCCGCTGCAGTCACCTGGAATAGAAAAAAACCACATAATTATTTACATCAAACAGCAAACACTCTACTCAAGCAGTCCTAGTAAAGTGGTTAAAAAGTTTAAGTCGACAAAGAATAATTTATAATATGCAACAGAGAAGAAGTGAAAGAAGAAGTTTATTTGCAAAGAAAAAAAATGTTTCAAGATCAGATCCTAATTACGGGAAACATTGACAAAAACCTGACATGAATCCAGAAGAATATAAAATAAAAAGTCTGCAATTTTTGCAAAAATTAGAAAAAACTGAAGAATTAATACAATTAGAAATCCAAAGAAGAAAGGAGAACAATTCTTACGGCATCAAATTTTCATGCAGTTTGTAGAAGACGGCCAACTACAAGCTGTGCGAATCTTCTAAAAATGTATTATAGAACACTGCCGAATTAAATACCTACTAGTTGGAGATCCAAGCAACTGTAACTCGCTTATTTAAAGACGACCTTTGGTGTCGCTCCTCTAATAATTAATTTTACATATTCTTATAGGAAATTTTCCGACGAATCTAATGGTGTTAATCGCCGTTTTCTATTTTACTGCGTTTATTCAAAATCCACAATTTTCAAAAAAATTACTACTTTCTGTCTACAACACATTTTTTAAATTTAACTTCTTATATCTCTAGTATTTTTTATGATAACTTAAAAATTCTTTTTGCTTTTTATTCATTTAAGTATTTCCATCGTACTGAAGTAAGAAAATTGCAATTTCATTGTTTATAAAGTGATGAAAAAAATTTAAAACTAAAAACAGACATGCCAAATTTACGATTTTGCAGTGTAATTTTCAGTGAGCGTACAGCTATGGTAATCTTAAGAGATAGACCCATACATACTGCGACAAAGTTATAGTACAAGAATCAAAAAAATTTTGTTCTTGAAATTTTTTTCATAAAATGTACCAGTTCTGAGAAAAACGAATATAGTATAAATAAAACTTCTTTTGTGCTGGCGTTCGCGCGGCCCGCAGTCATGAGTTTAGCCGTTAGCCTGTGCTGTGATGCAGTCAAACGTTTGTATTTTTATATTATTTTAGTTTAGTTTTAAGGAATTTTTCACATCATAATTGTATAATAAACAATAATTTAATGAATCCTTTTAGATTAGAATTGGTATAATGTAGTATAAATTATGAAAATAATTTGAAATGCAGTACACAATTAAATACAAAACTATAATTCTACCCTATGAAATTATTCCACTAAGTATTTACACATTTTCCTTCGCACATAGAGCGTACAGTATAATATAATTTTATTTTTGATACATTTACACCTACTAGTAGGTATATTTAACTTTACATTTAGAGTATAAATTAGATATATTATAAAGCGGTTTTGGACTTTGATTCATATGAATTGGTATAAGTGAATTATTATCTATTTTCGATTTCGCGGTTGTAGGTTTATAATTGGGTTCTATCAGTGAGTATGAGTACTCACTGGTTCTATGATACTTTTAAATATTTCAATTTGATAAACTGCTCTTTTTAAATGACATTTGAATGCGTTTTCTGTTTGTGGAAAATGTGTAAAACGCTTATTTTGTATGTATTTTTTTTCCTATATAAAATTTATAACTTACAGTACCTATATTGCAACCAGTTAATACGTACGTTGATAATAGTAAATTTTCAATATCACTTTCAGAAACTGTATGTTTGTTACTGAAATGATGTAGGTACCTACCTTGTTGAATTGAAATGTATTTTTAATTTTTATACAGCCATATGGACGTTTCCAATTTTGTACAATAATATAAGGCCATAACGAAAACATCTGTGTTTGGGGAAATAATAATTATTGTGCCACAATTAAAATATGATACTACACTAAAATTTGCAGCAGCGAAAATTCTTGTATCAGCTTCTTCTTGATTAGAAATTTTGAAATCAGGTATTATACATATACATGTTGATGTATTATTATTAACCGAAATACTACCTTCGTCTTGCAACATTCCAGTTGTAACAATAATTTTATCATTGTCATAAGCTTTTGCTTACTTAATTATTTATAAATAGTTTTCCATTCAGGTAAAGGTAAAAATTCTTGAATTTCATATACATCGGATGTTTTATTTGAACGCCTAATTATTTCTGAATATTTTATACTAACTTTTCATTGTCATAAATGTCATATCTACGATATCTTCAACTAAAACTAAAATGTTTAGACTCTGTCTACTACTAAGAATATGAACTTAGTTCCTTTGTGAAGCATAATACCTATTCTAATCTAAATGGGTTCATTCATTTATTGTAAACCTCAGCTAAAACTAAACCAAAATAATACATAAATATAAATAAATTATTGGAGTGTTTATTTTTCTGCTATCAGCGACAGACAAACGTCTGACTGCAGCACGGACACGGGCAAACGGCCAAACTCATGACTGCGGGCCGCGCGAACGCCAGCACAAAAGAAGTTTTATTTATACATTCGTTTTTCTCAGAACTGGTACATTTTATGAAAAAAATTTCAGGTACAAAATTTTCTTTGATTCTTGTACTACAACTTTGTCGCAGTATGTATGGGTCTATCTCTTAAGATTACCATAGCTGTACGCTCACTGAAAATTACACTGCAAAATCGTAAATGTGGTATGTCTGTTTTTAGTTTTTCAATTTTTTAATTACTTTACAAACAATGAAATTTCAATTTTCTTACTTCAGCACAATGAAAATACTTAAATGAATAAAAAGCAGAAAGAATTTTTAAGATATCACAAAAAATACTAGAGATATAGGAAGTTAAAGTTAAAAAATGTGTTGTAGACAGAAAGTCGTAATTTTTTTGAAAATTGTGGATTTTGAATAAACGCAGTAAAATAGAAAACGGCGATTAACACCATTAGATTCGTCGGAAAATTTCCTATAAGAATATGTAAAATTAATTTTTAGAGGAGCGACACCAAAGTATAGTGCACGATACAGAGGTCTGGATCTTCTACAATACGCTTGCTATTAGGTAATCATGGAAAATTGAATGGATCGTAAGCAATTCAAAAAATCTATTGTGGCCAGCACACAACCTTCCGCCGTATCTAGAAAATTGACATAAATGTTTATCTACGTAGAATCCGATGCCCATTTAACATATACAAATAAAAATCTAAAATAGATATTCAAACACAGAAATTTGCATCACCTGAATCAACAAACTCATTCACAGGAAAATTCAAATCAAGAATTTTTAGATTTGGTATAAATGCAAGATGCAAACACAGGAAATAGCAAACGCAGGAATATTTAAACATATAGGAAGGTGCAAAATAAGGTCGAATGTACTAAATCCTTGACTTTCACATATTCGGTGAATGAATCTTTTGATATGCTTTTGATGCAGGTTTTTCATTACTTATTAATTTTCTATACGACTGTTATAGAATGTTATCATTCTCAATTATGGAATGGTTACTTGTTACGGAATGAATTCATTCCGTAACAAGGGATGGAATGTACGGAAGCGTAGAAGGGCCATGTTAGAGAAAAATAAATCTAAAAAATACATTTCTATTTCCGTTAATTTACACTTTTTTCTGTAAATTTACACTTTCATTTTCTGTTAATTTACACTTTATTCTGTACATTTACACTTTTGAACTGTGAATTTACATTTTATAAATTGTAAATATACACTTTGAAAACTGTAAATTTACAGAATAAAGTGTAAATTTGTTATGTTGCCGGCAGTATGGCCACAATATGGCAGTATTTTTCGAATTCGAAGCAAATATACGATCACTTTCACAATTTCACATTTAATTTGTCAATAATGGAGGATAATACAGATTTATCAATAATTATTAAATCATACTTTACATTGGGCCTTCGGCAAAATGAAATATTAACGTTTTTGTATTTCAAACATAATATTAAAATAAGTATAAGGCATCTGAAAAGAATTTTAAGACAATTAAACTTATATAGAAGAAAAAATTATACTGCGGAAGAAGAAGCTGATGAGTTTATTAGAAATCAATTAAATTTATCCGGTCAGTTGCACGGGTATGGCTGGATGCACTTAAAATGTATTCAAAATGGAATGACAATTACACAGAGGTCTGTGCGAAACTTGTTAAAAATAAATGATCCCATTGGGGTGGAATTAAGAAGCAGAAATAGATTACGTCGTAGTCGATATTACAGCAGAGGCCCCAACTTTTTGTGGCATTTAGATTGTTATGACAAACTCAAACCCTATGGCATATGTGTGAGTGGATGCATTAATGGTTTTTCTCGTTACATTTTATGGTTAAAAGCTAGTTGTAATACTAGCAAGCCGGAAATAATTGCCAATTATTATATGGAATGTGTCATGAATCTTGGTGCTTGCCCACGTACATTAAGGGATGATTTAGGAACAAAAAATGCGCACGTCGCTCAATTACAAACATTTTTTGTCACAACACAGAGGATAATTTAACAAAGTAGATTTGTTAGTAATTTTCCGTAATCGAAATTATTGCTAAGTTGTGTTTGTTAAGTTATTCACCTTTTGGCCACGCGCGGTTGTTACACGTGCCTTGCGTTTCGGCGAAATTATTGCGATCTTGCATTTAGTATTAGAATATGTTTAGCAAATTAAGTAAGTAGTCAGTCAGTCATCAACCGATAGAGTAGTCAGTTAGTAATCGACCGATCAAGGAAGAGTCAGAATGAACGAGTGAGGAGAACTTCGTAAGTGTCTATCCTCACGATAGATATAATTTGTTAATCGTTTTGATTGTAAATTCAATGTAATGTTCATAATTTCACCATTTATTATTCATAATAATAAATATATTTTGTTTTCATGTCTTATTTTACTTATTAAACATTTCCAGCACGTCAACAATCGGATTGTTAAGATTCGAGAATTTCGAGAATCAGAAACAACCCGATTTGTTACAGGGCGCAGTCGGTAGGATTGGTTTTTTATTATTAATTGCTAGACTTCTTTTTATTTTAAAAAGATGCACTACACAATTAATACGCCAATAAAGAACCTTCGGCTGGTATGTTTAATAAGTACATTTTTCGGTCTTAGAAGTAGTGTTGCGCGTATAAAATTAACAAATTAATTCTTCGTGAGGTATAGACACTTGTTCGTTAAAGTGCGTGCGTCGCGAGTGAAGTAGTGAAAGATGTATTCGTATTTTGCGGCAACAACATGGCCACCGCCACATCGACAAGTGTCGATGCACCCATCACTTGGTTGCGAATACGACAACTCTGTTCCAGGGCCCGCAATGCTAAAGTGGTATCCCTTGGCCGCAGCACCGTGTCGTTTTCGTGTGGATGCTCCACAGTCGACAACATCGCCAACGCCAGTAGTGCAGTTGCAGTCACCGTCAGCAAAGAGCACGCAGCAGTCGCAACGTCGGTCGCAGGTAACAAAGGTCGAGTATTCGTGGGACCTACCTCATTTGTACGGGAGACAGACGGATCGTAGCACGTTGAATGTGGAAAGGATAAACAGCTACGGATCCGGTCTCCAAAACGAGGTCCCAGTACAGATGTTACCTGTGGCAACCATAAGCGCGGCAGAAATAGAAGCGTTGCTGAAAGCTGAAAAAAGGACTGTAGTTGACATTCCTCGTCCAAGCGATGTGGAGGAACGTATGGTGATGAATCAAACGATGACTTC
The DNA here is from genome assembly GCA_947534325.1 of Agonum fuliginosum. Lineage (NCBI taxonomy): Eukaryota > Metazoa > Arthropoda > Insecta > Coleoptera > Carabidae > Agonum > Agonum fuliginosum. The sequence continues at coordinate 17,056,441 of OX384037.1, read as the reverse complement.
GGCTTCAAGTTCAACGTTATCAGTAGCAGAAGTCAACACTTCTGAAGCGTTACTACTGACACACACGCAGTGTACGGACATCGAGCGTATTTGTTGTTACGCTGATGTCAAAGTACTTGAAGAGGGGGAGGATAGTTTGGTAGTAGAAGTGGTTCATCACCCAAAATTAGCGGCAGAAAAAGCTCTAATTTGCATACACACCAGGGAAAAATTCCATTATGCAAGCGTTGTGATAGAGCAAATTAAATCAACCCGTAGCAGGACGGCGATTTCAGCGAAAAATCGTCGAAACGAACAACGCAGCAGAAGAAGAGTTTCGAGTACGACTTCCGTCGACTTCATCCACGTCCACCACGCAACCTTGCAGCGTCAGCGGCAGGGCTGCACCAGCAGAGTACGTCACAGGCCCGCTATTCGGAGTCAACGACCCCAATTGTGTGAAGAGCCCCCTCCCCCTTTGAACATAAAGTGTGTGTCCCCAAAACTATGACGTTTGTGCTAGTGCAGTGAAAAATGCAACGTAGGTAGTGTTTAAATATTGGGTTTTACGTGTTAGTTTAAATTAGATTAGAATTTGTAGCTTAGTTCGCGTTAGTTAGAAAATTTAAATCAGAATTTAATTTTGAAGATTTAGCTTTCTGTAGATTTTGCGTCATGATGACGATGTTACCTAAATTTATAAATGCTCAACCCAAGTAGTCGAAAAATTCAAATATTAGAAAACAGGATCAAACCGTAGATAACGCGGATCGTGAAATTGTAAAGGTACAATCTCATGATCAACTTGTAGAAATTGACCGGATCCTGTCATTCTAAATTTGAAACATGTAGGTCCTGATGGTTAGTATTGGCAAACCGAAGGACAAAAGTAGTAGATTTTGTTAGTGTCAATTTAATTTATTTTTATTTTTTCTGATGATTTGTCTTTGCAAGCCGAAGAAATTAGATAAGTAAATTATTATTGATATAACAAAAAGTAGATAAGGTAGCATTTTGAGTTGAACTAATTCTTTTTCACAATAAAATTAAAAATAATAGATGTTTTAACCGTCAGTTAGATGCAAAAATGCCAACAAAGCATTCTTTGTTTGTAGTTGTAAGTATAGTTTGCTGATTACGACATATTGTTCACGTTAGCACGTTAGGTAACATTATATTGTGGTAGGTTAAGAGAATCGTAATAATTTATCTGAAATTAAAATCTATTCTCCAAAGATATTAACTTTCATAAATTTTTCAAATATATTTTAATTTTTTTTAAGGAGAGGCAAGTGTAACAAAGTAGATTTGTTAGTAATTTTCCGTAATCGAAATTATTGCTAAGTTGTGTTTGTTAAGTTATTCACCTTTTGGCCACGCGCGGTTGTTACACGTGCCTTGCGTTTCAGCGAAATTATTGCGATCTTGCATTTAGTATTAGAATATGTTTAGCAAATTAAGTAAGTAGTCAGTCAATCTTCAACCGATAGAGTAGTCAGTTATTAATCGACCGATCAAGGAAGAGTCAGAATGAACGAGTGAGGAGAACTTCGTAAGTGTCTATCCTCACGATAGATATAATTTGTTACTCGTTTTTATTGTAAATTCAATGTAATGTTCATAATTTCACCATTTATTATTCATAATAATAAATATATTTTGTTTTCATGTCTTATTTTACTTATTAAACATTTCCAGCACGTCAACAATCGAGAATTTCGAGAATCAGAAACAACCCGATTTGTTACAATAACAACTATTCCACTTCAACAATATCGCCATTCTTATATGGAACTAGCCCATCTAATCAAAGAATTGAATCTTGGTGGTCTCTATCCTTAGGAAAAACACATCACAGTATTGGATGAATATATTTCAACAAATTAAAGACGATGGAAATTTTTCTGGGTCTTTCATAGATAAAGCATTAGTACAATTTTGTTTCCTAAAATTAATTCAGGTACACAATTAAAAACTGATTATTTATTTTGCATACTAAAATATTTACATAATTTTTAGGATGATTTAAATACTATTGCTGATGAATGGAATTCGCATCGCATTCGTCCGTATAAAAATAGTATATCACCATCAGGTCGGCCACTAATTATGTTTGAATTACCAAATTTATATTCAACGAAAAACTATTTATGTACATTACCGGTGTATATAATTAATTCATGTAATGAAGAAATTAGTGATCAAAACGAATATAAAGACTGCGGTGAAGATATTCACGAACTATGTAATATAATTATTATGGAAGAAAGACAACTCACGCATTCTTCAGATCCTTTTGAAGCAATTAATTTATATATTGTATTACGTAATGAAATATTAATCTTATTACGCCATAATTAATTTAAGTAATTTTAATAACACAAAGTAGGCATATTGAATTATTTTATGTTACTTACTTTACCAGTTAAGTCAAAATTGCCAAAGTTTCGCCACCGCACCAATAAATTGTAGTTCCATAAAGCCCTGTTCGCACGGGGATTCAGGATTCTACGAAGAGTCAAAATCCTGGAAAAGAAGAAGTTGTTTTCTTTCTGGTAATAATTACGTGATTTTGACGCAATCAATAAATTATAAATTCTTCTTTTCCAAGACTCATTGAAGATTTAATTTAGCGACACCGCAATTTCACAGATAATTTTCACTAGAAAGAAAAAAACTTCTTTTCCAGGATTTTGACTCTTCGTAGAATTAGGAATAAAATATAAAAAAGTACCTACCTATATCGATTTATCTTTTTCCTCTGTATAATTTCACAGTCGTTTATTTTCTAATGGATGTAACTATAATCCCTATAATATTTGATATTAATTCAATTATAATTAATCCAATGTGTTGTCGTAATTAATGCCTTTTACAATAATATAATAGCTATTTCCCATGACAGATTGAAAATTTGCTGTCGATACCGACAAATTTTGTTAGTAAAGGCAACACTCTTTTTGCAACTGCGATTTGTTCAAATATTACCTATACCTATAAAGGGAAGAAAGTTTTAAACAAAAGTAATAATTATTATTATTTAAATCACAGCTTTATATAATACATAGAAGTTTTATTTCTTATAAATATCTTTTAATATAAAGTAGAAAATTATGAAAAACAAAAATAAATTCATATATTGGCACAGTAAATATAAAATTACTATAAAAATATTTATCATCAAATATTTGGTATTCAATCACAGATACATTTCATTACAGACTACAAGAATTCTAATATAAAATAAAATACATTTGTGTAGGTACATAAAAGAATACTGAAACACTAGGTAACCACTAATTTTAAATAATACGAAATTTCTATATTATTTAACAAACAAAATTATAATTATACAGGTGGGTCTAAGTCTAAGTTCGGGAAGCAAATTAAAGGGTATATTATATCACATGACATGCTGAGCATGGAACAGAAAGAATATTTGAAAAATTCGAAAAAAAGGGAAACTTATTTAAAGTAAAGTGAACATTTTTAGTACCACGAGTAGATAGTTTTTCCGAAATATTTTATTTGAATCTACTACGATTCCACAAGTAATTTTTTACACAACGTCTAATAAATGTCTGGTGTTGATAATTCAATTTGTTTTAGTTAAATTTGTTACCATTTAAGTGTCACGTAATACCCTTTCTCCCGAAGTAAGACCCAGCCTGTATAAAACATTCAAAAATCAACTCATAAATATCTACAATAATATTGAGTATATAAATAATATCCATAATCCATACATTTGAGTTTAATACACTGTTAAATTCCGCTCTAAAACCAAGAAAATTGTCATAATTAATAGGTATTTCTAGTAAACATCCACATGTTCGTGCAATGGGTGATCTTTTTATTCCATTTATATCTATGAAACTTATATTAATTGCTGGTTGTGTTATAATGTCGGACCCTGTACAAAACCTTAACAATGTACTTAATTGTTGCTCGGAACACTCGCGAACATATCTTTTTAAATATTTTATAATATCAAGTTTTTCAGGATTTAATTCACTTGGAAATGTGAATAGTTTTAAAAAATTTCTTGAAGTTGGTCTTGCGTTTGTGTATATATTTCGCAGTTCTTCTAAACTTACAAAATATTTTAATTCTATTTGCCAGCAATCTATAATATACATAGATTTTTGTATGTTTTCTTTATGGGCTATATCAAACACTAATTTACTAATATTTTCTTCGTTCGGTACCCACTTAGACTCAAAATTTATTAAAATATCTGTCAGTTCTTCAAGCTCAACAGAGTGAAAATTCTTCATAGCTTCTTTAATGGTTTGTGCTTCATTAGCTGCCATATAGTTCATGAATGAAACAATCAAGTCACTTTGATAATAGCCTAACACACAATAGTCCATAAAAGGTATGGCTAATTTTATAGGAAAATATTTTTCTTGTTTCCAGCCTACTTTAATAATTTTACCAATTGCTCGCCATTTTTCGTCTCCAAAATCATGCCTTAAATAAGGTACTTTTATATCTGTTCCAACTGTACATTTTTCATAGAAACTGTCCCAAAACTCACTTAAACAGTCACGAAAAACTCCACCTGTATCGCATGCTTTTTCTGATTGACCATTAGGTAAAATCATTTCTATAGATATTTTATCTGAACCTATAGTTTTTGAATTAATAAAATGTGAAATTAGTTCTTCTAAAACTTGTCCGCGGTGAACTTGAATCGTAATTGTTGAGGATACCTCTTGAGCTTCATTTTCGATATTTACTTGGTCGCTTTCAATAGTGTTATTACTAGCTTCATAATTAAATTCAACGCTAAGAAAGTTTTCAGGATTAAATATTTCAATAGGCATATTATGTGTACCATATTGATTGCTTTTCTGACTGTTTATAGTAGTGCTATTATTACTTTCTTCATTGGGTACATTTAACTCACCCGTTGCAGCATTAATCCTGTTACTTCAAAAATATTATCAACTGTCATTGAGTCTTGAATGATTGTTTCTTTGAAATCAAGAAGATCAAATACAAATGATGTTAGAGGACCTTTGATAGAACGTTCGTCAGGGAAAAAGAGTTCTTTTGCTTTTTATGAAGCAAATAAATTTTGCTCGCGCATTTTGGACTTGAATATACTTCTCGCTGAATTCATCGAAATGTAACCAACCTATTTCTATCTTTCTAGAACTCTTAAATGTTATATTCTTACTCTTAACTTCTGTAGTATTTTTGTTTTTATTGTCGTAGATACTCATTTTTTTATTAAGCCTTTCTATTAATCCTTGTTTCTTTTTTCTTGGTGTGCAGATTTGTTTTCTACAAAACTCAAGTACTGCGATTCTATCACTATATCTAGGAAATATTTCTGTGATTTCTGTTTCATTCATTGTTAGGATGGCATCTGCGTCTATATATCTGCAATAAATTAATTAAATAATTTCATACAGTGAAACATCCCGGGCACGTCATTCACATTGTACACTGTACAGCGAAGGACATCGTTAAACCCCTGCCAAACCGGCCACAAGGACGTTGAATCTGACTCGTATGTGATCAGGGGTTAAACCAATCAAACCAGTGAAACAGTGAAAGCAGTAAACTAAATTTACGCGGTTTGATATTTTACGTCATTCGCCTTCGACTCGGATCGCCGCTTCGCCCGCGGGAGTAATGGCTATTACTCCCGCCAAGCCGGCGCCTTCGCTAGAACCGTCGCTTCGCCCGCGGGAGTAATAGCACGCTTCCCTCCCTAGGTGCACAAAATACTATTGTAGTTCTTTTCAAGGTTTGATTGGTTGAACAATGTACTTCGCTGTACAGAGTGACGGATGTGTATAGGCCGCAAAGTGGCATTTTTTTGTGGGTAGGAGAGAATGCTCATGCACACCCAGCATCATGTCGGAGCAGTGGATGCCCCACGGAGGGTATAGGTACTGTGGGACTCTAGACATCCGCTTTCGCTTCATCTGCCTAGCCTACCCACTAAACTCTCCCGTCCCATAGCCCAGAAAGGATTTGGGACCGTATTTCCACATTACATCACCATCCTTCTGTTGTCTACTTGCTTGTTCTTCATTTTTGTATTCGTTTTCTTTCATCTTAATTTATTTGTTCTTCATTTTTATTCTCTATTTTCTTTTTGTCGTTTTCTTTCATCCTCTTCTTTGGTCCGTAATATTTCTGTGATTGTTTGCTGTATCCTGTCCCATTCTTCTTCGTTCTCAAGCATTCTATCTATCATGTTGTCTGTGGTTATGTCCAAAGTGTTATTTTTCCTTTTGATATCTTCCCACCGGTCACATTTTATAATGCTGTGTTCGGCGGTGTCATCCTGGTCTTCACAGTATAGACATTTGCTTGTGTCTACTTTCCCGATTCTATATAGATAGGATTGGAAACACCCATGTCCACTGAGGACTTGGGCTAGGTGGAAACTTATTTGGCCATGCTTTCTCATAAGCCATGGAACTATGTTTGGCATAATTTGATGGAGCCAGGAGTTTCCTTGGTCCATGTTCCATTTTTCCTGCCATTTTTCTGCTCTAAGATCTGTATTGGCTTTGCGATGCTCTTTTAACATGTTGTAGTTTTCCATCCTTTCCTGTACTATAATGGCTAGGGATGGGAGCCTAGCCATGATCTGTGAGGCTTCTGTCGAGACCGTTCTATATCTTCTACATATTCCCAGGGGTAATTTGCGGTTAGCCGTATTAAGTAATGTATTACATTGCTGGTATTTCAATGAGGTCCCCCATGCTGGCGCCGCGTATGTAATTATGGATTGCTCTGCCGTCGCAAGTAGTCTTCTCTTTTGCTCGGTTGGTCCCTTCATTCGTGGCAATAGTCGCCTAAGTGCTGCTATTACTTTGTTAGCTTTTTCTGTGGCTCTTCTCACGTGTGGTATTAGTGTTAAGCCCTTATCCAGTAGCACTCCCAAGTAGTTTATGCTTGGCTTTGGTCTGACAGTCATTTCGCTTACCTGGAATACTACTGGATCGCAGTGTTTTCTTCCGATTAACATTACGGCTTCCGTTTTTTTTGGAGCAAGCTTCATCTCGTTTGTATCGACCCAGCCTTCGACCATTTTTATAGCCTGATTGGCATAGGAAGTTAATGTTCCTAGTGTATGGTTTACCCCCACTATGGCCAGGTCGTCGGCGAAGGCTATCAGCTTTATCCCCCTGGGTACTTGTAGTTCCAATATTCCGTTGTAGAAAATATTCCACAATGTGGGTCCCAGTACAGAGCCTTGTGGAACTCCACACGTCATCATATATTTCTTCCCATTATATACTATCCAGCGGTCACTTAGATAGGCACTAATTATATTTATTAGGTACGGAGGAATTTCATTTTTTCCATCTTTTTCAAAATTCTATGCCACGGTACAGAGTTGAATGCGTTCTTTATGTCGAAGGTTATTAGTGAACAGTAACCTCTAGTTTTCTTTTTTTCCATTTCAGCTTTTGCTGTATCTAATACTGTTTTTACAGCTTGTACTGTAGATCTGCCGCTCCTAAAACCAAATTGATTTTGTAAGAGGTATTTGCCTACCTCCAGGTGGTTTTGGATTCGCATGTTTATTAGTTGTTCCATCAATTTAGCTGTTGTGCTAAGCATGCATAGTGGTCTGAAGCTTGACGGGCTCTCTAGATCCGTTTTTCCTGGTTTTGGTATTAGGACTAGATCTGCAATTTTCCATTGTTCTGGGAAGTATGCTCTTTTAAGGATATTGTTAGCTACAGGTGTCAGCCAGTCTGGGTTGTATTGTGCTACTAGCTTTACAACTTCAGCTGGTATCCCATCCATTCCGAGGGCTTTCCTGGTTTTTATCTTTAGTCCGGCCTGTTTAATTTCTTCTGCCATTATTGGTGTGTGTTCTTCCCGCGGAATTCCATTTCTCGGCCGTATTGTGTGCTGGGGGAAAAGTGTCCCAACCACTTTATCCGCCACTTCGCCTTTCAATTTAATGGGAACAGCTATATGGCCCACTTTGTTACCAGTTGATAGGGCTTGCCCCAAACATCGTCTTCCACTGTAGCAATTAATTCGTCCCATTGTTGTTTTTTTTCTCTATAAATTTCCAGCCTAAGCTCTCTCCTTGCCTGTTTATATTGTTCTTTAAGATTTGCGTTTTCTGCATTGTTATTTCTTCTAGTGCTGCGTTGGTAGGCTCTTCTGCAGTGGTTACAGTTTTTCCTTAGGTCTGCTATCTTGGTTGTCCACCAATATACCGGTTTTGGTCTATTGTTGTTTGGATGACTTGGTTTCACTATTTCCCCACAGAGGATTTCTAGCTCTCTCATACAGTCCTCTGGGTCTGTTACTTGAGGCAGGTTATTTATTTCTTCGATGTATTTTCCCATATTTAGTGTCCTGGTGTTCCATTTTTTTTTGTTAACTTCTGTTAAAGGTTCTATGTATTTAGTTATGTCATATGTTATAAATCTGTGGGGACTGAAGAACTCTTCTTCCGTGTGTATTCTCCAATTTCTAACATGCATGATGTTTCGTTCAGAGCATGTCGTAATGTCTATGTATGAACTTCCGTTTGTGTTGGAGAATGTTGGTTCATTGCCTGTGTTACATACACTCAGATCATATTTGTACAATAGCTCTGATAGTAATGTTCCTCGCCGGTCCCTTATTGCTGAGCCCCAGTCTTCATGTTTAGCATTGCAGTCTCCTGCTAGGTATACATTTTGGTTATTTTTTACTAATTCATTTTCTAGTTCTTGTAAGAATTGAAGGTAATCTTGTGCTGTACAATTTGGGCTTATATTATTTACCCATACTATGTTTTGCCCTGCATGGTGGTTGCTTATTTTATTTTTTTTTCGAATCTAGAATTTTTATTGCTGCATCGCTTTTGCCTTTGTTTTTATTGGCTATCCATCCCCATTGGTTTTTTATAATGTTTTGGTTTGGTTCACTTGCTATTATTATATCGATGTTCATCTCCCTCCCTACCCACATGGTCGCATTGTGGGCATCCTTACTGCGGTTTAGATTTATTTGTAATACTTTACACGCCATTTCTACCCGTTGTTGTTGAAGTCCTGCGGCTTCTCGTTTTGGTGCATCTTGCCCATACTAATTCCCAAAATACTGGGCACTTCATTGTCCCTGTTCTGTGTTCTTTTGTATCGCATGTAAAACATGTTGGTATTTCGTTGCAGTCATTTATCATGTGTTCTTGGGAACCGCACTTCCTGCATTGTTTTCTTCTGTTTGGTCCTGTACAGTTTATTTCTAGGTGATTGATGTCATAGCACCTATTGCAATTTTTTTACCGTAATCCTCTCTCTTATATTACATCTGCTAAATTCAATTTGGATTGATCCTAGTGCCACTAGTTTTCCGGCAATCTCTTTAGGCACCTTAATAGTTGTGCTCTTCTTGCCTCCATATGCGTCTCTTAGATCATGTATTTCTATTTCTGCTTTATCCTCTGCGCCAATCTCTGTAATTATTGCCTCCTTAATTTCTTCTTTTGTGGTTAGTTCATCCATTCCTGTCAATATTAATGTCCTTGTGTTGTCCATTGCAGGTTTGATTTGGATATCCTCCCCTATTTTCGTATTTATGATTTGTTTTAGTTCTGTGGTTTTATTTATGTCCTTTTTTGTGACGATCACCATACCTCCTTGCCTAGATTGTCGAATCGTGTTGATCTCTATGTTGTTCCCATGTTGGTCTTTTCTTATTTCCCGCATCATTCTCAGCATGTCTGCGTATGTTCTGTTGTCTGTTTTATCTATTATAATGGCATCCGTTTGGCTTCTTCTAGTTTTATTTGTTCCCTGTGCATTTTTGGGGTTGTTGCCTATCCTTGGAGCATCTTCTTGTGGTTTCAGGGTCTGTCCCCCTTTCTTAATGGGGCCGCCCTGACTTCCTTTTCTTGGCCACAAAGTGTGGAAGTCAATATTGAGGGTAGTCTCGTATTCGTGGCTATTTGTTGTTATAGCCATGTCGTTTTTCTTTCTTTCTGTTATGTTTAATTGCTGTTGCTATAGTATTGTATATGTTTTCCCAGACTGTTGGTGTGCTATCTCCTTTCGGGATTTTAATGCTGGTTACTGTTCTTTTCGTTTCCTTTTCCAGTTTTCCTTCTATCTCCATGAAGCTAGAGAAACTTAGACTGGCTACGTTAACTGCATCCGTTTCTATATCGATAAGCTGCATTCCTCCTGGATAATTTTCTTTTATGTATTTTAAGGTTCCCGTTTCATAGTCTCCTTCTTCTCTATGTATAACCACAATATTTTCTTTCTCCTGTGTGTATGGGTTCCCCCGGAGCATATTTAGGGGGTTATACATTTTAGCCGGCCAGGGTTCATTTATTATTGTCCATATTTCCTTAAATGTTTTATCTTCCTTATTCATTATGGCTTCAAAGTTCTGTTTCCAAACCTCCTCCTGGCTTGTCAGTGTCATCTCTGCATATGTTTGTTTAGAGTGAGCTTTTTCTTGTAGTGTGGCTATTTCTTTCTTGAGTTGTTCTATGTCCGCTCTATTTTCGTTTCTAACTCTTTCCTCTACCTCCATGAGTCTAGAGTTGTATAATTTGTTCATCTCTAGTTTGTACTTCTCCATTTCTTCCTTTTGTTTGGTTTCCATGTTTTTGCTCATTTCTTCCCATCTAGAATTATCTTTTGGTTCTAAATTATCTACTATGTCTTGCCACACAGTAAAGGTATCCTTTCTTTCTTGTTCTAATCTATACAACTGTGAATTAATTGTTTCCACTTTCCTTTTTATTTTTTTTTGCCGTGTTCGTATACACTTGTTGGCAGAGTTTGTCTAACTCTATTGCGAGTGACATTACTTTTTTCATGGTTGTTTCTTCTTTGTCCCTTTTAATTTTCTTTTCATTTTGTATTGGTTTCACCTGAGTCCCTTAATCTTTTGTTCGTATTACTTACTTCGGATTCTATAACCGTACTATTTGCCTGCGGATCGGTAGATTCTATCAGTCCGGCCGCTGTGGTATTGTGACTTGTATCATCGTTCGTATTTATCATTATAACCATGTTATCTGTATCCTCCTTATTTGGTGCTTCTTTTGAGTCAGGACCCGATACTTCTTGGTTCCCTATTTATTTTGTGGTGGGCTTCTTCCTACTTTCGGCGTTTCACCCAGCTTTTTTAGTAGTTGCCGTTCATATTCTTTCCTTTCCTCTTCTTCAATTTTTATTACTTCTTCTTCTCCCGCGATATTTGCTCGCTCCGTATCCATACGAGCAGCACCTGCAACAAGGCGGCGGGATTCCCTCTACACGAGGACCCGCCCGGGTTTTCATATCGCACTTCTCCATTTTTCCGATTCATGTCCTCGCATTTTATACCTCCTGCCAGGTTTGGGTCGTCATATCCTTTATCCCGTCCTTCCCTGTCGCTATCCATTTCATGTCCTGTGTCATCGCCGAGTCGTCTTTTTGCCCTCTTCTAGCTCTCTCTCGCTAGAAGAGGGGCGGCCATTGCTAGGTAACCTCATTTATAAAATAAAAATACAATTATTAATTAATAATTGAAGCACTCGAAAAGAAAAGTACCTATATAAGTATCTCAGACAAAAAGTGTCATTAAAGGTAGGTACTCACAACTAATTCCGACCTAAACTAGATGTCTCGGCCGTAAACAACTTGGTTGTACTCTAATGTTTCACTTTTTTCCTAGATGCATAAATAAATAATAAATCATTACTTAATAATAAATCATTAATTAGCATCACACAAATTACCTTTTCTGACATAATATATGTAATGAGATCATCCGATATTCCCCTTCCTTGTAAAAATTTTTTTAGTTCAAGTAGTGAACCACTCATTGTCAAAAATTCGTATTCGTATTGCATTCTGAAAAAATCATGATTTAGAACATTAACATGAAAGTTGTAATATAAATCTTACACTTACGTGTAAATAATATGTATGCACAAGTTCTATAGAATTCAACTATCCACAGACACAGAATCAATGAACAACCACCTCACCATGTGCTCACCATATTTGCTTCGAATTCGAAAAATACTGCCATATTGTGGCCATACTGCCGGCACGCCGGCAACATAACAAATTTACACTTTATTCTGTAAATTTACAGTTCAAAAGTGTAAATGTACAGAATACGAGTAAAGTGTAAATTAACAGAAAATGAAAGTGTAAATTTACAGAAAAAAGTGTAAATTTACAGAAAAAAGTGTAAATTAACGGTAATAGAAATATATTTTTTAGATTTATTTTTCTGTAACATGGCCCTTCTACGCTTCCGTAGGAATGAAATGTGGCTAGTTATAATAATTTCCTTTATTCAATGTTTTTGGTTAGTGGGTAGCTTTTAAATTACATTTAGATTTATTAATTTATTAAATTTATGTAGAATATGTTTTTATAAATACATATATTTTTATTTTAGTAATCAGGTTATGTTTTAATGCAATTAAATTTATAATGAAAAGATAATTAGTCGACTGTTATACCCAAAAAGTTTACTTTGTAAGTACTGGTTTTGTATATGATTTTATGTGCGTACTATTGGCTCTATTTGTATTTCAGACCCTGATGAAGGCACAGATGTGTGCCGAAACCTTGGTTTTGTAAATTAACCTAAAATAAAAAGACTGCACTTCGATCAACATCAGTCTTTAATTAAATTTATAGTCGTAGAGAAAGTATAGTTTACAACACGTTTGGAATGGCTATTCCGATCTCGTGGAACTCGCCTACGGATCGTCTCACAAACTTTCCACTCAAGCTAATATGCTTCGTTCCACACTTGTTGCAGGATATACTATTCTAGATTTACATCTTCTAGTGTTTTATTTTCCTGTTTAAGTAGTCTAGATTTTTACTCTTTTGTTTACAATACAACATTTAATATCTTACTTATGACTTATATGGCGTTAGTGTCAACGTGTCTCACCTGTCAATATTTTTTACGCAGAAACAAATAGCAACCGATCATGGATTACAAGATTTTAACGTTTTATATGATAAATTTTATTTGATACTAGTTCTTTAATGCTACCAGATAAAGACTTTTTTATAACGTCAGTTGCAAATAAGTTTTCCTCTTATTCTCATTAAAAATAAATACTATATTTTCCAAATTTATAGAAATTTTTGACAATTAATTTTTTCACTCTTCAAAAAATATCACTTCCTATTATTTGTACTAAAATCGAATGAGCTTTGTGCTCATAGAATTATTATAAATAAATGTTTTTAAAAATTTAACGTTTTTTGACAGCCGTTTGACACCTGTGAAACAAAAGTTATTTCTGACCATTTCATCGTATTCAGCGACCCCAAAAGCTATAATATAGATCATGCTAGGTGAAGAAAATTTCATCCAGAAAATATTTCACAGCAATGAACCAGAAAATGCCTAAAAGCTATGTTTAACGCCATTTAAACTTTAATATTTCGGTGGCAAGGGTTAATGGACGAAAAAAATTGCCATTTTGGCAATCTCATTTTATTTGAAATTTCTTCGATCCTAGTGTGTTAATTTCACATTTTTTGTAAAAATCTCTGAAACTATTGGTTCTAGCTATTATTGATATAAAAATGTCTATGGAATCGAATGCTTCAAACCAGAAATCGATATTTATATTCCTTATAAAGTTTTTGTAATGTTACCCCTTTTAAAATAGAAGATATTTGATTCGTGTTCAATAAATAACAAAAATTGTTAAAATTCAAATTAACATATTTGAATTTTATGTGTTTTATATCGTTGACAAGAGAAAATAAATCTCTATTAAGACGAGTCATAGCCAACTATGAGCTCCATATGAAAATTTTAATGTGGTTTGAATTGCGTGCAATATAGTGCATAGTTTGTGTTTTAATTTTTTATTAGTATTTCATTGTTCAAAAAAACAATAATCTTTTCAAATTTCAGACTTTGGGCAATCACGAATTCGACGATTATGTACAAGGTGTTGTTCCTTTTATGAAGAAGTTATATTGTCCTATAGTTGTGGCGAATATGGATGCTTCGTTGGAACCCAGTATGCAAGGTTTATTTCAGAAGAGCAGAGTGATTGTTCGAAATGGAACAAGAATTGGTATTATTGGTGTTATTATCTCCACTGCTAATGTAAGTATTTTTATATTATATAAGTTAGTAATTATAAAATGACTTATTTAAAACCCACTAAAGATAATAAACACATATAGATTAGCGATTCATTGATAATAATAATAGTAATATTTATTTCGGTCTAAGAATGTACAAGTAATTCCATACCATGACATAAAATACATAATACATAAATAATCACAATCGGATCAATATTTAATGCACAAATAATTTAATACTAGTGAAGCACAAATATACATCAAAAGAATATTAGTAGTAATAAATTGTGACACGCATTCATTTGGTATATCTGAATTTAGGTACCTATATCATAATTATAACTGCTTTTTGTCTCATAATCGTGCGAACAAAGGTACTACTGGTACTTATCACTGTTTATTTTTTATATAAATTAGACACTGCTGAATATACAATGATGGAAATGTAAGTATTTTAAATTTCTTGGAAATTGGTTGTAGTGTCCGTGGTATAGTTTTTGGTCGACTACGCGCACTACTCGTTTTTGCAATTTGAACAATTTTTCACTGTTTGAGCCCCAATACCATAGTATAATTCGATACTGTAAGATTGACTAAGGACATGGCTTGATATTTGCTGTGTAAGGTAAAAAAATCTGACGTGGACACCACATGACTTCCTTGTACGCCTTGTGTGTTCATAATTTTCTTAATAACTAAAATGTAAAATAATATTAAAAATTCTTTTAACTTATTATACTAGTATACTCACAAATATATTTTAGTCATTTTATTTAAACTGCAGAAGAAGATATAAAGCATATTTTACTATTGTCACTGTCATGTCATAATCATTTAAATTTTACGTAGTAACAAATGTTAATCGATCATGGACTACAAGATACCGAAATACTATAAATTATAAATATATACTTTAATTATTTTTAAATGATAGCAGATACAAAAATATTTATAAAATACCGATTGTAGGTAATAATCACATAATCTTTCATTTAAAATTAAAAAAATTGTCTAAAATTAAATATTTATCGAAATATTTTTAAAAAGTACTACTTCCGGTTTGTAGACTGAAACCAAAAATAGGAGGTGCACAACTAGATGCTATAACAGTCCTAAATACAAAATTTCAACTTTCTACGTCTAACCGTATTTGAGTTATGCGACACACATACGTCCGTCCGTACGTACAGACGTCACGTCGAAACTAGTCATAATGGATTCAGAAAAGGTCAAAACGGATATTTCCGTCAAAATCTGAGAACCGAAATTTTTCGCGATTACAATACTTCCTTACTTCGTACAAGGAAGTAAAAACGAGCTTGGATAGTTTGTTTTCTATGTCCTTTATATACTGATGCCATAGGTTCAATTGTTTCCTTCTCTTATTCTGATGCATTACCATTGAAAATAATGGAGCATGTTTTTCTTCATTTAGCAAAAGTTTATTATGTGCAAACCAGGACTTAGCTTCCATAATGTCGTTTTTACACTTTGTTTGAAGATTATTTAGATTCGTGTCCTCTAGGAAATAGGGTGATGGAAATAGAAGAGTTGAATTTTGTAACTGGTTTTTACAAGAACATCAAGTAGATCAGGAATTTCACAAAAAAATACTTTGGTCTGATGAAAGTAAATTTACAAATAATGGTTTGTTTAACAGACACAATCATCATTACTATTCTGTAGAAAATCCTCACGAAATTAGGACTACAAGATTTCAAGAACGGTTATAATTTTCGTAGAACATTTATTAGAAAATATTCCATTAATACATTTACAAAATTTAAAATATTTCCAACAAGACAGAGTTCCTGCCCATAATTCTCATATTGTAAGAAATTACTTAATTTAAATTCCTGATTCTTGGATTGGAACTCATGGTCCTATAGCTTGGTCGGCGAGGTCACTTGATCGCCCCTACCGCCCTCCCTTTTGATCCGCCAATGAATTAACTCACACATTAGTAGTAGAATATTGGTTTTATTGATTTCAGAAAATATCGAACACAGAAAAGCTAAAATTCACCGACGAAGTAGAAGCAGTAAACATAGAAGCAGAGAAATTAACAAATGATTCAAACTGTTCTATTATAATTGTCCTGTCGCATTGTGGCATTGAGCTGGACAAGAAAATCGCACGAGAAGCACATGCCCGTGTTAGTCTGATAGTTGGTGGACACAGTCATACATTTCTATACTCTGGAGAACATTTGCCAGGTCCAGAGAAACCTGAGGGAACCTATCCAATTTTAGTAAGCAATAAACATGGTGAAGATGTGCTTATTGTTCAAGCATCATTCAATACAAAATATTTGGGGAATATTACACTATGGTATGATGAAAATGGTAAATTGGACAAATTTGAAGGCAATCCAATATATTTGGATCATCATATTATACAAGGTACGTAATTCTTCAAGTAAACCAGATTTGTTCTATAGGCGTGTCACCATAGTTTATTTGAAATATGCGTAACTTGACAATAATTTTTTTTGCACTTTCCGGACTAAAACTCTTTTTTAGTCTTTATTTTTAGGGACTAAGATGCTTAATTTGATCCCAAGGGATTATTTTTCATATTTAATCCCGTTGTCAAGTAAATACGTTCTATTTGTTACAGAGTATCTATGGTAACAATATAAATATTTGTCATAAAGTTTAGTGTCAACATTTCAAAATGTGTATTCTTTTAAACTATTTTGCATTGGTTTGAGGATAAAGTGCAAAAAATAGTGTATATATATATATATATATATATATATATATATATATATATATATATATATATATATATATACCACAGGACTAAAGTATCTTTAATCCCTCAGGTGATTATTTCCTTCGGCTCGTGAAATAAATTTCACCCTCCGGATTAAATCATGCACTTTAGTCCTTTAATATATAATACTTATACCATTATAACAATGTATTGTCACTTATAATGTCACATGTGCATTAATACTCTCCGGAAATTTGTTGAGTGCTTTCCAATAACGTCTTAATTAGCTCAAATGCTACACGAGAGCTAATTACGTTGTTGGAATGCACAATAAAAAGTTTCCTGGGCATGAATTAATGCACGAGTGTATATTCGGTAAAAAAAGTCGAAATGAATTCTTTTTACAATAGAAATTTGAAATATTTACAAAAATTTTATTTAACATTAATAAATATGTATTATTTACCTTATGAATTGCTTATTTACGCTCAAAATGACAAGTTAACCAATTTTTATTTTAATGTCAAACTGACATGACAGTAAAGTTTCCGCTTATTAATTTAAGTTCCTCACGCTAACAGTAAAAAAAATCCGCTAAATTTTTATATAACTATGGTTCCTATTATTGTAATTAATTCTTTCTGTTTATTAATTAATTTAATTCAAATATCAAGAAATAGCTTTGCCAAGGTAACGTTATAGGAACGTCGATATTTCGACGTTGGTGTAGCGACGTAGAATTAACGATGTACTAACGTCGATATATCGATTAAAATTGAAAGTAAAGTAAGTATTAGTAAAATTTTAAAAATTATTAATTATTATATACCTACAATATAATAATTTCATTGTACAATTTAATTTTAAATTAGATGACAGCAAAAATAAATATATTTTTTGCTACTTTCGTTAGATAATAGACACTTTATTTCACTAATTAGGTTATGAACTTCCTTATTTCAAGCAATTGTCTTTATTTCACTAAGTATTTTTATTTAATGAAAAATGCAAAATATAAAACTACATTTATATAAAAAAATATGGACCACACTGTAAAGAAACTTCAATATAAAATGGGTTTGACTTGCATATTTTATACAGTATACACGAATAAAAATGTCTTTTTTATGTAACCTAATTTATTGTCAAAATTTATAAAGTGTCATTAAATGTTAAAATTTCATAATTTCCAAAAAATTCACCTATTCGAACGAAAGTATAAAAAATATTGTATGCAACACGTAAGGAATTTCGGTAGATACCTTACTTATGTGTTAAGGTGCTAGTATAGTTAGCGTTAGTAGTTCCTTATTAAATTAATTACTCGTGCATTTCGAGTGCTTTATGAACCAAATTTTGGTTACAGTATACTAAATATATGTATTGTCTTTTCTGACTTTTCGCACTTGTTGTCAATAATGGAAAGTCTAGAAAAACATCAAAAATCGTACTTTACTAATAACTCATGCTACGATTGAAATATCTTTTTCAAAAAAAATACACATAATCTACATTAGTATCTTAACATCGGATTGTCAATATTTTTTCAAAAACTATTCCCAATTTCTAATTAAAAAAAAATCAAATTTTGAAATTTGTTTTTTTGAGAATTTTGAAATTTTTGAATCAATCCGATGTTAAGCATAAAATTATAGACATTTTTTGTAAATACATTTTTTCTCTAAAGTGCACCTGAATTAAGTTATTAGTAAAGTACGAACGACACTTTTATAGTAGCTATACCCGAGCCTTAACAGTACTCGGCTATGTCTAGTGTTGCCACGCCTACTGTTTCGGCGATATTTTATCTCGATTTTCGAAACGACACGAGATAAAAGAAGCCGAGATAGGGTCGAGACGAGACGTCTCGAATGTCTCGATTATGATAATAAAATAAGTAGATTAATTAGATGTCCATGTATTTGAATGTGGTAGATCCATAATGTGTATGTGCTATATTAGACATGTGCTTACGTACTGGAACTTGCAAGCAAGCAAAAGTATAGGATTTTGTTTCTGCAAATTATTTATTTATTTAATACAAAAAATGCTGGAGAAGTGAAGCAAATTTAGGTTTGTTTGAAAGGTAAACACTAAAATAAAATGCAGAATTATATTTGTTTTAATTTGGATTATTATTGTAAAAAAATAAACTTTCGCAGATTGACAAAGTGCTATCTTATTGACAGCTGGCAGTCTGTGAAGTGTAACTTTTGGTGCCTATAGGCAATAAAATTATTGTAATGCCTAGACATACACAACAATTTGTGCGACAAACTTGTAACAACATAGACATGAAGGGGAAGCATAAACATTGAATATAAGACACCGCGAACCGGTCCCAGAGACATCTAGAGGCAGTGATTTAAACTTTATTCTTAAAACCGGCTCAATCTTATCGAATCGAGTTATCTTTACGAGTTTAAATATTATTATATTGTTCAACAAAATATTTAGATCTTTAAAAACGAGATAAAACGAGACAGAGAGTGTCTCGTCTCGGTCGTACCTCGTCTCGTCTCGACAAGGTTTTGTCTCGGTATTTCGAGACGAGACGAAACAGGTAATTATCTCGTCTCGTCTCGTGGCAACACTAGCTATGTCTAGTAACTAAATTCGTTTCCTTACTTGTTATACGTAAATAGCGATTTTCTTGTTTTTAAAACAACCATATAATAATAAGTAATGTTGATCCGACGCGACACGATCAACCACAATTATACGAGGTGTGTAAATTAAGTAATGAGACTGGCAACGTAGCGTTCGATCTGGCAACACTTGGGGCGCTGGGCTTGGAGGGCCGGCAGGAGAACATGTGATCCGCCTTCAGTACGGGTTTGAACTCGCTCGAGTCATTGGGTTGTTCGTAGCGATTTTTTTTTTGTGAAAGTTTTTTTTATTGCGTTCTAAAAATGAGTAATATCAATTTCGCGCAACGGTGTGTGCTACCAGGTTTTGCTTCAGACTTCAGACTTGGGCACAGTGCAACGGAAACTCTTGCTATACTTCAACAGGCCTACGGAGATAGTGTTTTGTCAAGAGCCCAGGTTTTTCGGAGGTTTAAGGAATTTTTAAAAAAGTTTTTGGCCAGTAAAAAGAGTCCTGTGGCTCCCCAGCCTCCTTATTCGCCTGACTTGAGTCCTTGTGACGTTTTTCTCTTCTCGAAGTTGAAAAATCACCTCAAGGGAACTCATTTTGTGACAGTCGAAAACATTCAAACGACTGTAACCAACCAGCTGAAGGCTATTCCAGTATCGGAGTTCCAGCACTGCTATGAGGAGTGGAAGAACCGTTATTATGAAGTTATTATGAAGGTGACAATATACAATTGTAATTCTATTTAAATAAAACAATTTTAAAAATCAGTCTCATTACTTAATTTAAAGACCTTGTAATATTCAATAAATTTGTATTCAAGATAATTTTTTAAACTAACAAAAATTCGTCATAACAAGAAAAATAACGCCGTTTATGCAACGTTTATACGACGTGGGTCCATCGACACAGAAATAGTGACGTTTCTGGAACGTTTTTGTAACGTCGATATATTGACATCGACATCGCATTAACCGAAACGTCGATAAATTTAAGTATATATTACGTCTCCCTGACGTCGTCCATCGACACGTCGACGAGTGTCTGCTTGGGTAGTTACCACATGATTAGGGCTGTGAAAAAAAATCGATTAATTGATTAATAAATCGATTTATTGACTTTTGATTATTAATTTTTTAAGAATCGATATATTGATTAATCAATTATTTTATTAATCGATATATTGATTAATCAATTATTTGATTAATCGATATATTGATTAATCGATTATTTGATAAATCGATATGTTGTTAATCTATGTATACAGGGTGTTTATGTACTTATGGATCAAACTTTAAGGGTGTATGTAACATGTTCTACTGATAACGGAACGAAAAAGAATTTCACAAAAATTCGCAAAATTAAGGGTGGTTTTCTTAAAGGAAGCATTTATGTTGTTACATTACGTAAACGTAATGCAATTTTGATAGTAAATTAATTTCAATTATTCTGTTTCTTTCACAGTAATGAAACCAGTAGCACTCAACATGTTTTCTACCACCCTTAATTTTACGCATTTTTGAAAAATTCTTTTTGTTCCGTTATCAGTAGAACGTGTTACATATATCCTTAAAGTTTCATCCATAAGTACAGAAACACAATGTATATACTAATTACTTGATATGTTGATTATTTAATATTTTCATTAATCGATATATTTTTTAATGAGAATTTGACTTGATTTTTATTGATCAATTTCTTATAGATACATTGATCCTTTTTTACACCCTCGTAAATGGCGTTATTAAGTGATTTATTTTGTACAATACCGTAACTTCTACTCCTACTAATTTATATAATTTTAAACAGAAATTGATGTATATGTATGAAAAGATACTTAGAAATTAATATCTCTTGGTTATTTGGCTATGTATAGCTTTGAAAACGAGATACCTACTTATTAAAAAAAAAATTCAAATTTTTACATCAAATTTTTCCACCAAATATTTTAATTATAACTAAATTTCTGAGCTGTTGCTCATCTCAACAGAAGTTCACAAATAAATTCCAGAGATTCTCAAACGATTAAATTATTTCTAATTAATTTTTTGGGTGCATTTTGTTATTAAATTAAGTAAAAGCAACAAATATAACTATCATTCCACTATAATTTGAGAAACAACAAACGCAATATCTAATACTAAACAAAAATATTTCGTCAGAAAAAGAAAACGTCAAATTTTTATATTAATAATTTTTTAAATAATTTTTGATTGTGAATAAAAATAGTATACAAACCTTGGTGAAAAGTTTCATTACAGCCTAGGGCTATAAACTTTGGCGCTTTGAGCCTTGGTTTAGCCCTCGGCTAAAATGAAACACTTTCCACCTGGGTATGTAATATACTATTAAAAATATATTGAAAAATCTCTCCCATAGTTCAATTAATTAAAAATTGACAAGCAAAGTAGGTAAATAATTTGTTGATTAGAGTTGTACATTGGTTTAACTATCTCTAAGAACATTCCCTACGATCTTTCCCCCACTAACAGTATAACATCGGTAAGTATAGAAGAATGCTGTTTGCATTTAACATAATATTACTGTTGTTTCAATAGTGTGAGCTATCAGGTTATTTGTACCGTACCAGCATTTTCATTGATTTGAAAAGACTTTTTTCGTTGATATAGCTCGAACATTTTATTGGTAAGTAAAATTTATATATTTTTAGGATAATATTATAAATGGAAGTACCTAGTTGCTAGTTATATAGATAAGCAATTTAATTAATACCTGTATCTATCTACACCATTTTTGTTAATAATGTATCAAAGAATTAGATAGAACCAATCATTTCTGCCCTTTAATTATTAGAAACATAAACATTGAAAAATAAATTCGTATGATCCATGTATTTGAATTTGATTCTGTATTGTTTATAATTTTTTAAATTCATTCAGGTGTTTAGAACAGAAAAAAATTCTATAATAGTGTACAACAATCATTAAATAAAAATAGCAGAAAATATTACATTATGCACTATAAAAACAGTTTATTATTACTAGATATTTTTCAAAATTATCTACCAGAAATCTATCTGGGTTAAAAAAAACTAATGTCCCGACGTTTACACAGGACGGCACAAAATGCTAATTGCTTAATAAAAAAATTAATGTTTCATTTCATTTGTTTAAAAAATCAAAAAACGAACTAATACGCAACAATGTAAATAACATAACGTGTTACATTGCTGTTTCATTTCGGCGAAAATGCCACCCTTCTTTTCTTCGTAACGCTCCGGTCGCCTCGGTACTGAGTATAGGGGCTATATTCTTGAAATCATTCACTTAATTCATACATTTTAATGATTTTCATAATAATAATAATTTTTCCAGATTACCAGATTCTATAAAGATGACATCAAAAAGAAGTTTACTATGGAATTATTTTGATAAGCAGGAAAATCAAGCCCAATGTATTAAATGTAAAAAAAATATTTGAAACAAATTAAATACAACAAATTTGAAAAACTATTTAAAATCAAAACACCCAATTATATTTTCTGAATTAGAGACACTGGCTAAGCGTCAAGAATTTGCCGAAAATAAGTAAATATAATTATAACTTAATTCTGAATAATATAAAACAAAATCGTTCCGTTTATGAACTCGTCAATGAGTAATGTATCCAGATTAGTGTATGGTGTAAGGTTTGATACAAAGATCGATAAAATGTATGATTCAATGCAAAAAACCAAACACAACACTAACTGGGAACAAGACTCGACACTAGGTTGATCACGACGCGTTTCGATCTTTCGATCATCATCAGGTGACTGGAGTTGGAGGATGGGGGGTGTAGTATATTTTAAGACTAACAAGTTGGTATTACTGATGTGAAGTAGTCGAGAGTGAAGTGTAGAAGTGGTAGTAAATAAATGGAGTATAGAAAAGTATATTGTTAATTATTGTAGTTAAACCATATAGAATTATACCTCCGGGAATACTACAAAGTGGCGACGAGGAAAAGTGAGAAGGAAAGCTCGCAGGAAAATGGCGAATTCACTTGAAATAGGAAGAGTAAATCCATTTGATGTCACCGGCGATCCGAGTAGCTTATCACAAAGATGGCGGAGATGGTTCCGTACATTTGAAATGTTTTTAATTGCAAAAGGTGTAAGTGACGCTAACCAGAAGAAAGCACTCTTATTGTTTTCAGCAGGAGAAGAGGTGATAGATATTTTCGATACACTAGAGGAACAACCTGTGGCCGAAGGAACTACACCAAACGAGTACGAGAAGGCAGTTAAAAAACTGAATTCTTATTTTATGCAGGAGATAAATATTCCATATGAAAGACATATTTTCCGTAACATGGAACAGAAGAGTGAAGAAACTATGGACCAGTACACTACCAGGTTACGTACACAAGCAAAATTATGTGAATTTGATGCAACAGAAGATGATCAAATCAGGGATCAAATTGTTGAAAAATGTGTCTCAAGTACGCTTAGAAGAAAATTTTTGGAGAAAGGATCTAAACTTACTTTGAAAAAAGTATTAGATATTGCCAGAATTTGGGAATCAGCAGAGCAACAGGCTAAGAAGATGGAAAATTGTGAAGTTAACCGAGTTAAAATACAATCGGAGACGAGGAAAAGCACAAAAGATCAGAAAACTGGAGAATGCTATCGGTGTGGGAACAAAGGACATTTTGCTAACAACAAGGATTGTCCAGCACGATCAGCAAAGTGCCACAAGTGCAACAAATCCGGGCATTTTAAAAATAAATGCCGCACAAAGTTAAATTTAGATAAAGACAGTGAGAAAGGTGGAAAAGGAAGTAAAAAGGTGTACGCAGTAGACAGAAATACTAGTGAAGGACAAGGAATTGACAATGAATATGTGTTTAGTCTAACAAACGAAAGTAGCCAGAATAATACTAGATATTAAAATAGGTGGTATTTGGACAAAGGTAATCATTGACTCTGGGGCTACGTGTAATGTTGTTGATGAGGAGACATGGAATTCGTTTAAAGCAAATAAAATAAAGTGTGTTTCGCGTAAAGAAACAAGAATTATTCGCGGTTATGGCTATAATAAACCACTGACTGTGTTGGGAGTTTTTTATGCAGATGTTTCAAACCGGTTGAATAAAACGGAAGTAAAAAACTGTGAATTCATAGTGATTCGGGAAAAAGCTAAAACAATTTTAGGCTGTGCCGATGCAATAAAACTGGATGTGCTTAAAATCGGAAAGTGCGTAAATTCGGTGAACACTGTAGACTGGGTAAAACAATTCCCGCAAGTGTTTGTAAACTCTGATGAGAAATTGGGTAAACTTAAAAATTTCGAGTTAAAAATACCAATAGACGGAAAAGTTAAACCAGTTGTGCAAAGTATGCGCCGTATTCCGTATAATTTGCGAAATAAACTTGAAACTGAAATAAATAGGCTTATAAAACTTAATGTAATTGAGCCAGTAAATGAGCCATCCGAATGGTTGTCGAACATAGTTGTTGTACCGAAAAAAAGTGGAGAATTGCGAATTTGTGTGGATATGAGAATGGCAAATCAAGCTATCGCACGTGAACGGTTCCAATTACCTACAGTGGAAGAAATTTTACAGGAGTTAGATGGTGCTTCTATCTTCACTAAATTAGACATAAAGTGGGCATATCACCAGATTGAATTGGAAAAAGAATCGAGGAAGATCACTACATTTTGTACACATATGGGTACCAAAGATTAATGTTCGGTATAAATTGCGCACCCGAGTTGTTTCAGAAAACCCTTCAACAAATTTTGATGAGTTGTCAAGGCGTGGTAAATTTCCTAGACGACATAATAGTGTTTGGAAAAGACCAAGAAGAGCATGATGCCCGACTAGAAGAAGTACTTAAAACACTACAAATCAAGGGTTTGATGTTAAACACAGAAAAGTGTATTTTCAGTGAACGAAGTATTAAATTTCTGGGACATGAACTATCAGACCAAGGAATTAAACCATCTGAAGACAACAAGAAAACCGTATTGGAATTTCGAACTCCAAGAAATGCAGCAGAGGTACAAAGTTTTCTGGGTCTTGTAAATTTTAGTGCAAGATTCATACCAAATTTGTCAACAATTAATGAACCTTTACGCCGATTAATAAGGAAGAACGAAGAATTTTCCTGGGGAGAAAAAGAAGAAGAAGCGTTTAAAAAGCTCAAAGAAGCGTTGATTCACCCTGATGTCTTAGCATTTTTCAGAAGAGGAGCTACAACAATAGTATGGACAGATGTGAGTCCAATAGGCCTCGGAGCAGTTTTAATGCAAATACACAACGGTAAACCGAGAGTAATTTCCTATGCAAGTCGTAGTCTAACAGATGTAGAGTGCAGATATTCGCAAACAGAGAAGGAAGCTCTGGGAATAGTTTGGGCTTGCGAACGATTCGAAATGTATCTTATTGGCAGCGAATTTAAGCTGTACACTGATCACAAACCATTAGAATACATTTATTCACCTAGATCAAAACCTAGCGCAAGAATTGAAAGATGGGTATTAAGATTGCAAGCTTTTAAATATGAAGTCGTTTATATAAAAGGAAAAGATAATATTGCAGATCCGTTATCCAGATTGCTCAAAGTACAACGTATAATTGAACAACGTGAAGATTATGTTCAATGAGTTGCACGACATTCAACACCGCGAGCGATGACAACACGAGAAATTGAAGAAGTTTCAGCTGAAGATGAAGTTGTAGCAGAAGTAAGAAGAAGTCTCAAAACTGGGAAATTTAGTAAAGATCTTAAAGCCTACGAACTAATAAAAGAAGAATTGTGCTCAGTTGGATATTTAATTCTCAGAGGCGATAGAATTGTAATACCCAAAACACTACAGAAACGAGTTTTAGAAATAAGTCATGAAGGACACCCAGGAATCTGTGCAATGAAAGGAAGATTGAGAACGAAGGTATGGTGGCCAGGAATAAATAAACAGGCTGAGCAATATTGCAAAATCTGCTATGGTTGTCAACTTGTGCAAAGATCAGCACTACAAGAACCTATACAAAGAACGAGACTTCCAGAGAAACCGTGGGAACATTTAGCGATAGATTTCCTAGGACCGTTCCCTACAGGCGAGTATATTTGTGTGCTTGTTGATTATTATAGTCGATATATGGAAATTAAAATAATGAAAACAATTACGGCAGCTGATACGATAAATTTCCTTGAAGAATGTTTTGCTAGATATGGATGTCCAACTATGATACATTCAGACAATGGACCTCAGTTTATAAGCAAGGATATGGATCAATTTATGGAAGAATATGGTGTGAAACTTCATAGAGTAACACCATTATGGCCGCAAGCAAATGGAGAAGTGGAGCGACAAAACCAGTCATTGCTTAAAAGAATTAGAATAGCGAATGCTATTGGGAAAGATTGGAAATCGGATTTAACCACATATTTGTGCATGTACCATAATACACCGCACACGACAACTGGAATTCCACCAGCCGAATTGTTCTTCAAACGTAAAATAAACATGAAGTTACCTAGCATCGAACTTCATAAATTAGATGATGAAGAAATAAGAGACAGAGATAGAGAGAAAAAAGAAAAAGGACGGGAATATTCAAATATGAGAAGGAATACAGAAGAAAGTAAAGTAGCCGAAGGAGACCAAGTATTGCTTAAGCAAAAGAAGATAAATAAACTAAGTACGAATTATAAACCTGAACTTTATGAAGTAAATAAAAAAATAGGCAGTTCCGTTGAATTAACATCCGAAGAAGGAAAACTTTTGCGACGGAATTCCTCTATGATAACGAAGTATAGACCACGGGAAGAAGAGATTTCACCAAGGAAGCCAACCAAGGTAGAAAAAGATGACATAATATCGGTTTCATCAGATTCTGAAGAGGAACCAGGAGAGGGTAGTCAACAAATGCCGATCAGGAAGTCGGGTAGGAATCGAAAACTTCCGGGATATTTAAAAGATTTTGAAATAAAATAATTTTGAAATGTATTAATAATTAGATTTTTTATGTAAAATGCGAAATGTTTTATTTTGTTTAAAAAAAAAGGAAGGAATGTAGTATATTTTAAGACTAACAAGTTGGTATTACTGATGTGAAGTAGTCGAGAGTGAAGTGTAGAAGTGGTAGTAAATAAATGGAGTATAGAAAAGTATATTGTTAATTATTGTAGTTAAACCATATAGAATTATACCTCCGGGAATACTACAGGGGGTAGGGTTTTATATTAGTAATTTTAACGGTTGAAAGATTACGTCCGATTGGCTATTAATTTGAATGTTTATTACCGGTTGACTGATTTTTTCTTTAAATATTTCTAAATTTTCGCCTATGTTTAATCTATTACTTTTACTTTGTTGTTTACAAATTGACATGATGTCTTCAATTTTACCTGCTGTATGTTTATGATTTAGTAAATGTGTCGCGTAATTTGAATCACTTTTAAGATTTTTAAAGGAATTAATGTGTTCTTTATACCGATCTTTAAATTTACGTCCCGTTTGACCGATGTAATTCAGGTTGCAAGGTTACAGTGATTCAAATTACACGACACATTTACTAAATCATAAACATACAGCAGGTAAAATTGAAGACATCATGTCAATTTGTAAACAACAAAGTAAAAGTGACAGTGACACAGAATGTTCTCCGGAGATGGATATTGAACGGCAAGAAGGAGACGACACCATGCCCTCTTCACCAACACCCTGTGGTAGTGGCAGTATAACCACTGTTGAAACGCCGTTCACTATACAAATGACCCCCCCTATAAGAAAATTTAATCAGGAATATTTTAAATCTAAAACACAAGCCTCTATTAAATCATTCACAATGAATAAGCAAACTCAAGATAAAATTGATAAAGCTCTAGCTTATTTTATATCCGTTGACATGCTGCCATATTCCATTGTTGAAAAAACTGGTTTTAAAAAATTAATTGAAACTATGAATCCTACTTATAAAATACCTGGACGAAAAGCATTAACTAAAACACTAATACCACAATTATTTAATGATACCAAAAATATTATTGAACAAAAATTAAGCTCCATAAACAACTCGTATGCATTTACTACTGATTGCTGGACCTCTATAGCAAATCAGCCTTATATTGCCTTAACATGTCATTTCATAAATGAAAATTTTGAAATTGGAAACGCGTGTTTAGGGTGCTATGAACTTATGGAAGATCACACAGCATCAAATATTGCTGAGAGTTTAAATATGTTTTTATGTGAGTGGGGTTTAGCAGATAAAGACACACAAACATCTTACACTACAGACTATGGTAGCAATGTAGTAAATGCAATACGTGAAATAGGACAAATACAGATATGTTGTTTTGGGCATGCCTTAAACACGGCAGTGACTAAATGTTTTAATTGTCAAGAACTGCAGCCAATCTTATAAAATATTAAAGGTATTAGCAAATTTTTTTCACATAGTTGGAAAGCCAAACGTGATCTATATGCGATTCAAGAAAAACATAATGTTAAAAAAGCCGCTATACCTTCATTTTCAAAAACTAGATGGTGGTCTATTTTAAATTTAATGAAAATTATTTTAGAACAAGAAATTCCATTAACTACATTTTTAAAAACTTACTTACAACATATTTGTGATAATTTAGCAGGCGAAAATTATGTTACAGCTTCAATTCTCTTACCTGTTTATAATGAAATACGAAAAAAATTATCAGAATTTGATTGCCAAACTGAAATTGATGATAACATAAAAACTATAAAGTCAAACATAATAGAAACTTTAGATAAAAGGTAGTGATAACGATGACGTATTAACGATTTTAAAATTAACTACATTTCTTGACCAAGATTTAAAGGTTCAAGTTTTTCTAGTTTGAAAGTGAACGTTTAAAAGTTCGAATTTTAAAAGAATCTGAAAATTTCAAATTAGATACCACTAATTTAATTACACCTAAAAAAAGAAAACTGGTATATCATTTATATTAAATTCTGCAAAAAAGATGCAGATTCGTTCGAGTATTCTATAAAAAAGGAAATTGATTCTTATCATACTTCACCCACAATTGATTTAGATGATGATCCATTGCAATGGTGGTATATGAGTAAAACAATTTATCCTATTTAGCCCGAGAATATTTAGCAATTCCCGCTACAAGTGTTCCTTCAGAACGCGTGTTTAGTAAGGGGGGTCATATTGTCAATGAAACTAGAACATCACTTACCACTGAACACACAAGCCAGTTGATATTTTTAGCTTGTAACAAAAACTACATACCATAATTTTATATTGGACTCAATTTGTATATACCTAGATCTTACACCTATACAGGGTGTCCAAGTTAACGTGCTCACCATTGGGATCTCGAGAACGGTAAGAGATACGAGGTCGGTTAAATTAGACAAAAGTTGCCCCTGTAGGGGGCCAATTTAGAAATGTTTTTGTTTTCCCACAAAAATGCATAGATGACTAGATATACGCAAAAATGTAAATTTTGCCAATTTCGTTTTTCGTCTATAACTTTTTTGTTTGAATTGGTACAATTTTTTAATTTGCACGTTCTATAGGCAGTTTTTAGCGAGGAATTCACAGCAGTCCTCAAAATTTTTATATCTCCTACAGATTTCGAGAAATTAAAACCAAATTCAAATTTTCATATGACCCGTCTTAACAGAGATTTTTTTTCTCTTTTCAACGATATAAAACACAACTGCATTAAAATTAAAATGAATGCAGAAATTTGATAATAATATTTTTTTAACCATTTTTATTAAGGGAGACCACGAATATTGATTTTTCTAAAAAAAGTATCAAATTATGCTAAATAAACTACGAGGAATGGCGCAAACCGCACTTAAAAATCTCTTTTAGTTTCCGAGATATAAGCGTTCAAAATTTAGATCCAAAACGAAAAAATGGTTATTCACTTGCCATTTGTTTGGATGAAAATTGTTATTTTTTTAAATTAGCGGATAATTATAATTAAATCCAATGTGTTATAATAATAATTATAATTATTGTATCGATATTCTTAGGCTTTCTTAATAAAAACAATTAAAAAAATAATTATTATGTAATTTCTGCCTTTATTTTAATTTCAATGTACTTGTGTTTTATATCGTTGAGAAGAGAAAAAATCTCTATTAAGACGGGTCATAGCCAACTATGAGCTCCATATGAAAATTTGAATTTGGTTTGAATTTCTCAAAATCTGTAGGAGATAAAAAAATTTTGAGGACTGCTGTGAATTCCTCGCTAAAAACTGCCTATAGAACGTGCAAATTAAAAAATTGTACCAATTCAAACAAAAAAGTTATAGACGAAAAACGAAATTGGCAAAATTTACATTTTTGCGTATATCTAGTCATCTATGCATTTTTGTGGGAAAACAAAAACATTTCTAAATTGGCCCCCTAAAGGGGCAACTTTTGTCTAATTTAACCGACCTCGTATCTCTTACCGTTCTCGAGATCCCAATGGTGAGCACGTTAACTTGGACAGCCTGTATATAAATGTAAAATATATAATACAAAAATTTGATTAATATTATATATTTGTTTTCTTTTAACTCTTATTATCGTGCACGAAGCACGTGCACGACTATGTCAAGTAGTAAAAATTTATTTGCAAAATTGATAACTCGGCTAGGGCAGCGCTCCCCCTAATTTAGTTATAGGTTATAGGTAAAGACGAGCCACATTGATATCAGCTTCTCAGTTTGGCAATCTTTGTGTTTACGTAATGTTGGTGTTGCTAATGTTGTTTGTTTCGAAACAAAATTTTTAATTCATTGTCAAATCAAAATGGGAGATTTGAGCGGCTTGAAAAGTTGTAGCTTGAAGCTTGATCGCCCTAGGGCGATGAAAGCCAAATTGCAACGAATTTTAGTTTTGATGTCAAAATAAAATAAATCCTACTTTTGTGCTCCTCTTCAGTACTAATCAAAACAATACGAATTTTTTTATCTTAATATCCGATAAGTAGGTAGATTATTTGACTATACGATCATTTCAATCATCGGTTATTTAATCATAAGATCATTTGATTATATAATAATATGCCTTAATAGATTATTTGATTAATCGATATATTAATTTATAAAATAATCAATTTACCGCGATTATTGACATACGATTATTTGATTAATCGATTATTTGATTAGGTATATGATAATTATTAATCGATTTATTGATTAATCGATATATTAATTAATCGATATATTGATTAATCGATATATTGATTAATCGATATATTAATTAATCGATATATTGATTAATCGATGTATTGATTAATCGATATATTGATTAATCGATATATTGATTAATCGATATATTGATAAATCGATTATTTGATTAATCAAAAATCGATTATTGAAATAAATAATCAAACAGCCCTACACATGATATTTTAACAAATTTTTCTTATCTTATTTCAACGTTTACTCCAACGTTTTTCAAAATAAAAATACAGTTGTAGAAAAAATATTGTTTGTATTTTGTGAGCGAAATGTTTTTAATGCGTTTGAAAGAATTAGTATTCTCTCGCAATAAAAACATCTACTTCGCTATTAAAAAATAACTAATTTGGTCTGTGGTTTTCACCACCAAGTGCCTATTTTCACTACAATTATTGTAGTCGTGCCAGATTCAGTTCCAAACACTCGTTGTTTATTATTTGATTTGACACGTTTTTATATGATACTATAGCAACGAGCTATAAATAACTATAGAGAGGCGCATCACACGCTGCTAGGCGTGATCACTCGACAGCCATCTTTAGTATAACCTGCTATGCTGGTTGCAGCGTAGCAGTAATATTTTAAAGTTACTTTTACTGAAATTATACTCTTCCATGCTACAATTTTTTTAAAAAAACATGTAATTATGACCTGTTATATGTTTAAAGACAAATTAGTACACATTTTTATTAGAAGTGTTTTATAATATTGTCTAAATTGCAATAAAAATATGATTATAGTGCTGCAACATTAATAACAATATAGTTGGAATTTTTTTTATAGTCGATAGTATTGGACAAATAAATGGAAGTTAGGTAATACAGTGGTAATACGAGTACATAATACAAACAAATAAAAATAATTTGTTTAAAGATTTAAAAAATAATGTAACTTATATATTGAAAGCCGATGTATATCTTTTAAAAAACTTTATTTAATCAGTTAGAAAATATATAAGTTTATTCGACTAATTCGTCGGAGAGTTACAACTAGAATGACATAAAATAATATAATATGTACCATGCAACGATTATCTTTTCTCTTAGAATTGTGATTAGTTTTTGAATAGTCAGCTTTTTATGGCTGATGCAATTTAGTGTTTTTATTATGAAATATTATGAAATTGGGATGGTGTCCTTACATAACTCCTCCGCCCTTAAGAAGAAAGTTAACTTATAAAGTTAAATTTCTAAATTATATTTTCATTTAATTCAGCACAATTATTAGGATTATGTCGTGCTTCAGAGTTATTTCTTTTTCTTAGATAATCTTTACACTTACAAATGTTACATTTATATAACATAATTACAAGTATAATAATGGTTAATATAACATAAATGATTATATAATGAATATAATTATTGGATACATTTGAATAAATTGAATCTAATTGAATACTACTGTCTTTAATAGTATTAAATCCAGTTAAATTCTTTATCTTATCTTCTAATCTTATAATTTGATTATGAGCAACATTATTTTTTAAATCTATTAGATCTCCAAAATTGTTTATTAATTCTATTTGATTGTTCATTTTACAATTTTCAGTATAATAAATTCCTTTGATTTCCTGGATTTTTATATCATTATTACAGATATACTTAACTTCTTTCTTATTTGGGAAAAATAAGTATTTTGTTTTCGAATTTTTAATTTCGATAATTGAATTAACATGAGAAATTTTGTTGTATTCACAAAATTGGAAATCTTTATAACATATAACATTCTCTATACATTTGTTATATTCAGTAGTTTGTGACAGACAGTAATATTCTTTATGGTTTAATTGAGTACATTTATTAAGCAGTTTAACTTTACAATTATTCTTAGAATATAAACCATTTATTACACTAATGGTTTCGTATGTGTCATGTATTTTCGTGGGTATGGAAGTGACTTGTATCAGTTCTTCAATGTGTGTGTTGGATGGGGTTTCTATTAATATTATCAAATTTGGACTATCATATGAACAATACGTTTTCAAAATTTCATTATTTTGGATATTATTTATAATTATAGAGCGCAAATATTTATCTTCTATTTTATCAAATTCTGCCAGGATTTGTTCATGATTAATCACGCCGAAATGGAGGGTGTTTAATTTGCAGAAGGTTAACGTTTCTTCTAATTGAATGATTGAAATATATAAATTTTGCCCAACTTGTATAAATTCGTTTATTAAATTTTGAACTTTTATAATATCTATTTCATCTATTATTTTGCCAATTTCTTTTTGGATAGTATTTAATTTTTCGTTTAATATATTATTATTTTTATTAATATCGTTTATCTTTTCATTAAATTGTGCAGTGATATTATTATTAATTTTTATTATGGTATTAACTTTATTAGAAATTATTTTCTGATTATTGTTTATATTCTCAATTATTTTATCATATCGCTCTTTGTCAGCAGAATCGAGATTACCGGTTATGCTTTTAATTATTGCGCCTAAACCATCTATTAATCCGCGTTTTGTCCTTTTCATGTTTAATAAATCAATTTTTACTTTTATTCGATTCATTAGTGCATTTAGAATATTTTTATTATTTATTATGTTGTTTTTGAAATCATAGTTTTCCAACTTTTGGTCTAATATTTTTATATTACTTTCTAATATACTTTTTTGTTCGAATAGTCCTTGGAGGGATATTTTAAGAGGGATAATTTGTGTGTTTACCTGTATGTGCACATTTCCTAAAGGAAGTATATTGATTCCGGTGTTTCTTTCATCGGGAATGATTTGCGTTATTCCGAATGGAATTATTCTGTAACAATACGAGGTTTTTTCAATTGAGTTAGTTTATGTGTTTTATTCTGATCATCTAATATTTGACCTCTTTCGTTAATTACTTGAGTAACATTAACTTTTCTAAATTTTGGTTTTTCTATTTTCCCTGAATTTCTTTTATGTATTTTAACATGAGCTTGTTCTGGTATTTGGAATTTTTGTTCTTGGGGTTTTGCATATTTTAATTTACTCGTCTCATTATTTCTTTTGACTTGGTTGTTAATTTCTCTGAGGGTCTCTACATGTTTGTTCAGGTATTCTTCAACTAGTATTTCTTCCGGTTTCAAGTTAGATTCGAAATTTTGACCAAAAATAATTTCTGAGGGTGTTCTTTTTGTTATAGAATGAATACTGTTGTTATATGCTAATAATGCGTAGTTGAGTCTTTCCTTTAATTTTAGGCTTTTGATAAGGGGATTTTGATTTAGGATTCTCATGTGTTCGATTAATGATGAATGAAACCTTTCAACGATTCCATTACTATTTGGATTGTCGATTGATATATAATGAATATCGATTTTCCTTAGTGCTAAGTAATTTTGAATAATTTTGTTATTAAACTCTAGTCCGTTATCAGATACTATTTCTTTCGGAGTCATATAGTGTACAAAATATTTAATTAATTTGTTTAATACTGTTACTGCATTTTTATCTTTGATTACGTATGCGATAGCATATTTAGAGAATGAGTCTACTATAGTGAGAATTTTTACTGATTCTAAAGATAATATATCGATATGAATTTTTTCAAAAGGTTTTTCAGCTGTTGGTGTTAATATAGGTGGAATTTGAATTGGATTTCTTTCATATTTTGTTTTTAAGCATGTATTACATTTATTAATATAGTTCTGTATATCTTTCAGCATATTTGGCCAATAGTATGATTGTTTTAATTTATTATAAGTTTCTATTATTCCCCTGTGGTTTATCTTGCCTTCATGATAATTTTGTATTATTAGTTGTTGGTCATCTTTTATTTCTATATCATTTACTAAATTTTTACAGCTAACAAGTTTATAACTTCCTGGATCAAAATAAATTTGTAAAACAGCATTGAAATTTAATTTAAATGAGTCTGGTATTATGCAATAATAGGTTATACCTGGTTGTAAATAATCTTTTATGAAATTCATGATAGTTTTATTACTGTCTATTTTATTTAGATAGAAATAAATTCGTTGAATCTTATTGTCAAATAATTTATTAATTTTGATTTCATTTTTGGTATTAGTTTCTTTTACAATAATTTGGTTTTTATTAGTATTAACTGAAGTGTCTAAATAAGTTAATCCGTTTATAGGGTTTTCGTCGTCTGAGTGAGCTGTGATCGTTGTTTCACTCCCGGTTTCTACAATTATTGAATCGTTATCAGAATTTATATTTAGTTCTAATTCTTTTGGTTCATTATGGACATTGAATATAATTGAACTATTGCCAAAAACTTTCTCTATTAATTTTTCTATATTTTTCCACAATTTCTTATCTAGTCCAGAGCATATGCGAGGTAAATCTAGTTGTTCGATATCATTCTGAATACAATATTCTAATAATTTTTTAAGACATTTTTCTATGTCTGGGTAAGTTGGTTTCTCTGGATACAATTTTTTCGTGATTAAATGCAAGATTAATCGTGGTTCTTTTTGGATATAAATTTTGTTATCTAAATTATATAATTTATTGATAGGATATTTTTCTTTTACTTGTTGTGCGAATCCTGCACCTAATTTTAAATCTTCTGAAATAGCATGTACTAGAGGATTATTAGATTCAAATATGTCGGAGTCGTGATATTTTATCTCAAATTTTGGTTTTATCCGTGACAATGCGTCCGCGACATAGTTCTGGCATCCTTTTTTATACTCTATTGTATAATTATATTCTTGGAGTTTTAACTTCCAACGTATTAATTTTTGGTTTGGTTCCTTTAGAGAATTTAGCCAAACAAGAGGACGATGGTCTGTTATAATTTTGAACTTGTTACCTAACAAATAATTTCGAAATTGTTTAGTTGCCCAAACTATGCTTAGTAGTTCTTTTTCGATTGTACTGTAATTTATTTCGTGATCGTTTAGAGTACGTGAAATGTACGCTATAGGTAAGTCTTTGTTATTTTTCTGTCTTTGTGATAGTACTGCCCCAAGTGCGTAATTACTCGCATCGGTGGTAAGGATAAAATCTTGAGAAAAATCTGGATACTGTAATATTGGGTTATTAGATAGAAGAGTTTTACATTTCTCGAAACAGTCAATATAATCTTTATCATTAATATCAATTTTGTGATTTTTCTTTAGGCAGTTAGTGAAAGGTTTTGAAATTTTTGCAAAATTGTCTATGAATCTGCGATAATATCCAAGTAATCCTAGGAATGATTTTATCTCTTTTTTGCTTTTAGGAATACTAAATTTTTTGATTGCTTGAATTTTATCGGGATTAGGTTTAACTCCGTCTGTTGTTATAATGTGTCCAAGGTAGGCAACTTCTTTCCGAAGGAATTCGCATTTATTAATTTGGATTTTGAGATTTGCTTCTCTTAATCGTTGGAATACCGTTTCAATGTTTTGTAGGTGTTCTTGTAAAGATGTACCAAGAATCACAATATCATCTATGTATACAAAACAAATTTTGTTAATAAGATCTTTTAATACGGAATTCATAAGTCGTTGAAATGTCGCCGGTGCGTTTTTTAATCCGTACGGCATACGTAAGAATTCATAATGTCCAAAATCGGTGGAAAACGCTGTTTTTGGAATGTCTTCCGCGTTTACTTCAATCTGATGAAAGCCCGAGATTAAATCAATTATTGTAAAATAATTTGATTTACCTAGTTTATCTAATATGTCCGTTATATCGGGTATCGGAAACTTATCATCTATTGTTTTCTCATTTAATTTCCTTAGATCGATTACAATTCGAAATTTTTCTTCTCCGTTATTATCTAATTTTTTCGGCACTACCCAAATGGGTGACGACCATGGAGAGTACGAGTGTTGGATTATATTGTCATTTAACATTTGATTTACTTGTCTTTGCACTTCTTCTCGATATATTGCTGGGTATTTGTATTGTTTAGAATATATGGGAATATTATCTGTAGTTTTAATGTGATGTTTTATTTTATTTGTAAAAGTTAATTTTTGATTTTCATGAGCGATAATGTCTTTATTTTTATTTATTACTTTAGTAATTGCATCTTTTTCTTCATAGTTTAAATGATCATCGCGAATTTTGAAGTTATTAGATTCTATATTAAAATTTGTATTATCGTCTTGATTTAAGTATTGGAATTTATAATTGAATTTATTTAAAAATGTAACTTCTCCTTTTATAAAATTAAATTTTGTTTTCAATAACAATATTCCTGGAACTCCTAATAATATATCAAAGTCTTTATGAAATTCATAAATGTAAGTTTTTATATGATGGTTTTTATACTTAAAAAAGGTAAACTCTTTTCCTGACGATTTACCATTACAAGTATGGATAGTGAAAAATTCTGGGAATTTTGTAGTATCAGGACTTAGCATTTTTGGATGTATATAATTTTGTGTCGAACCAGTATCTAATAAAATTTTGTATTGTCCAATTTTAATAAAGGGTAATTTACTAAAATTGTTTGTTAAGGTTTCGATATGAGTAACTCGACTTCGGGAAAATTTATGTTTTCTGCATTGTCAATGTCAGTTTCTTGTGAAATAAGGTTTTCATTTTGTAAATCAAAATTTTGTTCATCGTTTGAATAATAATTTTCAATTTGATATTCGCTGTCTTCAGTATTTAAATTTTGATTAAATAGTTCTTCAGGATTGAAACTACTAACGTTGTTTAATTGATTGAAGTTTGGTCTTGCTGTTGCTACAGTTTGACGAGTTTGTGTACTCATAGGTGTTGGATTTCTAAACTGGGCATTTCGGATGTTTTCCCTTGGAGCAAACTGTCTTTGTTGGGATTGAGATTGAGATTGTATTCTTGGAATATGTGATTGTGATTGTGCAGGAAATTTATACATTGGAGATTGGAATTGTTTTGGTGCATTGAACTGAATTTGATTTTTAGGTGGTTGTCTTTGAGTTTGGTGGTGAAATTGAGATTGTGTTGCTTTCTGTTGGTTGTGTATATATTGTAAATCATTAGTTAACAAATTTTGGATTTCGCTTAATTTTTTAGGGTTCCTAGCAGCTAACTGGCTTCGGAATGGTTCTTTGCAGTTATTGATAAAAGTTTGTACAAAGTACTGTACAGAATTGTCTATTATAATTTTGCTGACATTAGAGGCATGTTTGCATTCTAATTTTGATTTATAAATTAGGAATAAATCTTGAAATTTTGTGAAGTATTCTAAAATTGTTTCTTTTACTTGTTTGTAATGCGTTAATTCATACATTAACGTATGCTCGGATCTAGTGTCTGCAAAATTTTCTTGTAGTTCAGCCCATGTATTTATGGAACTTAGGTTTAAATTTTGTGCGGCTTGGCCACGTACTTTATTCTTAATTGTCATTAAAACAATTTTTCTAGTAATTTGGGATGGATTGGTTTGATTGATCAATGATGTCATATCATCGATCGTAGTAATGAAGTTTGAGAGACTTTTGACGTCGCCATCAAAAGTAGGTGCTAATTCTAGCATTTTTAGTATCTCTTTGTTTAAGTTTTGGAAAATGTTGGCGGGTATTTGCGCCTGTTCAACCATTTTGCTTATTTTTAGTTTGATAAATTTGTTAATTAATGAATCCAGTTGGATTTTTCAAGGAGTATAATTATAAGAATTATAATATAGTTATGACTTACAGTAGTAGAATCACTGTAGTTAACATTTCACTTTTCTTCGTTGGCCTTGACTGCAACTGATGTTCGTTCAGATGAGTCGTTGGTGGGTTGAGTTGGGCTGGAACGTGTTGACCACAATTTTCGCTTGTAGGACGACAGGAACAGCTCGAACTCGTGATTCTAGCAGCTCAGGAACTCGTCGAGTTGATGATGTATATTTTTGGAAAATCGGAGCTCTGACTATTGCGACGGCTCGATTTTCTGATACACTCTGGTAGATACACTGACTTTTTGTTCGGATCGCCGACTTTAACGTTTAAAAACGATGCACGTAGATTTCAAGTAGAAAATTGGTGATTTTCGTGAAATTACGGCTTTTGGCAATCCTACCGACTGCGCCACTTATATATTGAAAGCCGATGTATATCTTTTAAAAAACTTTATTTAATCAGTTAGAAAATATATAAGTTTATTCGACTAATTCGTCTGAGAGTTACAACTAGAATGACATAAAATAATATAATATGTACCATGCAACGATTATCTTTTCTCTTAGAATTGTGATTAGTTTTTGAATAGTCAGCTTTTTATGGCTGATGCAATTTAGTGTTTTTATTATGAAATATTATGAAATTGGGGTGGTGTCCTTACATAACTTGTATTTCCATTATTTTTATGTTTATTGCTCAGTTACACAAACAAATATAAACCCATTTATAAAGAAAACAGAAAAATAAAAAATATGAAAGGGACATAATATCATGTGGTTACTGACCTTTGAAAATAATTGTTTTAGTTAATAATTGTCGGACGTTAATGCCCTGGATATCAGCCGACACTGTCCTACAAATGTAGTGAATTCGTATGGTAAAATACATTTTAATTATTAATTTTACCAATTGAGAAAAATGTGAGTCTGTTCCGAATTCTGTACTTGAAAACATATGTTTATCATTTTGAAATAACCTGGTGGACAAATTCATTACTTCAATTTGAAGTTTTAGTAACCAGTTCTTTTCTTTTGATATTGAATTATTATATTTAGTTCGCAGAATTTGTTCTGTTTTTTTACAAATTGCGATAACACTACTGGATGGATTGATAAGTCCATCTTTAATGTCTTTAACTTTGATTAAACCAGTTTTTCGTGTCTCAAAATTTTCTAAACTTGTTATACATAATAAACAATTTAATTTTTCTTTTTTTTAATATCATACACGATATTTCCAGCAATATATTCAACAATATGTTCTACCGTTGTACTTAACTTTGATAGAGGTGTAATAATATGCGGTATAGACGTCGGAATTTCATTATTTTTTAAAGCAATTTCATTTACTACTAATAAATCACAGTCGTTTATTTGACAGTTTGCTCTAGAAGATGGTTCAACATTTGCTAACAAACACTTTCTGTAAGCATACTTAAATTGTAGTGCTGTGGGATTATTATTATCTCCTTGACGTTTCCTTATACTTGAAAAAAATAGTTCAAGATGATCTTGACTTAAAGAATTGGTAAGGAAATAACTTAGTGCAGCATTATCAGTCCAAACAAGATTTTCTGAGAGCAATTTTATGGATTCTAAATTAAGTAAGAAAACCCAAGGCTCCAACTTGACGTTTTGTATTAGAAATAAGCTCCCCGTTTTCAGGTTTTAATTTTGAAACATAATTTATTCCGTCTTCTATGCGTTTTAAAATTATATTTTTATTACTTTTCCGTATTGGACTTTTACTATATTTACCAAATATATGGCACGAGTTCATTAGATCAAAAAGATCATCTATTTGTTCACAAAATCTGGCAGTTGCTTGAACATCTGTAAACCCTGGTACATAAAAGATTGGCTGACTGATTTGCTTAGCGTTTGTACAGCTAAATTAGCCTTCATTTTCTGTTTATGGAATTCTATGTGATTTGTTTTAAGTTTATTTGCAAATCTTAATCCTTCTGCATGCTGTAAATTTTGTAACATCTCAAAATACTGCCATTTAATAATACCATTATCACTATCTTTAATAATTTTTTTATCTCCAAGCATATTTCTCCATAATTTTATCATGTGAACAGCGTCTAATATACCGACAACTACTTTAGTTTCATCTCCAGGCTGTTGAAACCAGCATTTTACAGGATTAGATTTTAAATTGATTCCTAATTTCTCGTACATATTTCTATTTGTGGGGTTTACCATCACAAGTAATAGCTACAATTTCTATGCCTGTTTCTTGTAATTTAAGTAAATACTGTCTGATTAAATTAGCCCTGGTATTGGCATCTAAACCATTTATAAGTGCATATCCGATTGGAATTTTCCAAGATTTATTTATAACTTTTACTAAAAAAACTAGAGCTTCTTTGGCTAACTCATTTTTGTCACTGTTTAAATTTCCAAATCGCAAATCACAATAACCCAATTACTTCTTTTGCGTCCCATTCTGCTTGCCTTTTAATAAATATTTCATCGACTATTAAACATTAATATATTTTTTTATTCTCTGGACATTTTTCTACTTCGTAATTGATTTGTCGAAAACTTTCTAAAGTAAACACGGGATTTCCGTTAACTTTAGTTGCCCACTGCCTAAGTGTACGTGTATTTGGCAAATTAATAAATTTTCTTAAATACGAATAAGCTTTAGAACTATAGAAATGTAACGTTAGTGCAAATTGTCTGATATTGTCAGAATATTTAATGTTTTTTCTATTACATTCTTTT
The DNA here is from genome assembly GCA_947534325.1 of Agonum fuliginosum. Lineage (NCBI taxonomy): Eukaryota > Metazoa > Arthropoda > Insecta > Coleoptera > Carabidae > Agonum > Agonum fuliginosum. The sequence continues at coordinate 17,014,622 of OX384037.1, read as the reverse complement.
CTTTTAAGTAAGTCTCGTAATAAATCATTGAAATTTTCTTCTATGACACGTCTACCATCTTCCGAAATTTGATCTTTTAAAGTTTTGATAACAGTTTCTAAATTATTCACACGAATGTTTCGTCTATGAACGGTTTGAGACTGAGCGTGTATTTTTCGTTTAAGTTCTAAATTTTTTGCTGTTGAAATTTCTAACTTTTTTTTCAACACTGATATGTCTGTGACTGCATATGTATGTTCATTAAATATTTGTTGCGAAGAAATATTTGTCATTAATTTTTTTTGAACTACTTGATTTCTTTTAAATAGTTGTCGGGGCTTCAAACTAAAAGGAGATGATTTTTTTGGGGAAGTATCTAGTTCGCATTTACGGGTTTGAGAAGTTTGATTTATTTTTCATCCAGTTATATTGTCAGCTATAATTTTGTTTTCAGGTGTTTTTTGTACTGTATTTTGCAAATAAGGCAGTGCACTAGGCAAAAGAGTATTTATATTGCAGTTTATTTTGTAAGAATCAGGTGTAAAATGGTCGGAACAAACTATGCTCGTTTTCGTAGGTACAAAATTTTGTATTCCTAGTACATTTAACCACCTCTGCCTTCTGTTTATATTTTGAGGAAACCTGTTAAATTGAATTAAATTACCTATTGCGCTAGTCAAAAATCTTATAGTTTTAAATTAATTTTTGTGTTGTAAGATTTGGATAATAAAAGCTTTAAAACTTACCTATGAAACGATTTGGATGTGCTTTTAATTTGACTGTTAGTACAGCCTAAAACAACACATTTTGCCGGCATTGTTGTTGTCTAATATGCGTCCGAGTCGTCAGAACGACACCGCGGTTATAGCTATGGCCGCCGTCCTAGCGTTCAACTGCGCACGGCTCCAGCGTACGCTACAGCGTGTGATGCGCCTCTCTATAGTTATTTATAGCTCGTTGTACTATAGTCTAATCATTAGTATCGTTGGTTAACAATAATGTAACCAAATAATTGTTAATTTTAGCCATAATTCCATGTATAGTTGAAATTTATTTCAAATTTCGCAAAATTTAACTTCAGATTAATATAAAATTTAAATTCTATAAATATATTTCCTACACACTTACACTTGCGTTCATTTCAGATCCAGATATTAATCATGAAATACAGGCATGGAAAAAAGAAGTAGATAAATATGGTAATGAAATACTTGGAACAAGTAAAGTACTTTTGGACCGTAGCACCCGACGATTGGGTGAGAGCAACTTAGGATCTTTCTTAACGGACGCCATGGTTCATTATGTAAGTAGTAAATTAGATTTCAACAAAATCAGTCCACGTCTGTAGGGTCGATAGGCAAAGGTAAACAACAATGATCCAATAAATAAAAGTCGCATGGAATAAGAACTACAGATCTCGCAGGCCAGTTATTAACACTCCCTCATTCAATTCAAAAGGCCAGATTTAAATATTCTCTTACGTTCCTACCATCCTATTGAAACCAGAATTTTGGTTTGGGCGCGCAGCATCCTCTATTGCAGAATTCTGTAGATAATTTTCATTATTTAAATACCCATATATTTCAAATGAACCAACTACGTGATTACCAAAAATTCCAGCACACATGTTAATTTTTTGCGGATATTAATGGTGGAATGCTGCGCAAATCTGTAAGTTTAACAAATTTGTAAATCTTTAAATATTGAATAAAAATCACATCAATGTTTGTTGATAAATATAAAAATGTTCATATGATTATAAATTTCATTGTGATTTTGTTTAATATTTAGAATTTTATATATCTGTAGGAACTACAGATTTTCACAGAATCCCACTATTAATCTAGAGCTGCTGATTACAGACCCTGTATGTAAGAAGAATAATAATAATTGTTTTATTCTCGAGACACAAGTGTATAGAACATGTCAAAATTAGTTTACATAGTACATTTCATTATTTAAAGAGATATAAATTCGTCAACATGATAAAAATTGTGAGACAATAAAAATAATTTCAGTTTATTTTTTAATTTTGCTAAATTATTTTCTATTTTTACATAATCTGGTAACGTATTGTATAATGTAGACCAACCTTATTGGGAGCATCCTTGACAATGTTAATCGTCAAAGTTTTTTTAAAAAGACATTTTTAAAATTAATTTTTTTTTCACATGGGTGCTAGAGGGAGGCGGAAGGGGTTGCGCTTAAGTTTGCATGCAAGACTTAAAAGTAGACACTTCAAAGTTTTTCGCCTTCGAAGATTCATTGAAATCGATTGAAAATACGCCGAGTTACGGCGGTTTGAATATGGTCGAAATTTTTACAAATTTCAAGTGTTTTTTTTTTCGCCAGTGTATTTTAATTTGGTTGGAAAAGTTCCAAGTTCAAAAGTTAAATTAATAATTAATGTCAGTGGAACTGTGATTGAATAAACAAGAGTTTTTATTATAAAACTAGGTATATCATTCGCGCCCGCCGATTTTTTATTTTAGTTTTAATAATACTTAGTAATTCTTCACAAATGGGATAAAGGAAGAAATTACCAGAACTTTTGTCGACAGTCGACATTTCCGTAACTTTTAGCATTTGCATTAACCCTAGGATTTTTATTTAAAATACTATACTCAAAAAATTATTAAACAAATTTACAATAATATTAGGGTGATCAGTTGTATTATTATCATTATCAAGCGATATTTGCAAATTCGTAGCAAACTCACTTTTATTTTTAGAATTAATAATTTCCCATGCGCTTCTTGTCATATTATCCGAGTTGACAATTTTGGTTTGGTAAAAAAGAAAAGAGTGCGCATGCTTTGCTTTTTTATAAACAGGGAATCTATTTTTCAAATGAAACATATTTTTAAGGTTACGGCTTGATACCCAATCTTTCCTTTTATGCAACTTCGAGGTAATTTTCTGTAAAGGAAAACTTGTATTAAAATGATATAGAAAAATGTCGATGAAACAGTTGAAAGCGTCATCAACACTAGTTTTAGATAAAACATCTTTCATGGCTAACTATCCTTTCTTCCTTTCGTTAGTATAAACATTAATTTTTTGCTCATTTTCACAGATGATTGAGAATGTCACTTTGACATTTTTAAAATTGTGCATTTGTCATCATTTTTGTGAAATTCATAGCTCACTACTATTAAAAGAACAATTTTATTAAATTTTAAAGTGGATTTTCTCAAAAAAAAAATGGTTTAATGATTTAGGTTCTGAATTGTATTCACTAAAACATGTATTTGAAACAATTTTGGTAAAATAATTTGGGGACCATCAACAATGTAACACCTTTAAGACACGCTGTGTGTGTAACGTTGTGGTCAGTGACATTAATTTAACTGTCCACTGTCAATGTAAAAGTATATAATTACTGAATTATTCTAAGCAATATAGTACGCAATGTTAAATTTTAAGATGTGAAGTTAGAGAAGAATAATGTATGATTTCGCGTGCGTAACAAATTGTGTTGTGTTAAACAAATGTATTTTGATATATACGAGAATAATACATGAAATAAAGTTAAATCCGTGAGTTTCATATGTTATGTGAAATATGAATCCCTGCATTATCAATACATGCTCTGTTTTACCGACCTTGTAGTTGGCGGTCAAACAGTTCATGACAAAGTGTCAAGGTGAAGGTTAAAATTATGTTGTGTTACTTCGTTACTTTTAAATAAATTAATGTGTTTAATAAACAAACATAATAAAATATTAATAGTGAGAATTATTATTTATTCGCCCAGTTTCCCAACAGGTTATGGGCCTAGGGCGCGTCTAATAATTAATATATAATTTTCTTAAAGAGAAGTAAAATAAAAAAGGCTACCGCGATCGGTTTTTCAAACATTGAAAAATTAACCGAAGATAATTACGAGTTATGGAAAGTGCAAATGAAAAGTGTGCTTATCTTTAATGATTTGTGGCCATATGTTGATGGCACAGAAGCGAAACCGGCAGGAAATGCGGGAGAGTGGATAAAACGGAACTCCAAAGCACTGGCGTTGATAAGTTTAAGTATTACGCACGGCCAACTCAATCATATAAAGTAAGCTACATCATCAAATGAAGCATGGGAAGCATTGAGTTCAGTGGTTTAATCTCGTGGTCCGGTGAGAAAACAAACAGTTACTAAGAATGGAAAAGAAGCCAGATACCACAATAACCGACTTCACGCGTAAGGCGGAAGAACTTGAAGAGCAGGAATTGAAATACCGGATGAGCTACTGTCGATAATGTTGTTGGGTTCTTTACCGGACTACTATGAAAATTTTTGCGTAGCCATCGAATCACGTGATGAAGTACCGACGCTTGAGAATTTAAAGATAAAGCTCATCGAAGAAGAAGCAAGACAAAATGATCGTATCGAGAAGATAAATAATGATGAATAAATGATTAAAAATGACGCGTTATTAACAAAAGGTCATTCAAAACCATTTTTAATAAAACAAGTCATAAAACCACTAAAATGAACAACCGCAAATTTAACGGCAAATGTTTTAATTGCAATAAATTTGGACACGTAAGTCGTGATTGTAAATTAAAAATAATGAATCTAATAATGTGGAAGACGCGTGGACTGTAATCGCATGCAACACCGAACTAGCTGAGAAATCAAGAACTTGGTATTTCGACAGTGTAGACACATGTGTAGCGAGAAACAAAAATTCGCGAATTTAAACGTAAATAAAATATCTAAAGTGTATACGGCTGCGGAACATTTTGTAAAATAAGACGGTGCAGGCGATATCAATTTTAATGCAAAGGTAAATAAACATGAAACGAACTCTGTTAAATTAAAAGACGTATTGTACGTTCCGGATCTTCCAAATAATCTGATATCGGTATCTAGAGTAACTGATAAAGGTTATACGGTCCCGTTTGGAGAATATCAAGCAACAATTAATCGAAAGGATGGTTCGGTTGCTCTCACAGCAACAAAAGACGGTCAGTTATATGTTGTTAGTGAAAAAGATGAACGAGCAGCATTTGCAGGTGAAAAATGTGATGAAGATCTTCTCAGATGGCATCAGAGATATGGGCATCACAACATCAACGACCTAAAGAATATGAAGAATGAAGAGATGGTCTGTGGCATGAATTTTAGGTCAAAGAATAATGAAATAAATTGCGAAATCTGTGCAAGATGTAAAATTCATGTTCAACCATTCAAACAATCACACCATCGTGAAGAAGAAGTTTTGGGTGTAATCCATTCGGATATTTGCGGTCCAATGAATCGCTCGATGGCGCAAAATACTTTGTATTCTTTATTGATGACTGTTCTAGGTATACAGAAGTAGTCATGCTCCGAAGTCGATCCAATGTTATCCAGGTCTTCAAAAACTACAAACGAAGAGTGGAAAATCAGACTGGAAAACGAATCAAGAAACTGCGTACCGACAACGGGGAGGAATATCTGTCAAAGATGTACAATGATTTCCTTGAAGAAGAGGGAATCACGCGTCAGCTGACTGTTGAGTACACTCCTCAACAAAACGGGGTGACGGAGCGTGCAAACCGCACGCTAGTAGAAATGGCAAGGTGTATGATGTTTCAAGCTAATTTTCCAGATTCACTGCGGGCCGAGGCGGTGAATATGGCGACTTTCCTGAGAAACAGATGTGCAACCAAGAGTCTACGTGGAAGCAAGCCACTTGAAGCTTGGCACAATGCAAACCGTATGTCGGTTTCTTTAGAACAATCGGCAGCAAAACCATTGCTTTACAAAAAAGTCGAAAAAGAGGAAAATTTCAACCAAAAGTCGATGAATATTTGCTGATAGGTTACTCGGATGAATCCAAAGCATCAAAGCCCGAGATGTAAAGTTTTTCGAAAGAATCGAGTCTCCCCAAGCGCCATGAAGAGAAACTCCCTGATCTAGTCATTGACACGTCAAATAAAAATCATCAGGAATCACATGAAGAAGAAACAGGAAGAAATCAAGCAAGAAACTAAGGAAGAAATCGAAGAAGACATGAACAATAAAGGTGAAGAAGATGTATCTGGAGAAGATATACAATCCGATAATCAAGAAAATATAAGACCACGTCGAGCACCAGGCCGTCTAAAAATTATAAGAACTGGCAACCGAGGAAGGCCGCAAAAAATGTATAAATTAAATGATCCACAACAGTCAGATCCAGAATCTCCGTCTCAAATATTAGAGCGAGACGACAAAGAATTATGACTAACCGCCATGAAGATAGAATATGACACCCTACGCGAGAAAAAAACATGGATTCTCGTACCCAGACCCAAAAACAAGAAAATATTAATGAACCGATGGATAATTCAAGACGAAGATGAATCAAAATAGCGAAATCGAAAAATACAAAGCAAGATTGGTTGCTCGAGGACACACACAGAAACAGGGCGTCGATTTTGAAGAGGTTTTCGCACCTGTGGATCTTGCCACAGGTGCGAATTCGAACTAGCTGTGTTAGTAAACGATGAGATGCACATACATCAAATGGATGTGATTTCAGCATATGTACAAAGTGAGCTGAACGACGAGGTGTTCATAGAGCAGCCCAAAATGTTTGTTGAGCAGAGGCATGAATCACAGGTATGTAAATTGCTCAAACCATTGTACGGCCTAAAACAATCAGGTCGTGAATGGTACAAAAAACTCGACAGTTACATTACAGAAAACGGTGGCAGACGTACACTAGCAGGTCTTTGCGTTTATGTATTCGGCGAGGATGAAGATTGAGTTGCCATTATCTATGTTGATGATTTGATTTTAGCCTCAAAGAAAATCAAAAAGCTCGAACTAATCAAATCCAAAATGAAGTCAACATTTAAAATGGTGGATCTAGGCCAAATTAGCAACATTCTCGGAATCAACGTGCAACGAGATGGTGAGACTGGAAGAATCCACTTATCACAGAAGAGGTACTTTCAAGAACTAATAGACAAATTTAACATTCAAGATGCAAAAACGGTGTCAACTCCAATCGAACAAAATTTGAAAATATCGAAGGAAATGAGATCAACAACGGAAGAAGAAAGAAGTGAGATGAACAACAGACCGTATAAAGAATTGGTATGTGGCTTAATTTACTTAACGAATGCGACCCGACCTGATATAGCATTTGCCGCCAGCACATTAAGCCGCTTCAGCGCTGATCCCAGCAAGGATCACTGGCTCATCGCAAAACGCGCGCTGGGATACTTACAAGCAACCTCTCATTATGGCATTACGTACGAAGCCGCCAATCTTTTTTCAAGATTATGTTTCGTTTAGTTAAAATTTGGTCAATCTACATTTAGTGTCATATTTACAAAATTTACTCCCTTCTTTTTAATTATGGAATATAATTATTTGAATGAATTAACTAAACACTTAAGCGGTATTTATAACAAACGCAATGCAATGAGTAACGCAGGATGCAATCAGTGGGAAACGCAACGCAATGCAACGAAAAATTGTTTCATTTATAAACAACGCATTCGCAGTAACGTATAACCAATAGTAGCGTTTTCAATAGTTTTTGTTTTGACTATCAATTGACATTTATCAATAATAATATTATTATTATTGAGATATATTTTTATTGTGTTTTCTGTTAGATAATTTCGTGTCTTTATTTTTATAATGGATAGTGACGAAGAAATTGTACTTGCACTGCTTTATTTATTAAAATTGAAAAAAAATCGAAATAATCGAAAACAGGCGATTTTCTGTTCGACCTATCAATAGGCGTCGAAAGCAGTTTGGTTTTTTTAGCTATGTTTTTACAAATGAAGAATTTAGATCCGGATCAATTTTTTATCTATACTAGAATGAGAAATCCTCTGTTTAAGAAATTATTACTTCTTGGTGGTTCACGACCACGACTAAAGAAAAATAACCACAAGGAACCGTTATCACCTGAGCATAGAATTGCGATTACTCTTAATTTCTTATCACATACACAAGGTGTATCCATGCAAAGTATTGCATTGACTTATCATGTAGGTTTGGCAACTACTGTCCACTGTGTTATGCAAGAAACATGTAGTGTGATTTGGGATGGGTTATCCAAAAAATATTTAAAACCTGCTACGACAACTGCTGAGTGGCTAAGCATTGCAAAAGAATTCGAAGAAAAATGTAATTTTGTTCATCGTATCGGAGTTTTAGACGGAAAACACGTAAAAATTCAAGCTCCTAATAATTCTGGTTGTTAACGCCTTAATGCTGCAACCTTTGTGGCTTAACCCCCACCCCGAATGAGTTGAGTTGAGTGAAAGAAGAGTGTGACGTGAGTCTGAGTCTGGCTGTCAAGGCTAACAGAGCATTGTAATAATTAATGTACTTCGTTTGAAAATAAACAAAAAATCAGTGAAAATTACAGTCCACTTAATAAAAATACTCCAATCCAAAACATTGGTCCTTCGACCCGCATCGATTAAAGAACCCGGTTACACAAGCACGTGTTGTGTTCAATCGGAATTTAGTCGAGTTCGAGGACAGAAAGCGAAGTGTTGAGAAGAGGCATATACAAATAAGCGAGATTTGTACATGAAGACAAAGAGACAGAAAGTAATCAGGCAGCAAGAGAAAACATACAAATTTCTCGATTCCAGATAAGACGCCATTACGGTGAGAAAAACTCAACAGCAAGTGACAGGCGAGGTCGAAACAGCAAGCGTTTCCAGCACTGCGTACGGCGCAGGCACGAGTATCAACGTCCAGTTCCAGCACTGCGCGCGCGAACAACTCAAGCACATCGCGCGGGCGCTGCTCCAGCAGCGCGCATAACTACAGGCGCGCGCAAGCAACAACGGGTGACGTCAGCGCAGCGAAAGTGGCGGGAAACGATCAAACCAAAGGCAGAGAACTAACAGCGCCACGGAAATTAAAGGCTAGTAGGACTTCCGGTAAGATCTTCCTTTTTATTCAAATTTATCCTTTGGTGATTCAAAATGAGTCAAAAGGCAAAAACGATTAAAGGCAGCTATTCGACAAATAAATGTTAGAGTGGATAAATTTGAAGAGTATTTAGAGACATTTTCTGGCAGCGAAGTTGAGATTTTACGCACGAAGTATGAAAATATTGAACCTTTATTAAAATAATATGAAAATAATTTGTTAGAATTTGAGTGCTTAGATTCTAGTGAAGCATCGAAAGAGTACATAGACAAATCGGAATGAGAATTCGAAAGAAAATATACGCGAGTCATTTCAAGAAATACGTCTACTCCGGTATCTCAAATCTAAAAACAGTCAGCAGCTGAGTGTAAAGTTCGTTTGCCAACTATTATTTTGCCAACTTTTTCAGGGAAATATGAGGAGTGGTCCGGGTTTAGGGACACATTTTACGCTCTAGTCCATAAAAATGAAAGTTTGTCAAGTGTACAAAAGTTTAATGATTTGAAAACATCACTGAAACATGATGCCGCGCAGGAAGTTCACTCTTTAGAGGCAAATGACGTAAATTATGCGGTCGCTTGGGATTTGCTAAAGAATCGTTATGAAAACACCAGGCTAATAGTAAACGGACATATTCGCGCGATCTTTGAAATTCCACCATTGCAAAAAGATAATTCTACGGCACTACGTAGCTTAACAGAGCAATGGGATGCTTTACTCATCTATATCATCAGTTCTAAATTAGACGCAACTACAGAGCGGGACTTTGAAACATCATTAAATGCAAAGATTCTTCCAAATTTAAAGCAACTCACTACATTTCTCAACGAGAGATGCGATTTATTTTAGTCTATACAAGGTAAAGATGGGAACACACATAAAAATGTACTGGACTCAAATTTTAAGCGTCGTGATTGTTATTTAAATAAGAAAATTATTGATAAAATTATGGACGAAAACAGTGATGAAAGTGATTTTGAAGATCCGGGTACTCCACTTGAAATTACAGAGACTGCTAAAACAGCAACATTAAATTTACTGCCTTCGAAATCGCGACAGAAGTACGAATATGAATATAAAAAATTCCAAGACTAGTACATACAAAGAAAAATAAAGAAAGTGTCTGAAAATATTATGCTAGCGTATTTCTCAGCATTAGGTAAAATCTATAAAACTTCAACACTATGGTCAAGGGTTATTAATTTGTTACTTTTTTTAGATAGTACCTACTTTATTAATACCCTTCTCTGTAATAGGTTGTAGCAATAATGGGTGTTGCCGGTGCTTGTCGACAAGAATTAATATCTATGACTATAGATAACATTCAAGACGTAGGATCCTTAATAATAGTAAAGGTGCCGGTCACCAATACTAAAATTGAAAGAGTCTTTACTATCACTGCTCCAGAAGATGCACCATACAATTCTATCGATATTTTTAGAAAATATTTAGGTCTTTGCCGTGGACATACTGGACACCGTAGATTATTTATATTTTATAAAAAAATGGAAGTGTACCGTCCAGCCAGTCACTATAGACAAAATACCGACAAAAATTGCTGAATTTCTTAAATTAAAATATTGTTCGATGTATACAGGTCACTGCTTTAGACGCTGGTCTGCATCTTTTTTAGCAGATTCAGGAGCAAATTTAACAACAATTAAGCGCCACGGGGGATAGAAGTCAGACTACATTGAAGATTCTATCGAAAATAATAATAATAATGTATACCTGAAAAGAGAAAATACAAGGATAATAATATATTTATTGAATAGCTGACTCAAAATGAAAAATTGCAAATAAAATTTTTTCACGTAAAAATTCAAAGGAATCTGCCTCTACTAGTACTATGCCGTTAGATGTAAACAACTGTATCAACGGAATATTTGGTTCAGAAGTTTCTATACTATCTGGACCATCTGTTAATAACTTTTCTAATTTTAAAATTATTGTAAACAAATAAGTTACGAAATGTTAACTAGTAATTTATTATATATGCCTAATTAAGTTTCATATTCATGTAATTGTAATTTCATATAATATACTGTTGGAAAAATTATATATTCTTTAGTTGGGTTACTTTTTAGTACTAGTACCGAAAAGTAATTATTTTTCAGTACTAGTACCGAAAAGATTGATTGTCTGTTGATATCTTGGTTACCATATAGTTAATATTTTGTTTCAATTTAAAAAAAAAATATATTAAAACTTACGGTGGCGTCGAAAAATTGTTTGAAGAACACGTTTAAATGCATTAAAAAATAAATTAATAAATTAATAATAAATAGTAAACAAAATATTTAAAGAACACATTGGAAACATACAAAAATACCAGTACTGGTCGTCAAGAAAACCATTACACGAATACTTAATGAACAATAATTTAACAATTAGGGACAGTATACTATTAAGTTATATTAAAATACACTCTGATCAGAAAGACGAAAAACAAAATATTATGACTTAATTTTACATTTTAGTAGATTATTGTAGATGCTGCTGAGATATATTATGGTGGCGGTTTTTTTCCCTTTAGTTTAACGTGCTTCACCGGTTGAGGTATTAGCACTAATAGGTACATGTGTATCTACATAGTTTGCCTGTTTGCATATATACACAGTATAATAATTAGGTTTGTTCGATATTCCAATTTGAATATCGATATTCGATATAAAATTAATATCGATATATCAATATATCGATATATATATATATATATATATATATATATATATATATATAATATTATATATATATATATATCGGTGTATCGTGTTACGAGATGTTATTTTAATAAGAGTACTACAAACAAATTAGATAACTCTTGAGACAATAAAACTCATTAGCTAGCCTCTTAGATTTCAGTTTAATGGTAGTGTTCGAGAAGAACAGATAATAAATCAGTAAAGTGTATATGGTTATGTGAAATAGATCCGTGTTGATCTGGCCTGGTGAGTTGAGCCGTGTGTGTCCATGATGTGTAGAGTGTGATAACTGATAAGTGTTGAGACAACGATGCAGCGAGCAGCTTTGGGCTGTAGTGGACCGTGACTGGCCGCCAACGATGCAGCGAGCAGCTATGGGCTGTAGTGGTCCTTGTCAGATCGCCAACGGTGCAGCGAGCAGCCGTGGGGCTGGAGCGGCCCTAACCAGGTCGCCAACGAGATACGAATGTTTGAATGTGGTGTCTGAGGTGGAGGTGGTGTGAGAGTCTGAGGTGGAAGTGTTCCACCAGCGTGTTACTGCTCCTCACTAAGCATGTTTGCTTATGGTTTCTTTGCTTCCAGAGTTAAACGTGACCTTGAGCTCGCCAACTAATTCCTTAAGCCTTACGACAAGGTTATCGCTTCCAGGTATACTTGATATTTGATCTAACAGTAGGCATCATAAATACGGGAAAAGTAGGTAATCTAGTTTATTTTGTCTATGTCATTAAAATCTAACTTAGACGCGCTTCGTAATTATTTAACAACTCTTAACAAATCAGAAGTGGGATCAGAATCTAAGTCAGTATTGCAACATGTATTTTATTCTCAAGTGATTAATAATTTAGGGAATTAAAATCAGTTAGTACTTCAGAACATCACAACCAGATTCGTTTATTACGTCAATGTTTACACTCACTTGATCTGGTAGTCATCTAACTCATACGAAGTTTTAAGGAGATATCAAAGTTTTTGTTTAGTGTTTATCGTGAATTGAGGTAGTAACATTATGACCCTTGTCTCAAGGTCCTCAGTTGTCCCAGTGCAGTTTATTCATCCCGTAAAGTTCTGAAGGAAACTTTGGGACTGTCTCCTTTCATTTGAACCCGGTGTGCGTGTGATTTAGTCACTCTTTGCCGATTTCTTCACTTGGTTTTAAAATCAAAATATAATTTGTAATTTGAGGTTTATGCAATCAATCATGCTCTTCATTAAATAAGTAATAAAGTAGTGAGACATAAACATGTAACGTAATAACGTAATGTTTTGTAAATTAATCATCCGTAGTTACGTAATGACTTCTGTCTAAGAAGTATTCGTCATAACTTACACCCATACATCACAACAGAATCGACATTTCCTTTAGAAATAAACACGAAATGATAAACTGTTCGCAGCCTACATTGCATTTGCTTACCTAAATCCCTATTAAATTGTCTACTTTACATCTCTTCTGGATACACTATACCGCCGAGCACCGATATCAACATCCAACTGTAATTAACGTATTTCTCTATTTAAACCTAGGAGATGTTTTTTTGTTACGTCATTGAAATTAATAATTCTTCTTCTCGATTTCGTTGTTCGCTGATACCGTTTAGAAAACATAATAAAGAAATCAGAAATAGGTAGATACTAACCGTATTAAGTTTAGCTTGTTGAAAATATTAAGTTTTATTATTTCTCAAAATATAGAATTAACTATTTTTTTTAAAGTATGGTGTTCCGAAAGAAATTGTATTTTCGTTAAAAAGAGAATGATTTCCCAATTTTGATTTAAGTATTTTGTACTTTTCTAGTAAGATTAAATTATAATATTTTAATTCGGAATGTAAAAGTGTAGCATTTTCTATTGTAGCTTATGATGATTGTTTTTAAGATGTTGTATACATCTGTTGAAAAATTAGATGCGGCAGAACACACAACACCTGTAATAATTGAGATCCTTAAGTTATATTCAGAATTTCTCCTTATAAATATGTGAGTATTTCATCGTGACATTTATTTTCAAGTGCCATATTTAATATTAATGAATGCGGTACATATCCCCTACAACTCTATATCGTACTGAAAGACGTTTATCTAATTTCTCATCTCTGGATCTGCTGCCGTTTTAGCTGTTGTTATCTTACGAGAGAGGTAGATGAGGCCACACGCACTTTCGCCTTTAAACTTATTGTTTTACCAGTGATATTAGAATACTCTAACAGAGTCCCGTTGCTTCAATGAAGTTAGCTAGTCTACTGCAACTTGCAAGAGACGCTTTGAATGTTACGTTGCTCTAGAAATAGAACCTGTAAATTCCTTTTTCTGGTGACCACTAAAGCCACAATCGCTGAGTACGCATTTCCCTGGTGCACGCCTGTGCAACGGTATATACTCACCTTGTTGCGGCTGCGTCCTCAAAATGGACTTCGTAGACAAAGATCAACAAAGACAGAGAAAGCATCAGGCGGCTGGTGTTTACCCAGACAACTGCACTAGCAGCAAGCAACATTATAGTTTTTTATAGTATATTGCGTGTATTTTTACATCATTATTTTTTAAATATGGGTAAAAAGTGTTTTATACCAAATTGCACAAGTGGGTATGATTCAAATAAAGATAAAATAGCAATATTTAGTGCTCCAAAGGATGAAATAATCTTAAAAAAGTGGCAGAAAGTTATTCCCAGGAAAGATAAAAATTTTACAAACAAAGACTATGTATGTGAGAAACATTTTAAAAGTGACGACATAATAAGTGAATGGTCAGATGGTTTAAATACGGTAAGTTATATCTAGGGCACGGATTTATATGCACAAAAAAATTCAAAATATGCGCATATATATGCACAAAAAAATTCTTTTATATGCATCAATTTGAACAATATATGCACTAATTTTGAAAATATATGCAAATTTTTTTAAATTCATAAACACAGATAGGTATTTAGAACAGGAAACAAAAATTTATTTTTCAATATTATGTACCTAAATATACAATCAGTAAATAAAAATAGCAGTAACTATTACATTATACACTGTGAAAACAGTTTATTATTAAATGTTTTTCCAGATTATCTACCAGAAGGATATTTTTATAAACTGAAAAGCTCCTTTCTACATCTACAGATGTAATAGGAGCATATTTGAATTTGCATATCATGTGTGGTTCTATATTTACATCACTGCAATGTTCTCCTTTTAGAACAATTGCAATGTTTCGGAGATATTTGAATCCGTCATTTTTTTGTATTACGCTGCTCAATTTTTTTGATATTATTGTTGCAGTGGAACCTCGAACACATTGTTTTTTTTTATTTCGAGGAAAATGCCACCATTTATATAAAGCCGTTTTCTGCGTAACGCCCTGGTTCCTCCGGTACTGAGTACAGGAGTTTCATTCTTAAAATTATTTGCTTATTATTTCATACATTGTTGATGATTTTCATAGAAATTTCTAAAAAATTTGTTTCCGTTTTATGAAAATAATATCAACAGCTAAGTACATATAAAATAAAATATTTTTTGAATATTTTAATTGTAAATTGAAAATTAAAAGTTTCGAAAAAATATAAAAATATGCACGAATATGCACAATTTGTAAATATATGCATAAAAATGCGAAAATATGCAAATTGAAACTATAGTATCAAATAACTCAGTTTTTTACGATTCGTCAAGATCTTGTTAAAGAAGTTAAATATGCCGTTTAGTTACAAATTATGCTTTTGCATAAAATCCGTGCCCTAGTTATATCTATTATTTTAATTCTATATTCTATATAATTATTTTATATTCAGATTCCACTAAGCCGGCGTCGTTTAAAGTCGGAAGCATTTCCCACATTGTTTCCCAATTGTCCAAAATATTTGAACATTGAAACGAAAAAAAGAAGAACAATAATAAAACATGACGTTCCGTGTAAAAAAATTTCACTTTCAAATGAAAATGATTCACAAGAAAATAATTTTACAGAATTAAAAAATACCTTTGAAGGAAATTATGAAGATGTAGGTCCGTCAAAAACTATTTTTGAACTTCTGTGGAGCGAAGAAATCATAATTAAATTACCAAATGAATTTTGGACAATGTGTAGGATAAAAGATAGCGAACATAATAATTGTATGTACTTGACGTTTACGTTCCTAACTCTTTCGACAGATAAAATTTGTTACATTAAAAAGCAAGTACTTTTGGATGAGAAATTGGGTATTAGTATAATGATTCATAACCAGCATTATGCAAATAATGACGTTTTAAAAGTTATTGATACAGTAGTACAACTTGAAAACTTACTAGATTTAGTTAATAATATGGTTGTATGTAAAGGTATTCAAATTTCTCCAAACGAAGCAAACTACAGTAATGTCAGTAAATATGATAATATTACACAATCTTTACGTCATAATAATTGTACGTTAATAATTAATTCTGTAGAAACATGTAAATTTTGCAAATCCTTAAAAGCTAATTTCCGCAAAATAAAAAGCAGATTGCTTCGAAATAAAATCAAAAAGACGTGTAAATTACAAATTCAGCGTAAAAGAAATTTTAGACTACGAAAAAAAGTGTCTAACATAACTGCAGAATTAAAAACTTTGAAAGATAAAATTGCTGAAGTAAATATGCCTGATTTAAATAACAAATTAAACGAATTAGATATGCCATCGGTACAAAAATTATTAATAACACAATGCATTGAAATTTGTAAAACAAAAAATAAAAAGAGTATTAGATATAATCCTGACTGGTTAATAATTTGTCTATTACTTCATATAAAAAATCCAAATACATACAGATTTCTTCGAGAGAATAATATTGTTCCTCTGCCATGCCCGAGAACAATACGGCGATATTTATCCCGAATGAAGATAAATTGCGGTCTTGATGAAGAATTTTTTGAATTATTCAAATTAAAATTAGATAAAAAGAATAATTTTCAACGACGGGGCCTTTTAATATTTGATGAAATGAGCGTGAAAAAAGATATAACTGTAAACGTACGTAATATGAAATTAGAAGGTTTACAGGATTTTGGAAATGTAAATAAAGCTTCAACAACAGATACAATTGCAGACCATGCATTAGTATTTATGTTTGTTCCTGTCGCCGATAATTATTGTCAACCCGTATGCTTCTTTGCTTCCTGTGGCCCCACTAAAGCTAATATTTTATCAATATTAATAATTCAAATTCTGCAAAAATTAGAAGCATGCAATGCACGAATTGACGGAATAATATGTGACGGAGCTTCAACAAATAGAAAAATGTGGACAACATTTGGCATATCAGGAAAAATAAATAATACTGTAAACAAAATACGACATCCTGTTGATGAAGATCGGTTTTTATATTTTTTTTCTGATACGCCCCATTTAGTAAAATGCATTAGAAATAGGTTAATGAATACAAATTTTCATGTAAGTTTACATCTATGATTATGAACTATTGTTCCTGTTTAACATTGTTTAAATTATTTCAGACTCCGGATGGTACAGTGTCATGGAAATTTTATGAAAATTTATACAATAATGAAAAATGCTTACCAGGATATTTAAAAGTTTGTCCAAAAATTACAGTAAATCATATTTATCCAAGTAAAATGCAAAAAATGAAAGTTAAACTTTCAACACAAGTAATTTAAAATTCTGATGTGGCCAGCACACAACCTTCCGCCATATCTCGACTTACAAACATAATTGTATACTTAAAATCCGGTGCCGGTGCCCATTTAAAATATACAAATAAATATCTAAAATATTCAAACACAGATGCATCACATTAATTTTTGACAATTATTCTTTTCATTCTTCAAAAAAACTCACTACCCGATTTTTTGCATGATTCCAATACCTTCCTTTACAGGTATGGCGGAAGGTAAAAATGAATAATTTCGTTCAATTTTATACATTCATTATTTTCGTAGGTTTTTAGTAATTCGATGGTACATGGTCTTCAGTTTTATTCCAACCAAAATGCAGCATGGGCCCTTGATTCAGAAGCAACCATAAAATTTACAAAAATCATAAACGATCTTTTTGACGCTTTAAATACAAAAACTCCGCTTGAAGGAATTAGAATTAATAGTTCTGGATTGGAAGTAAATCGAATTTATTATCAATTTTCTATTTCCAATCCATTTTAATGGTATGCATATTTTTATAGATTTGTAAAACTTTCTTGAAATGGTTGGATCAATGGGAAACAATGGTAATTGATAGCAAAATAGAAAAAAGTAATTTTTTAACATCTTCAACAGTGGAAGGTTTACGTGTAACAATTACCTCAACAATAGAAATATGTGATTATCTGCTCAATACTTGTAATTTTCATTATACATTAACATCGAAATTAAATCAAGATGCTTTGGAAGTAAGTCATAATTTTATATATTATTTTTTTCAGCATTTCTTTCAAAAACAAACGATGAATTGAACTGGCCATGTAACTTAATGAATGCATAATTTTAAAAAAATTGTTTAAGTTTTATATCGAACTAAATAATGACTCAGTTTCGCGAAATAGATTCTCGTCACATAAATTATTTTCTGACATACATATTTTATTTATTGGGTAGACCAGGCTGAATTTATTTTGCTCATGTAAGTTCAACAACATTTTAAAAATGGTGTTGGCGTTCACGTTTCGTGAATCTGGGAGGTAAAAAATTAAATAAGTTTAGTCTGACCAAAGACAAAAAGGATTCTCAATTGTGGCCATTCCAACCAATCGATTATAAACGTAGTCAACAAACTGTTAATTACGCAACTTTTAATTTAAAATCATATGAATGTTGTTGCTAATTTACGATTCAGTTGACAGCGTTTTTTTGGGATTATCAGACAAGCTGGAGGTGCTAATGAACATCCAACATTTACAACATTCTCTTATTTATACCGAATGTTAAGTTTGTATAAATTAATAAAACCTCCCACTTTTGGAAACTGCTCAGCAACCTTTAACGAAACAGAGAATAAAATTTTCAGCATATCTATGGAAGAATTTAAAAATATTTTTTCTTCTCCACAAGATTCCAAAAAACAGTTAATTGACAATCTAAAATTGAAATTAGATAACTTGACAATGGATGAAGTATTAATCGAAGTTTCAGATCAAGATGATTGTAAAGCTGATGTTACAGCCTGCATTTTGTACTACATAACTGGTTTTTTAATTAATAAATTATTAAAAAGTACTAAATGCGAAATTTGCCGTGCCGGTTTAAAAAGTGTACCAAATGAACAAGGCTATAGTTTACAAAAAGAAGCTAATTTAACAAATATTAAGACCAGGGGATATTTAACTCACCCTAATAAATCAATATTTAATTTATGTACAAAATTAGAATCTTTAATTGTAAAAAATATCAAAAGTCCGGCAGTTTACGAAGAAACAATAAGTGAAATTTTAGATGGATATATATTCACATTTAATTGTACAGACCATAAAACAGAAATACTGGCAAGTCTTATCCACGAATTTATTTTAATAAGACTGAAACAATATTTTCATCAAATTAAAATAAATCAGTTATCTGAAAGTAAAGAGAAGAGAAAACAGGCCAAATTATGTAGTACTTAAATGTTTTTAATGATATGTACAAAATAGTATATTAATAAATATTTTTAGAACGAAAATTTAAAAATTAATATGTAATTCCTATGTTCACACGTTCCTTTGCCAGCCACCTAGCGCTGTCTCTTTCTAGCACTCGTGCGTGACCCGAATCGTCCCGCGTATTACCGACTGGAGTCATCTCCTGTCTTTATTATACTTCGTGCCCTGGTGATACCCAGATATTCTTTAGATGTATGAGAATTTGATAAGTAATAATTATCTTTTTGAGCATTTACTTCCGTCAGCAGGGTATCCCATATTGCTGTACAATTAAAAAAAGTCAAACGTTCCCTTGTTGTCGACAATGATCGAGTAGACCAAAAACGATTAGTATTTTGAAATTATTCCGGAGTATTTAATTGAAGGTACGGTTAGGTAGTCAGGTAGCATATTATAATATTTCTAAAATCTAATTTTGTTTACTGATAATGCTATCGTGGACAGTTAAGACTCGGACCTTGTGAATGATCCGTTCATGAACGACCATGGAGGTAGAAAATATATGGAGGGAGTCTAAACTGTGTTTATAGACAAGGGGTATGTAGCCGGGTGGGAACGGACGTATGCATACCAGGTAGCCTAAATAAGTGGGGATGATGGTGGGGAGTACGTCGGGAGTAAAGCGGGGAATTCGAAATTAGTTCCACGGGCAACTAATGTCTTGCGTCGTACTTTATTTATTATAATTATTTCTTTAAGAATAATTCAACAAAAGTGTTAAAATTTATAATAATTTATTGCAGCATTATAAAAGTAGTCTTTGCTTAGTCACAGACAGAAAATTTCATGAAAATAATAATAATATAATAATATATTTATTGAATAGCTCAAAAGGCTACATTTTATACATTATAATTCAAATTGTCATACAGGAAAAAGTAGAATATCATAAATAACAATAAAAGTACAAAAAGAAAAACAATTGAGTAAAGACTCTAATAACCAACAAATTGTTAGACTTAATACAAACTAGCCTAATGATTATTTAAATAATACTTTTTTTTAGTTTTTACAGTTTTAAAGCTATTCATATTTGATATGTTCTTAATACTATCTGGTAACTTGTTGTATAGGATTAGTCCTTTATCAAAAATAAATTATTTGCAGTTATAAAAAAGTTATGTCTATTTCTAGTTCCATAAGCATGTACATCACTAAGTTTTACCAAATTCTTATTCAAATAATTAGGTAGAATACCCTGTTTTGTATGAATACTAGGGTGTTATATGTACTCTATAAAATTACCAATGTTTAGCCAACCTAACTTCAGCAACATGTCTCTTATTCGTTCATATTTACTGCACCTTAATATTACTCTCGCT
Organism: Agonum fuliginosum; assembly: GCA_947534325.1. Classification (NCBI taxonomy): domain Eukaryota; kingdom Metazoa; phylum Arthropoda; class Insecta; order Coleoptera; family Carabidae; genus Agonum; species Agonum fuliginosum. The sequence continues at coordinate 16,994,144 of OX384037.1, read as the reverse complement.
GCTCTATTTTGTAGAAGCTGCAATTTATTTACATTAGATTTACTTATCATAAATAGGACAGTTGAACAATAGTTAAAATGCGGCAATATAATTGTATTGAATATTGTATGTTTTGTCCAGGATGAGAGATGGTTGCTATTGCAAGAATAATATATAGATTTAAATTCAACTTATGATTATTAAGACAACTTATTACAAAAATAAAGAATATATGAAAAATGGTAAACAGTTTTAATGACCTTTAAATAACGTCATTTTATTATTGAAAGTCCTAACATTTTCTGCTTTATTAATTTGTTTCTTGGATATATAATGAAACCTAACTTTAAAGTAATGTTCTGTAATCGCTTTTATTAAATGGACTCTATGATTTTCGAATGGTGATTGATGAAAACTGTGATCTTTTAAATTGTTAAATATGTTTGAGTCACTAAAATATTGTAAAATGGCGGTACTAAATCTCAACAGTGCATTTTTACGAAATATTTCTGCAGTCTGTATTCGTAATACTTGTTCACTTCTGTGGCATATCTGAATAACATTTTGTGATGGAAAAATTAAACCACCTTTATTTTTCACTGCTATTAAATTATAGGAATCATTTTGAACATTTTTTCCAATTAATTCTGAGACACAAACATCACAATTTATGGCTTGTGATAGTCGGCGTACTACAAAACCCGCTATGTATGTTATAATGTATTCAGAAAACTCGGTAATGCGATTAAGATCAAATAAATAGTCATGATCAATCATAAAATTAATACATAAATTGTCAATGTTTTCTTCATCATCAGCTTCGTTAGATTCTAAACGTGATCTTCCGGTACTTAAATTTATTGTTTGCACTGAACTAGAACAATGTAATATATTGATGTATTCTAAAGGAACACAATTTCCTGTATTGGTTTCTTTCAGTTCAGTATGAACAAGAATTTTTTTATAAGCTGAGGTAAACTGTCGAGCTGTTGGATTGTTGTTATGCCCTCCATGAGATCGTATTACGCCGAAAAGTAACTCTAAATGATCCTGGCTCATTTTGTACATTGGTAAATATTTTAATAATTCTTTTTCTCTGCAGATATCTTGATATAGACCTTTTAAGCTTCTCATGCAAGTAAGAAAACCTAAAAAAAAATTATATAAGCACATCTACTCAAATTAATAATAATTACTTAATATGTAATTTACCTAGATAACCTGTCTTCTTATGCGAATTAACTATGTATGACCCAGTATTTGTTTTTAAATTCATGATATAAAATTCCATTTCCGTAAAAAATGTAAAAATACTAAAATAGTTATTCGTATTTATTGGCTTTTTAAATCCAAATTGGGCCATATTTCTCGAATTAAAAATATCAAATAATTTATTAATTGATCGAATGAACTCTATTGTTGGTTGACATCCTTGAAAATCTGGCAGTTTTAATTTATTTGTACATATATCCAGAGCATCTGCCACCGATTCACTAAATAGTTGAGCAGCCAGTTTTACTTTCATTTTTTGTTTAATGAAATGTACATGAAGTGAAGTCAATTTATTTCCTAGATGAAGACCCTCTGCTTCCTGTATTTCATGTAATTTTTCTATATATTTCCATAATATTTTGTCCCCATTGCCATCTATTATACATTTCATGTCAAAAAAAGTGTTTCGTATTAATTTGAGCATATGGCAAGGGTCTGGAAATACATATATGTTTTCAGATGTGTTATCAGGATATTTAAAACATGTAATCAGATTCTTTGTTAGATTTAATTCACATCCCAATAAACGTATCATTGCAAAATTTGACGGTGCTCCATCAAATGTAAGCGATACAATTTGTACACCAGCGTCACGTGCGAAACTTATGCATTGTTTTATTAAGTTACACCTTTGTTCTCCAGATGCACCATCAACCAAAAAATAGCCGACCGGTATCTTCCAATTATCATTTATTGCGACTAATAAAAATACAAGAGCGTCTTTTGCATATTCTCTATTATCTCCTTCAATTTCGGAACCAATATCAACATATCCGTGAAACTTTCTGCCGTCAAACTCAATGTGCCGTCGAATAGACATTTCATCTATCATTAGAGAACAAATAATTTTATATGTAACATTTTCTGCGCGACATTTTATAGCAGAAAATGATTCCGACGTAAATCCTGGATTCCCATCAATTGTTTTGTACCACTTTGTTATAGTTTTGGGATGTGGTAAACAAGAATTAAACGCTTTGCGTACATAAGAATATGCTGACGGGGAATAATAGTGTAAATTTAGAGCAAATTTTCGTAATTCAGAAGAATACATTTTTTTACCACGAACTTTGGTTAACTGTCTTTTCAAAATTTCTTTATTTGGGCCCGGTATACTTGCCAAAACGTCAGACATTTCTTCACTGATAAACTTCTTTGTCTTCAGTTCTTTCAAAACATTCTTCATCGTAGCAATTTTTTTAATATTTCTTCTATTTTGCTGTTGTAAAGTCCTTATCTTCTTTTTGTAGGTGGAAGTTTTATACTTAAACTGTCGAATCATTTCAAGTCTAGATGGAGAATATGGACGAGTACGTCTTCTGTCGGGAGAAAAAGATGTTGTTTTTGACTTGAAATGGCGAATGGAATGAGATGAAGAAGGTTGTTCTGGTTGATCTTGCACTTCAACTTCCATATTCTCAGCAGAGTTTTCCATTTGGGTATTTTCTAAAATCTATTAAAATGATATTAAAATTAAAACAATTCCATAGTTTCATTTTTCTTACGTTTTCGTTTTGACGGCGAATTAATATATCAGGTATTGCACAATCTAATAATTTTGTCGAAAATGCACTGGTTTGGAAACTATTTTGAGAAAAATGCACTGAACAAATTACGCTGCTGGCCGAAGGCTGCCAACTCTGACGATCCAATGCATTTAGCCAGATTTTCTTAATTTCAATATCCTTAGGAAATCTATAGGACATAAATACCATTATGAAACTATACTGTAGTTTTTAATTTATTTGCAATCTTGAACAAACTAACCGGTGAAACGAAATACGACCATTTTCTTTTTCATACTGTAATTGTTTTTCTGATTTCTTATATGTTCTATTAAAACATCCAATAACTTCACAATGAGGCATTGTAAACGGGGGAAACCTGATGAATCAGATATAATCTAAACCTGAAAGCAAAACAAAAGTTATAACCTCACATTCATTAAAATAATGATTATATTTTAACTCACCTTACAATTTTTTAAATAAAAGATGATGAAATACATAAACACGAACACTCAAAATTCAACAAATTATAAATTAATCTTCACGAAGCACAATATTTCAAATGAAAAGCAAAATACTATCAAAAAGACACAGATCAAAAAAGCGAATTTCTGCTGCAATGCTGGTCCGCTGGTCGCTATGCTCTTGTGTTGTGTGAGTTACATAGCAACGCATAGCCTAAATAGGTGGGGGTAACTGGATTCAACTTTAAAATTTAGACTCCCTCCATATATTTTCTACCTCCATGTGAACGACACATTTCTAATGTATTAGTCCCTTCTCGTCAAATTGTGATGACATAATTGTAAATGGTATCCGATCACATGCTTCCGCAACAGTTAGGGCATTCGCCAAGTTTTATAATATAAAGTACTGTTTGTTTAATTCTGAAAATTATTCCGAAATTCAAATAGAGTCGTATTTATAGTAGAATGTCAACATGTAACTTGATATGAAATTTCGGGTGCTTGGTTGTATGTACCTGGAGACTTATTAGGATTCTAGTATTCATATACCTATCAGTCATATGAAGCAAGTATCGCTTAAATGCAATTCTCGTTCTTACAACTGTTGATTCAAATAATACTCTAAACATCATTATTCAAAACAATAGGAGATCCTTCGACAATATTTCTTTAATTTATTAATTATAGTGCTTTAATGACTACGAAGCTTGTTATTGCCCAGTGTACTATATTGTCAGTGTCATCTGATTAAAAAGGAAAGAAATAAGTAAGAAACTGTTATCCTTGAAGAGTAGCGGTGATTATTAGTTCTTTGTTTATGTCCTTTGGGGCCATCTAAATTACTATTGTACATATTTCTAATAGCTTTGAGTTTATGATCTATTGGTACATTTGTCTACAAATTCTGAATAGTCTACTGGCTAGCACTCGCAGCAAATTAAATAATCTTTTACAAATTTTAAATTCGGTGAATTATTTGTATAACAGTCCAATACGGTTCTCAGAAAATAAGTCCTATAAAATAAAGTCTGTTTTATAACACAGTTTACGCCAGGTATAAGTTTGTACCACCCACTTTAGCATTTATTCGACCTTAACAATAAATTGCCACATCAATGTTTCTCACGTTATTCAACGAGTTACTTTTTATTTACAAGTTACGATGATTTTAAAATTGTGTGCTTCCTTCTTCATGTAAAGAAATTCATTTAACCATTATGCTGTTTGTTCTACAAAAAAATCACAATTATTTAACTCTATATAAATGATGTCTGCGTAACATCATGTCAATATATTTTCAATTATAAGGATTATGCACCGAGGGATTTTTGGTACCTAATCAAATTTAGTCCGCGATTATTGTAATGTAATAGAGATTAATTTAGGAATAGTTGGATTAGATTATTCTAACTAGTATAACTGATAGCTGTATTCCATCAATTACTGCAGGAAATTAGCGATTATGTTACCGTCAAAACTAGTTTGAACAAAAAAAAAATCTGCTGTGGCCACCACACGACCTCTCGCCTAATTCTGCTTATTCTACTAATCTAATAAATAGTTTTACTTACATTTTAATAGTTTCATCTTCATGTAATATGTAAACGATAATGTAAACCAATATGCAAGCAAAAGATGTCAACTGTACTGTCACTGTCATAATAATTCAAATTTTATGTAGAAACAAATTTCATATCATGGACAACAAGATAGAATATTAATTGTACTTTATTTTATTGTTAAATACTTCCAGATTCAGCAATTTGTATTTATAATTAACTGTACACATAGATAATCACAATTTCTTTTATTTTTAATTGCAAAAATTGTCATAAATAAATAATGTACCAATATATTTAAGGAAAACTTTTCAAAACTTCTAAAAGTACTACTTCCGGTTTGCAGATTTCTACCAAAATGTTATCCGGTGTTAAGATACTTATCAAAACCTTAAATAAGAAATTTGGTTATAAACGGTTTGATACTTTTTAAGTTATCGTGGACGAAAAATCCTCGGTTCATACAAACACACACACACAGACATCATCGTGAAAATAGTAAATTCGTATTCTAGAGACCCTGAAACGTGCTTATCCACCAAAAACTCATACTCGAAAATTTTGACCCATTACAATACCTCTCTTATAGAATATGAGGCGAGAGGTAAAAAATGAAACTAACCTAACCGAACCCTAGTTTTGAATAGTCAATACGCGAACTTAGGTAAGGTAAATTTGTGTAAATACCAAATAGCCTTAATTATTTAAATAATTGATTATATATCTTTCACTTCAACTATCGTGAAACAATTCCTTTTGCTCTGTTTCTGCTGTTTCAGTAGGTGCACATACTGGGGCAGCGGATTTCAGTGTTGAAGCGTGTTGTGGTGAACGATGGCTATTAGACTTCATTTTCTTTTCTTATTCAGCAAAATTTCACCTTTATGAATTCTTTTCACCAAATACGTTCTCCTACTCGTTTAACGACATCCTCGGGGACGAGGATTAAGTCAGGTTGGCCGAATGTTACGAAATGTTATTTTAATATGAGTACTACAAACAAATTAGATAACTCGAGACAATAAAACTCATTAGCTAGCCTCTTAGATTTCAGTTTAATGGTAGTGTTCGAGAAGAACAGATAATAAATCAGTAAAGTGTATATGGTTATGTGAAATAGATCCGTGTTGATCTGGCCTGGTGAGTTGAGCCGTGTGTGTCCATGATGTGTAGAGTGTGATAACTGATAAGTGTTGAGACATTGGGTACGCGGACCGTGGTTGGCCGCCAACGATGCAGCGAGCAGCTTTGGGCTGTAGTGGACCGTGACTGGCCGCCAACGATGCAGCGAGCAGCTATGGGCTGTAGTGGTCCTTGTCAGATCGCCAACGGTGCAGCGAGCAGCCGTGGGGCTGGAGTGGCCCTAACCAGGTCGCCAACGAGATACGAATGTTTGAATGTGGTATGATGTGGAGATTGATGTGTGATGTGAGAGTCTGAGGTGGAAGTGTTCCACCAGCGTGTTACTGCTCCTCACTAAGCATGTTTGCTTATGGTTTCTTTGCTTCCAGAGTTAAACGTGATCTTGAGCTCGCCAACTAATTCCTTAAGCCTTACGACAAGGTTATCGCTTCCAGGTATGCTTGATATTTGATCTAACAGTAGGCATCATAAATACGGGAAAAGTAGGTAATCTAGTTTATTTTGTCTATGTCATTAAAATCTAACTTAGACGCGCTTCGTAATTATTTAACAACTCTTAACAATCGATATATCAATGTATCGATATATCAATGTTTCCATATTATATCGATATCTTTCATTTTCTTCAATTTTCTTGTTTCTTATCATTTCCACATGAACAAAGGTATGTTTGGTTTTTAAATGTACAAGTAAATTTTATGTGTTGCCTTTATTAGTCACGATTTTTTTGCAATGTATTAGTCCAGTCAGGAGAGTCAAAAATTAACTGAAACCCAAGACTAATACATAACCAAATGAAATTTGGCATGTGAGTAGTTAAGAACATACAGAAACAAAAAAAAAATTCGCTCCACCTCGCTATGCTCCGCTTCCCACAAAAAATTTCAGTTGAAACTCAAAATTTTCTTGTAACGCATTTTTCTCGAAAACTATCGAAAATTTTGGAATACAGTTTTGACAGGGTGAAAGCTGAGGAAATTTGCTATCAAAATGGTCTTTGAAAATTTTTCATAAGTAGCACCGTGTAGGCACCAGCCGTTTAATATTCGAATGACTTGAGTATTTTCTGTATAGTAGGAAGCATCGACGAATAAAATGCAATTTTTATCTTTACAAAATGATGTTCTTTAACGAAGTTATACCACATTCATTCTGTAGCGGCGAATTTATTACGTCATTCGCAATGTAGCGCCTACTATACAGAAAATTCTTAAGTCATTCGAATATTAAACAGCTGGTGCCTACACGGTGCTACTTATGAAAAATTTTCAAATACCATTTTGATAGCAAATTTCCTCAGCTTTCATCCTGTCAAAACAGTTTTCTAAAATCTTTTATAGTTTTCGAGGAAAATGCGTTACAAGTAAATTTTGAGTTTCAATTGAAAATTTTTGTGGGAAGCGGAGCATACCGAGGTGGAGCGAATTTTTTTTTTGTTTCTGTATGTTCTTAACTACTCACATGCCAAATTTCATTTGGTTATGTATTAGTCTTCAGTCAAAACCTCTCCTGACTGGACTAATGTATTGCGCAGACTTTTCATCGGGTCTGTCAAAATGTTCCCACACAATATTACGTTTACCACTCATGTTTTTAATTAAAATTAAATCTCAAAATAAAAAGTATGAACAACTCAACAACGCGATGTTACTTATTCGCATACAATATCGAATGATCAAATTAGTTTACGACGGGTCACAACTCGCAAACGAGTATAACTATTATTTAAGAAGTAAACAGACACATAAAATTAGGTATTATTCCAATGAATACGTTTTCAAATTCAAAAGATTTTATAGCCCCTGTCCCTAGTTCTGTTCCTCCTAGTATTACGAGATGTTATTTTAATAAGAGTATTACAAACAAATTAGATAACTCTTGAGACAATAAAACTCATTAGCTAGCCTCTTAGATTTCAGTCTAATGGTAGTGTTCGAGGAGAACAGATCATCTGGCCTGGTGAGTTGTCGTGTGTGTCTATGATGTGTAGAGTGTAGAGCGTGATGAGAGATGAGATGTTGTGTTAGTAACGGCGACAGCTTCGGGCTGTGAGCGGAACGTGGTTGACCGCCATCGGGCAGCAAGCAGCTTTGACTGTAGTGGACCGTGACTGGCCGCCAACGGTGCAGCAAGCAGCTAGGCTGTAGTATATCCTAGTCAGATTGCCAACGGTGCAGCGAGCAGCTTTGGGCTGGAGTGGCCCTAACCAGGTCGCCAACTAGATACGACTGTTGGAATGTGGTATGATGTTGAGATTGATGTATGATGTGAATGTCTGAGGTGGAAGTGTTCCACAAGCGTGTTACTACTCCTCACTAAGCATGTTTGCTTATGCTTTATTTGCTTCCAGAGTTAAACGTGATCTTGAGCTCGCCAACTAATTCCTTAAGCCTTAGACAAGGTTATCGTTTCCAGGTATGCATGATATTTGATTTAACAGCAGGCATCATAAATACAGGAAAAGTAGGTAATCTAGTTTATTTTGTCTGTCATTAAAAATCTAACTCAGGCGCGCTTCGTATTTAATTAACAACTCTTTACATATCAGAAGTGGGATCAGAATCTGAATATGTCAGGATTGCAACATGTATTTTATTCTCAAGTTGATTAATAATTTAGGGAATTAAAATTAGTTCGTGCTTCAGAACATCACAATCAGATTCGTTTATTACTTCAATGTTTACACTCACTTGATCTGGTAGTCATCTAACTCATACGAAGTTTTAAGGGGATATCCAAGTTTTTGTTTAGCGTGAATTGAGGTAGGAACATTATGACCCTAGTCACAAGGTCCTCAGTTGTCCCAGTGTAGTTTGATTCATTCCGCAAAGTTCTGAAAGAAACTTTGGGACTGTCTGCTTTCATTTTAAACCCGATATGCGTGTGATTTAGTCACTCTCTTGGCCGATTTCTTCACTTGGTTTTAAAATCAAAATGAAATTTGTAATTTGAGGTTTATGCAAATCAATCATGCTCTTAATTTAATAAGTGATTAAATAGTGAGACATAAACGTAATGCTTTGTAAAGAAATAATCTGTAGTTACACAATGACTTCTGTCCAAGTATTCGTCATAACTTACACCCATACAACAGAATCGACATCTCTTTCGAAAATAAACACGAAATGATAAACTGTTCGCAGCCTACATTGCATTTTGCTTACCTAAATCCCTATTAAATTGTCTATTTTACATCTCTTCTGGATACACTATATCGCTGAGCACCGATACCAATAACCAACTGTAATTAACGTGTTTAAACCTTAAAGATGTTTTTTGTTACTTCATAATTAATTCTTCTGCATAAGTTGAAAATGAGGTTATGTAGTAGATATAAATCATTACAAGACAAATTTAGAATACATAATAAAGGAATCAGAAATAAATACTAACCGTCTCAAATTTAGCTTGTTGAAAACATTAAGTTTTATTATTTGTTAAAATGTAGAATTAACTGAGCAGAAATAGGGCTGTCATTATTGTCAAAAGTATATGAAATGAACTTAGGTTACTGGGAGAAAGAATTTGAAGAATGTAGGTATCATGTTTTTTTAGAATTATTTGAATGGCGGGAGATTTTTTTAAAAGTATGGTGTTCCGGAAAAAATTGTATTTTCGTTAAGAAGAGAATGATTTTCCAATTTTGATTTAAGTATTTCGTACTTTTTTAGTAAGATTAAATTATGATATTTTGATTCGGAATGTAAAAGTGTTGCATTTTCTATTATAGCTTTATGATTATTGTTTTTAAGATTTAAGATGTTGTATACATCTGTTGAAAAACTAGATGCGACAGAACAATAATAAATTGAGATCCTTAAGTTATGTTCAGAATTTCTCTTTATAAATGTGCGAGTATTTCATCTTGACATTTATTTTCAAGGGCCATAGTTATATTAATGAATGCGGTATATATATATATATATATATATATATATATATATATATATATATATATATATATATATATATATATATATATATATATATATCCCCTACAACTCTATATCGTACTGAAAGACGTTTATCTAATTTCCCCTTTTTGGAGTACACTGCTGCCGTTTTAGCTGTTGTTATTTTACGAGGGAGGTAGATGAGGCCACACACACTTTCGCCTTTAAACTTATTGTTTTACCCGTGATACTAGAATGCTCTAACATAGTCCTGTTGCTTCAATGACGTTAGCTAGTCTACTGCAACTTGCAAGAGACGCTTTGAATGTTACGTTGCTCTAGAAATAGAACTTGTAAATTCCTTTTTCTGGTGACCACTAAAGCCACAGTCTCTGAGTACCTACGTGTTCCGTCAATTACTCGACAATACCGAATTTTCTGAATAAGTCGTAATCTACTACGTTGATTGTCGTTAGATGTTTTCTGAGGAGATGTTCTGTGAACAAATCTATACGCATTTCTGAGTCTCTTTCTATAAAGATGTGAACATAATCTTGCCATGACCCTCAGAGTTGCTTCTGAATTTCCACTGGTTAATTTGTGTTTAACTCACTGTCGCAGCCATTGCCTGTTCTTTCAAAAGGTAGAGTGGTGCATGATCTAACAAGGCCTTTATTGCCGTTGTACGCATTGCCCTGGTGATACCTAAATAATCTTTAGATGTATGAGAATTTGATAAGTAATAATTATCTTTTTGAGCATTTACTTCCGCCATGAGAATATCTCATATTGCTGTACAATTAAGAAAGTCAAACGTTCCCTTGTTGTCGACAATGATCGAGTAGACCAAAAAAAAAACTAGTATTTTGAAATTATTCCGGATTATTTAATTGAAGGTGCGGTTAGGTAGTCAGTCAGCATATTATAATATTTCTGTCTTAGAATCTAATTTTGTTTACTGATAACGCTACTGTGTACAAAGTATGTATTGCATTATTATAGATATGGGCTATCTAAATCTCTAGCAAACAAGCTACTACATATTAATTTATGTGAGTGTGGTCTGTGATTCATCATCCTCTTATGTATTCTGCGTTACGCATGCGAATATTGTGTAAGTTGGTTTGCACACTTTTTTGTATAACATCGGAAATGAGAGATTCTGCGTATCTCGGAGTCACTCATTGGCTCAAAGAATAAACAAATGGAAATGACTGAAACCGTGAACGATGCATTTATTTTTAAGGTCCGTATCCGTGTCCCAAATCCCATCGTGTACAGTTAAGACCCGGACCTGGTGGATGATCCGTTCATGAACAACACATTTCTAATGTATTAGTCCCTTCTCGTCAAATTGTGATGACATAATTCTAAGTGGTATCCGATCACGTGCTTCCCCAACAATTAGTGCATTCGCTACATTTTATAAATTAAGGCTGTTTGTTTAAATCTGAAAATTATCCCGATTTTCAAATAAAGTCATATTTATAGTAGAATGTCATCATGCAACTTGATATGAAATTTCGGGTGCTTGGTTTTAAAGACCTGGCTACTTATTAGGATTCTAGTACAAACAATATAAGTCATATATGACACAAGTATCTCTTAAATGCAATTCTCGTCTTTTCAACTGTTCGTTGATTCAAATAATACTCTAAGCACCATTATTCAAGTCAATAGGAGAACCTTCGACAATGTTAATGTTTCTTTAATATATTAATCATAGTGCTTTAATGACTACGAAGCTTGTTATTGTCCAGTGTACATATTGTCAGTGTCATCTGATTAAAAAGAAGAAAAAAGAGAAAATAAGAAACTGTTATGCTTGAAGAGTAGCGGTGATTATAAGTTCTTTGATTATGTTCTTTGGGGCCATCTAAATTACTATTGTATATTTTTCTAATATCTTCGAGTTTATGATCTATTGGTACAATTGTCTACAATTCTGAATAGTCTACTGTCTAGCATTCACATCAAATTAAATAATCTTTTACAAATTTTAAATTCAGTGATTTAATTTGTATAACAGTACAATACGATCATCAGGAAATAAGTACTATAAAATAAAGTCTGTTTTATAATACACTTTACGCCAGGTATAAGGTTGTATCACCCACTTTAGCATTTTATTCGACCTTAACATTCCACATTTATGCCTCACGTTATGAAACGAGTTACTTCAACTATCGTGAAACAATTCCGTTTGCTCTGTTTCTGGTGTTTCAGTAGGTGCACATACTGGGATAGCAGACTTCAGTGTTGAAGCGAGTTGTGGGAAACGATGGCAACTTAGGCCTCATGTTCTTTTCTTATTCATAAAAATGTCACCTTTGGAAATTTTCACCATAAATACGTTCTCCTACTCGTTTAACGACATCCTCGAGGACGAGGATTAAGTCAGGTTGGTCGAATATTACAAGATGTTATTTTAATAAGAGTATTACAAACAAATTAGATAACTCTTGAGACAATAAAACTCATTAGCTAGCCTCTTAAATTTCAGTCTAATGGTAGTGTTCGAGGAGAACAGATCCTAAATCAGTAAAGTGTATATGGATATGAGAAATAGATCTGTGTTGATCTGGCCTGGTGAGTTGTCGTATGTGTCTATGATGTGTAGAGTGTAGAGCGTGATGAGATGTTGTGTTAGTAACGGCGACAGCTTCAGGCTGTGAGCGGAACTTGGTTGACCGCCATCGGGCAGCAAGCAGCTTTGACTGTAGTGGACCGTGACTGGCCGCCAACGTTGCAGCAAGCAGCTAGGCTGTAGTATATCCTAGTCAGATTGCCAACGGTGCAGCGAGCAGCTTTGGGCTGGAGTGGCCCTAACCAGGTCGCCAACGAGATACGACTGTTGGAATGTGGTATGATGTTGAGATTGATGTATGATGTGAATGTCTGAGGTGGAAGTGTTCCACCAGCGTGTTACTACTCCTCACTAAGCATGTTTGCTTATGCTTTATTTGCTTCCAGAGTTAAACGTGATCTTGAGCTCGCCAACTAATTCCTTAAGCCTTATACAAGGTTATCGTTTCCAGGTATGCATGATATTTGATTTAACAGCAGGCATCATAAATACAGGAAAAGTAGGTAATCTAGTTTATTTTGTCTGTCATTAAAAATCTAACTCAGGCGCGCTTCGTATTATATAACAACTCTTTACACTAGCTAAGTGGCATAGTACAGCTACAACAACATAATAGCGTTTTACAGCAGAGAACACAAATAATGCAGTCGACCATTCTCACTCTTTAATTTTACTTCAATTTTTACTTCCTTGTACGGAGTAATAAGGAAGTATTGTAATCGCGAAAAATTTCGGTTTTCAGATTTTGATGGAAATATCCGTTTTGACCTTTTTTGAAGCCATTATGACTAGTTTCGTCGTGACGTATGTACGGACGTATGTGTGTCGCATAACTCAAATACGGTTAGACGTAGAAAGTTGAAATTTTGTATTTAGGACTGTTATAGCATCTAGTTGTGCTCTTTCTATTTTTGGTTTCAATCTACAAATCGGAAGTAGTAATTTTTCCAAAAATTTCGATAAATATTTAATTTAAGACAAATTTTTTTATTTTAAATGAAAGATTGTGTGATTATTACCTACAATCGGTATTTTATAAATATTTTTGTATCTGGTATCATTTAGGAATAATTAAAGTATATATTTATAATTTAGTATTTCGGTATCTTGTAGTCCATGATCGATTAACATTTGTTACTACGTAAAATTTAAATGATTATGACATGACAGTGACAATAGTAAAATATGCTTTATATCTTCTTCTGCAGTTTAAATAAAATGACTAAAATATATTTGTGAGTATACTAGTATAATAAGTTAAAAGAATTTTTTATATTATTCTACATTTTACTTATTAAGAAAAGTATGAACACACAAGGAGTACAAGGAAGTCATGTGGTGTCCACGTCAGATTTTTGATATTATTTCGCGGAATACCTTTGTGTATAAACAGAAAACAGATGTTATAGGTACCTATGTTATAGTATGTTCTGTTCGCCGTTGTATAAATTTTGAGACGCGATTCAATTTTATTTAAAAAAAAACATTATGATGAAAGAAATATGACAAAGGGCGTTGTGAAACAATACGAAGTAAGATTTGAGCTCCGTCCGTGCCCATAATGTTAATACGATAGGTTCGTAGTCTACAAATAAAACAAAATAATTAATTCTGGGACGAAGAATCACACAGAGCCAGGCTATATCGATATGTCAAACATTAATATATCAAGCATTGATTTAGTGATACAGCAAAACATATTCACCAAATAACATATTCACCGAAATAGAATAATAATAATATAATTTATTTGTTATAAAGCGTACGCTTCTTACAAATGTTAACACACAATAATGGTATATTAAAAGAAATAAATTTTAGTTTGTATCGACAATATTAAATAGAAATTATTATACATAAATATAAAATTACCGAAATAATAATTAACTTTCCTTAGAACTAGCAGCAATATGCAGGCATTAGGAAAAGGATACTTAACGTAAATTCCCCATGTTTTGAATACTTACATACTTACATCGTTAAATGTGTGTAAAGTCAAGTTTCAATAAAGTTCTTGTATGTAAGTATTGTAACAGCTAAATTTTTTGAAGCTGGGGCAGTCCTAATGTAATTTCTTCGCCGGCGCAGGTATATAACCCACGCTACTTATAATTAACTTCAGTGCCAATATATAAGTAGGATTTATTGAACTTTGATATAAACCGCATTTAACGGAAAAGGTATTTTACGTAATGGATATGTCAAATATTTAGAATTTACGTAATATTTTTAAGCTAGGGAAATCCTAATGTAATTTCTTCGCCGGCGCAGGTATATAACCTACGCTACTTATAATTAACTTCACCGCCAATATACAGGATGTCCAAGTATCTCGAGAACGGTAAGAGATACAAAGTCGGTTAAATTAGACAAAAGTTGCCCCTTTAGGGGGCCAATTTAGAAATGTTTTTGTTTTCCCACATAAATGCATAGGTGACTAGATATACGCAAAAATGTAAATTTTAACTTTTTTGTTTGAATTGGTACAATTTTTAATTTGCACGTTCTATAGGCAGTTTTTAGCGAGGAATTCACAGCAGTCCTCAAAATTTTTATATCTCCTACAGATTTCGAGAAATTAAAACCAAATTCAAATTTTCATATGGAGCTCATAGTTGGCTATGACCCGTCTTAACAGAGATTTTTTTTCTCTTTTCAACGATATAAAACACAAGTGCATTGAAATTAAAATGAAGGCAGAAATTTGATAATAATATTTTTTTAACTATTTTTATTAAGGGGGTCTCCCTTACGAATATTGATTTTTCTAAAAAGTATCAAATTATGCTAACTAAACTACGAGGAATGGCGCAAACCGCACATAAAAATCTCTTTTAGTTTCCGAGATATGAGCGTTCAAAATTTAGGTCCAAAATCGAAAAAATGGTTATTCACTTGCCATTTGTTTGGATGAAAATTGTTATTTTTTAAAAATTAGCGGATAATTATAATTAAATTCCTAGGAATCCAATGTGTTATAATAATAATTATAATTATTTTATCGATATTCGTAGGCTTTCTTGATAAAAACAATTAAAAAAATAATTATTATGTAATTACTGCCTTTATTTTAATTTCAATGTACTTGTGTTTTATATCGTTGAAAAGAGAAAAAAAATCTCTATTAAGACGGGTTATAGCCAACTATGAGCTCCATATGAAAATTTGAATTTGGTTTGAATTTTTCAAAATCTGTAGGAGATAAAAAAAATTTGAGGACTGCTGTGAATTCCTCGCTAAAAACTGCCTATAGAACGTGCAAATTAAAAATTGTACCAATTCAAACAAAAAAGTTATAGACGAAAAACGAAATTGGCAAAATTTACATTTTTGCGTATATCTAGTCACCTATGCATTTTTGTGGGAAAACAAAAACATTTCTAAATTGGCCCCCTAGAGGGGCAACTTTTGTCTAATTTAACCGACCTCGTATCTCTTACCGTTCTCGAGATCCCAATGGTGAGCACGTTAACTTGGACACCCTGTATAAGTAGGATTTATTGAAGTTTGACTTAATCCGCATTTAACGGAATAGGTATTTTACGTAATGGATATAGGCCGGAGTGAATTTTTTTTTCCGTAAATATTTGAGGCCTGTATGTTCAAAACTTAATATGTATGCAAAATTTCAGTTCCATATGACGCAATCCTCAGGGTCCTAGACGATATGCAAAATTTTAAACAAATAAAAAATTATAATTATTATAAATTAAAATTTTCTATGCCCTACATACAGAAAAGTTGACCTTAGAGATAAAATGACGTTACATAAAATGTACGTTACATGCTGTGTCATTGTTAGCTTCCTAGATGACATTTAGTTTTAAAAAATCACTTAAAATCTCACATATGCATAACAACGTAATCAGCTCTCGTGTACCACTTGAGCTGAATACGTTATTGGAATACACTAAAAAAAAATTCTGGAAAAGAATTACTGCAGGAGTGCAAATTCGGTAAGAAAATCCTAATTACACCGCCGCTCTATTTTTGAATTCTTTTTATGATGAAATTTTCATTAAATGTGTGTATTTGTGTATTTAACATTTGCTAATGCGAATTATTTTCTTTATTACATTAAATTAAATTACAATTAAACCAATTTTAATGCAAATGTCAAACTGAAATGTAACGTAACAAATTACATATAGATTTTTATGTTAACATGTTACTATAAATTGAAATTAGTTCTTCCATTGGCTGTTTTGTGTCTTCATAGAATTTTCGCTGAAAATAATATATTTTAATAACTGTAATTGTTAAATTATAAGAGTTTTTAAATTATTCACCTCCTGAAGAAGATGTAGGTTGTAGGTGGTGTCGAAACCGCCAATAGAGGTTGAGAAAAAAATTTGTGGCTGATGTCCAATAGTTTATTATTCTCACTATTTAATCAAGAAATCTCACTTCAAATTATTATCATTTCGGTGAATATGTTATTCGGTGAATTGTCTTTCGGTGAATATGTTTTTCGATGGATTGTATTTCGGTGAATTGTTTGTTCGGTGAATTGTTTTTCGGTGAATTGTGTTCAGTGAATTGTTTTCGGTAGTTTATATTTTTCTTGGAAAGAGGTGCATTGTATTTAACAATACTTATCGCAGTTTTGAGTACATTGTTAAGAGAATAAATATATAATTTCAAACGCTCGGCTAATTCGCTTTTCCGTTTTATCTATGTAAATAACGTAAATAATAATTACAATTAGCAACACTTTCGACTAACATCGTACTGTGGGTTGTTGTGTCGTAGTTCCAGAATCTGCTAAATTTTCTATTGTTGGTGGCAGTGGTAAATCAAATTTTCTGCATCTATTATTCATAGATAAACAAAAGATGTCAACAAAATCAATTTTGTTTTCAAAACCGCAATACAGTTAAGGAGTTTCGATACCGATTATCTATCTAGGGGATCTAAACAAAAATCTATTGTATTTCTGCAGAGTGACAACTTCTACCCACTAAATTTTGTTGTAAAAAACACCGAAAATATAAAATATCTTATAGCGAAATATATTTGTTTATAAATATTTTATTACTATCTTTCAATTAAATTGTATTTTTAAGTCCTAAAGATTTTATATTTTAAAATTCATAATTTTAAAAATCAATCGAAAACACGGCAACAGCGCTAGTATTTTAGTTGACTGTTGGCTGCAGTGATTCTAACCTAACTGTTGGTGTCAACACAACTGTCAAGTGTTGTCAGAGGTAGTACCTAAATGCAATAGCTCATAATTGTTCTTTTGACGCTCCAAGATTAATGCAAGCTATAAGAAATGATAATTTAATTGATAGTATTCATCCAGTCATTTCCAAGACACTTTAAAATTATTTAAAAACAGATTTCCTGAACGTAGATCTAAAAAGCAACAACTAACTTTAACAACTTTGTCGTCGGAAACATTATCATTATCTACAAAGTATGCTCATAACGCTGAATACGAGGCTGAATATGATGTCTATTTATTAGAACAATTGATAGAAATGCATCTTTCTGTTTCAGAAATAATTAGTAATGGGGAAAGCTTTGATCAAGTATATGACAAACTTACACAAAAGATACAGATATTATTATTTCTACTGTACAGCCTTTAAAAAGAGTCAGATCTTCTGGAATGATTAAAAGATTAGCGACATTTGGAATTAGTTACGAAATAATTGCAAACAAATTTATTGATCATGGACCCGTCATATCCCTTGTAGAGTTTTTAGTAGATGAACACGAATAATTCTTACTCAAATAGTTCTTCCTACTTATTTTCGATAGTTTCGTAACGATGTTTGTATGCGCATTGCGAAAGTGTGTCCAATTTCCTAAAAATGACTTGTGTATGTGTATTTTATTTTATTTGTTGTGAAAATATAAATATAATATCATTTGTTACAAACTTTATAATATAATATGCTTCAACAAACGCATACTCTTACTTTCCAACAGTATTTTAAATTTCGCGCCAATCTATGATTTGCGACGTTGCCGTAGTTATCGCTCTTTTAGTTATGTGTCACGTTTTAAATTTTATTTATTTGAATAACTCAATAACGGTGTGGAAGAATCCACTGAATTTTAGTTTCATGATTTATTAATGTCTGATTTATAATTACTGTAAATCTCTTTCTGGTGGTATTATTTTTATAGATTACACAGCCCTTTAAAAATGTATTCTCATTTACTCCCATGTAAAACAGAAATTTTTAAAAATTTATTTTTATAAAACGGTGTGGACGATTGATCTGAAATTTTAACAGTGTACGATAAATACATCCATCTTCAACTTGTAAAAATTTCAGATGAATGGTAATATTTTCAAAAACGGTATCGAACCTCCTTAATTTGAATATGAACCAAAGTACATATTTTTATTTAAAACGACAATCTAATGCAATAAAACTCAATTTAACTAATAATAAATAGAAATTATATATGTGCAACTTAACCTATTTGTTATATTCTCTTAAATTGGTGCATACTTTTCGATGGTAAACAAATTTAAACTAGCTTTTTTACCTTTACGATTGTCCATTTTGCAAGTGAATGTGGTTTTTCACAACTAGGTATAGTTGGTCCGCGATGTGGTGATCGGTACGTCATTAGTTTCTAAACTTATAATAAACAGGCATTATATATATATATATATATATATATATATATATATATATATATATATATATATATATATATATATATATATATATATCTCTTTTCCACTAGTATACTTAAAAAGAGAACGATACATTTACGTCAAGAGAAATGTCAAACACTGCTTATCATGTCAGGTTATGTTTTGTAGGAAATTTAAGAATATTCGCAATGTTGTATAAGGAACAGAAACTACAAATAATAATAATATAACTATACTCACAGCAGAAAGCATAACACAGCCGTAAACTACTAAATACTAATAACCTCAAATAGAAAATTGCTAATGTCAAAACATACCAGTGAATCTAAAACAATGGTTCTCGTTATTAAATATGAAACAAACCCATTGCCATCAGAATTCAATTTTTAGGTAATTTATAATGATAATAGCATGAAAGATTATTACTATTTAATTTTTATATTACATAATTCTTAATTTAAATTTGATATTTACTTATAGTTCTTGTTCATCATGAGTGACTGGTTGAGAACCTCTATGACGTCAATTAATTTTCCCCCACCTAAAAAATTTAACCCAGACGAATATGTTTGATGACGTAGCGGACCAACTATATTCTATGAATATATTTATTTTACAAATACTGTACTATACTTCATTTCAGCTAAGAAAATAGCGTTGGGTTAGATAAGGCAATGGTATTCTTGAATCTGATTGGTTGAGATGAGAGGTAGATTTACACTAGCAAACATTTTCGGTTCCGTTAACATTACTTATACCTTCTTATTTTGAATTTCATAGTTACATCGAAGTACTACATTATTCTATAGATGACAGCTTTATTCACAATACATAACTTATTTAAGATCGCGTCAAATTTTGAACTAATAAAATGTGTGGGTGTAAAACTTACTGGCATTCGCAGTGCCATCTGCTATTTTCTTAGCTGAAATGAAGTATAGGCGGAACTTATCGTTGGTACAAGTGAAATGCCACTTGTGGCGCTAGTTGCTAGCAGCAACTTTAGCATACAAAAGAGGTTATGTTTAACCCATCAAATTGCCACTAATTTTAAATATTTTTCAACAATCTTTTATTTAATGAAAGATTAAAGTCCACGCTAGGTTTGATAAGTAATGATTTTTTAAATTTTTCTTTTAGTTTCGTAATATTTGATCGTCAAATTGTACTAACTTTGCAGCTCCATCAAACGAGTACAAAAAAAAAATAAAAAAATTGTCACTAAACAAACCTAGAGGTATTCTTTATCTACAAATTAAAAAAAAAGTCAAATCGGACTAAAATTAGAGTCGATTTCGTGGCCCTAACTGTAACATGTTTTTACCTTCTTTTATACGGGTGGTGATTGCTCTTAAGGACATCAAAATCTACATAAATAGCTAAGTCAGTTACAAACAGATAAAATTAATGGACCGACTTCTTAAGCCTTCCGGCCTCGGGAATTTCCCGATGGCCCTGTCCGTCCCTGAACATAAATTACAATTGAATACGAGTATTATTAATTGCTGCACAAACAAATTAACAAATAATTTTACTTTTTGCTTGCTTGCTTTGGTTCCAGTACCTACCTAATAACACATTCATACTTACATACTTATATAATATGGGTCAAACACGTCCAAATATATTTTTATATGTACTTAAGTTATAATTATGATCGAGACTTCTCGACCTTATCTCGGCAATTTTTATCTCGTCTCGTCTTGTCTCGAAAATCGAGATAAAATATGGTCGAGACGAGATAAATCGTAGGCGAGACGAGACGAGACGTCTCATTTCTATCTTCTCGTGGCAACACTAATAAAACTTAAAGTCGGTGACGTAACCACAGTACTACCAACAGCCACAGCTGATTTTTAGAATCCAAATTTGACATTTATTTTATTTGTTTTTTGTCATTAAAAAAAATCATTTCAGAAAGTTTAGGTTTGTTTTAACTGAAATTGCAGTCTTGAATTATGTATTTGTTATTTTACAGAAGAATATGTTGCATTTAATAAGATATTAACAAAAAACACAGTAGTATTTTTTTTTTAAATACTCGGTGATGTCGGAGGAGTTCTGGCCGTATAGCAGCTTTGATGCCTGATAATCTACTTCGTTTAGTATTTGAATAGTAGGTGGTTTACTTATATTCACAGTAAGCAACTGTAGTAATGACGTAATGAGTTATAGGGAGATTTCGACGCGTTATCAAAACAAAATATCTAATGTGTTCAGCGCACAACCTTTAGCTTTATCCAGAAAACTAAATTTTTAATTAAAATAGGTACAATAAATATTTCATTTATGTTGCCAAATGTCACCTGTCAATATTGTCTACTTAGAAACTAATATCAGCCTATCATGGATTACAAGATTTTAGCGTTTTATCTAATAATAATATAATTTTTAAATTTTACTGCTATTGCTATCAGATAAAGATTTTTGTATAAAGTATGTAACAAATATTTTTCCTGTTTTTTCGCATTACAAAGAAATTCAATACAAATACAACTTAACCGAAATTTTTGAAAAAGGTCATCGATCATCTCTGTTGCTTATGCGTCTTCTCCGGCCTATTTCATGTAGTCTGGTGTACAAATCTGCCTCCAGAAGACGTGTATAAACTCGATAATTCCACTCCTGTATAAAGTAAGCCATAAACAAAACAAAATGTTATCGCTTGGACAGCGGATAAAAAGGAAGGTAACTTTTTGCAAGTGATAAAACCTTATTTACCTTTTTCTTAGCAACCAAACAATAAACAAAACACTAAAATGTCATTTGCTTCATATTTCTAATATTTGTCAGTGAAATGATTCGATTTTGGTAATATTTGTGAAGAAGAACCAAAGGAATCGTTAAATTATCTCGTTGAATTACACTCGAGCATTTTATTTCCTCCGAATAAATTTCTGTTTGACATCGCAACCTTGTCACCTGACAGCAATTTGAGTCGAAAAATTATTTTAATATAAAATCACTCCACCTGCGGGTCGTGATTTTATTAAACAATTTTTCTTTTCAAATTGATAGGCAACAAGGTTTCAATACAAACAGAAATTTATCCGGCGAAATAAAAAGCTCTTCTGTAATTGCAGTTGATAAATAGTACTAAATGATGCATTGTACCGTTTAGCCACGTAATTTTAGCTTCAATTAAACTGAGGATGGAAGCTACACTTTCTGCACTCAGAGCTATTTTGAACATATTAAAATGACACAAGAATCAATATAACAAATGGCTAAAAGAAATGAAACCAGTATAATCAATACCCAACTATGCTTTTTACAACTATCGTAATTGCGGTATGATGCGCATATAAAAGGAATAATTAAAGCTATTAATATAACAATATTATGCGTTTAATAACATCGAGGTTGTTGCTAAGCGACGAGGTGAAACCGAGTATATTTGAATAAATCGCATATATTCGCGATATATTCAAAGCTTCATCGTATCATCAACGACAGCGCTGAGAAAACAAATCAACAATTTTATCTGTCAATGGGCTCATCAACCATAATCAAATTATGGCAATTTTGTATTAAAAATAGTAATTACATAGGTACTAAATAATTATTAGTATTATTAAAAATTGTTACAAATTTATTTAGCTCAGAGATATATGGTTTATAAAATTTATGACGTCATTTGTATAAGCTTTGAAATGAAGCTTTTCATTGGCTAAACATTGTTTTCCCGCTGTCCGACATTTAATCAGGAAGGCAACTTAAGGGATACAAATTTATTTAAAACTGTCAGTTTTGTAGGTTATGTTTTCGTATGTAAATATAATATAGGTATACTTACAAATTGTCATTTTATGAAAATTTATTAAAAACTTCCTAATCATGCAGAACAAAGTTTCAAACTGTTATTAATACAAAAACACAAGCTTATCAGCGCCATTGAAACGTCAAAATCAGAAATGTCAAAATGTTTGACTATGTAGGATTTAATTTTAATTTTCATGTTGAAGATAATTATTGAATGACTGTAAGATTTAATATACCTATATATACACTATAACAAATATAAAATGGAGTAAATACAATACGCATTAAAATAAACTGGTTAAGTGCCACTACTTAATACAGATGACGTCACAAATTAATTTTAGACTTAAAAAAATCATATCTGCCTTAATAATGAGAATTTTCAAAGCGGATTTTCACTGATCAATATATATATTGTTATGCAGTTTCATAAAAAAAAAATTAAAAAGAATTGGTTGATGTGCCCATTAGTAGACAGTTTGCATATTATGGAAGGTTTTGATGTTATTATGGTTGTATCTAACGTATTAAGTTCATAACTAATGAATTATGAGTATCTAACGTATTATAAGTAATGAATGTATTATATTGATTATAATTATCAATAAATGTTGCATATTATAAGGTAATAACAGTTGATGATACGATTAAGCAAATTTTTAATGTTTTTAAGAGTTGGTAATGGAAGCGACTTCGAGAATATCTCGGTAACAAATTTAGCGATAGTAATATTTTGTAATATGTCCTCAAATGAAATGTTATTAGCATTTTTCTTTAAAAAAAATAGATGAGTGCATATTATAACTGGACACGAACGATTTCTGCATATCAATTTTAATTAATTGTTCCCTCTCCGATCAATCCTGTTTCTTGTATAGCAGCAATATGTTGATTTTATAGTTTCTAAATTCCAGTGCTACTTCCATTTTTCTTGATTTCAGCATCGTTCTTATTCATACCTTCCAAGTGCCGATTTTTAGTTTTCTATTATTTTTAACATTTATTGATTTTGATTTGTTTCTTTTTTCGCTATGTCCGTTTCCTCGCTTACCGTCTTCTGTGTCGCTTTCTTTGTTTTTTTTTCTGTTTACCCGATTTTTGGAATTTCTTGTTCTTTTATAAAGATTTCTTTTCCCGTATCCCAAAAGTAGCATAAATCTTCTATTTGAAGCTTGGTATCCTATTTTGACGCTGTATCCCTTGTCTTGTTCTTATTTTTAAAATTACTTTTTGTAATTTGCATTTCTTTCCTTGACAGTTTGTTTTCAATAGATATACTCGTATTTATAAGTTTGATTTTATTGGATATGAAATAATTATTTTGAAATCTGTTTTTCTTAGGTTATGTGTATTATCAATTAAAAGTAAGTGTTTTATTATAGTAGTATTTTTACACCATAGTTTTACACTAATGAACGGTAACTACAAAAAAATTGTACTTTTACGATACATAAGAAACTTTATTACAATAAAACTGAGAATGACTACTTGCTAAAAATGATTTACTTTTAGGTAAATGTAAGTTTAAGACAAATCGTGCAATTAAAAAAAAACTTTATTACAATAAAACTGAGAATGACTACTTGCTAAAAATGATTTACTTTTAGGTAAATGTAAGTTTAAGACAAATCGTGCAATTAAAAAACTGTTTTAACCTATATCCAGATATTTTATAGATTACTGCTCATGTGCATTACTGCAATAATTATATTTTTTTCAAAGAGTTAAACAAGTTTTTTTTATTCGTACATTTTATTTTCAGTATGTGAATAAATCCGAAAGAGATTCGTGGACGTTTGCTTCAATTGCTATTATAAATTCTGGTGCTCTAAGAACATCTTTAAACCCAGGATGTAAGTTCATTTATGTAACAGAAACACTATTACTTAAGAATTGCTAAGAATTTTTGTAATGCGTATGGTACACAAGTCCAGGAGCATTGATGAACTCTACGATGAAACGAAAGAACGAACCCGTCTGTGATGAATGTCATCGGTTACAATAAAAATTAACAACAATGTCAAATAAATCGAAAGCGTGTAATCATGCACACGTCTCAAATGAGACACATTCGTTTAATCGAAGAGCTCTATATTTTTCTTCGCGGACGGCAGGTCCGTGAAGTTGGAGTCCCGACATCAAATTTACTATACAGGATGTATCCCAACCTGTGTAAAAAAAATTTAAGGATGTATAGTATTGAACGCATTGACCATGAATCAAAAAGAATTTTGCTGAAATTCGTAAAATTAACAGTAGTTTGCAAAACAATATATTTTCGATACCGCTGGTTGTCACATTTAAATACAAGAAAAGTTACACGCGGTTTGCACATATTGAGCATAAGCGCCTCTAGTGGGAGATTCGACAAAAGTATTAGATATACAACACGTTTAAATGTTTAATTCATTTTGGTTTTTTGCTAATTAAATATGAACATTACACGTCAGATAACATTGATAAAGGTAAGAAATTATTTAGTGTGGGACATGTTATGTGTTCAGTTGAAAAATCTGGCAAAATATCAGCAATAGTGGGTAATTTATAGGTAGGTTATAAATTATATTATACAATTTTAATTAGATAATACAAGATGCGTTAAACTCGGAAACTGTGAATGCATAGCAGGAGTTTCTGGACACTGTAAGCACATTTCTGCAGTTGTGTTCGCTATAAATGAAGAAGATTATTCATCTATAACAGACCAAACCTGTAAAGCAACCCTCAGTAGCACAATGTTTTAAAGGAAAATATTCAAAGGGATAAAAATTTAAAGACATGTTCTATTAAAAAGGGAAAATAATAATTCTAAAGAAATAAATCTTGAGAGTGGCAGGTGAGTAATAAAAACCAAATGAAGGGTCTTGTAATTTTAAACATTGATATTTTGTCTTTAGATTAAAGGATCAAGAAATAAGTCTGAAAAATGAAGCTCTTATTTTGCGACAAGAATCTGTATTTATTCCAGTATTCGTAAAAGTAGCATATGATTCATTAGTTGAGATGCGATATTGCTAAAACATAAAAATGACAAATTAAATACTGGATTCTTACTTTTTCACGTATTATTACACTATTACTTTTGGAAAAATTGTTGGATGATATGATGGATTTCGTGGATTATCAGATTTTTCATTTCCAATGAAATGAGCACTGGTTTCCAGCGCTTTTCGGCAATTTTCAAAATACAATTATTTATTATTATTTACAGTTATGTAGGTACTTACGAAGTTCGTTTTACTCTTTGAATCAACATTTTACGTCTCTCGTCCTCATACCATCTTATTATAGAACCTTAGAACAGAACTGGTTGAATTGAAACAGTACTGTCAAAGCGTTTACCATAATGTTAATGCATTTTTGCCCGACAGGGCAGCGCTGACTACTTATGTGCAAACCGCCTATAGTTATGTAGTATTTATTAGTGTAATTAATCATAATTATATTATTAATATTGTGTTTTCGTCTCTCTTCTGTGTAGTTTTGACATTCTGTTATTATGTGATGTACGGTCATTTGTTTGTTACATGTGGTGCAAATATCTGGGTCTCTTCTTTGAAAAATATGTTGGTGTGTCAACGCTGTGTGTCCAATTCTTAGTCGTGTAATTAATATTTGGTGTTTTTACCTTCCGCTTACCTGTAAAGGAAGGTATTGGAATCATGCAAAAAATCGGGTGGTGAATTTTTAGTGGATGAGCACGAATTAGGGTCCTTACAACTCATTTTTGATAGTTTCACGATGATGTCTGTGTGTATGTGTGTGTGTGTATGTGTGTGTGTGTGTGTGGTCAAGGGGTGTTAGTCGCATAACTCAAATACGAAATACCCGAAAATTTTGATATTTGGTATTTAACATTTGTATATAAGTTGGAAGAGCTCCCTAGATTTTGGTACAAATATCTTCATCGGAAGTGATATTTTTTGAAGATTGAAAAGGTTAATTGTCAAAATTGTATATAAATTTGGAAAAATATAGTATTTATTTGTAATGAGAATAAGAGGAAAAGTTATTTGCAACTTACGTTATAAAAAAATTGTCTTTATCTGGTAGCATTAAAGAACTGCAGTAAAATTTAAAAAATAAATTTATCAAATAAAACGTTGATATCTTGTAATCCATGATCGGTTGATTTTTGTTTC
The DNA here is from genome assembly GCA_947534325.1 of Agonum fuliginosum. Classification (NCBI taxonomy): domain Eukaryota; kingdom Metazoa; phylum Arthropoda; class Insecta; order Coleoptera; family Carabidae; genus Agonum; species Agonum fuliginosum. Next base: position 16,967,207 of record OX384037.1, on the reverse strand, counting down.
TGCGTAAAAAATATTGACAGGTGAGACGGGTGACAAGTTGGCATACTAGCGCTATATAAGTCCTAAGTAAGATATTAAATGTAGTAATTGAACGGAAGATGGCTTCAACACAGCAGAGTTTTCCTGTGAATGAATCTTTTTATTCAGGTGATGCAAATTTCTGTGTTTGAATATTTGAGATTTTTATTTGTATATTTTAAATGGGCACCGGATTGTACGTATACATTTCTGTTTAAATTCTAGATATGGCGGAAGGTTGTGTTATGGCCACGTCAGATTTTTTATTTTTCAGTATTATCCCGGGTTTATTGTCCTCCTTTATTTGTCTCAGTTTGTTTTCTAAACTTGTTTCTTTCCAATCTGCATCCCAAATTTTGTTTATTTTCTGCTTCATAGCGGATATTGCGTCGTTGATATGTGTGGTTATGTGTGTTTTTGGTTTATTTATGGATTCTTTTGCTCCTTTGTCCGCTTCTTCGTTACCCTTTATGCCTATATGGGAGGGGATCCATAGGAGTGTAATTTGTTTATTTTGGTTGAGGATGGCGGTGTGGATGTTTGTCTGAATTTTTTGGATGGTTGATTGGTGGGTATATAAATTTTGCATATTTTGGATTGTACTTTTGGAATCTGTGCATATGGTAAATGATTGTTTTGGATGTGTTAGGATCATTTCGGTAGCTTTATAAATTGCATATCTCTGCTGTGAAGATACTTGTGTTGTCGGGGAGATGATGTTGGTAGATTGCTTCTCCTTCACCTTCCATAACGATTGTCGCTCCTGTGCCTTCTTCTGTCTTTGATCCATCAGTATAAATGTATTGAGAGTCTTTGTGTTCGTCTTTTAATTTTTGAAAATCTATTTTGAAAATTTCTGGAGCTGTTTCCTCTTTTTTATGTCTAGCAAGGTCTAGATTTATACTAGCTTGTGTGAGGGTCCAGGGTGGTGAATTATGATACGTTATTTCTTCGATAGGTGTTAGTGTCATATTAAGCTTTAAATTTTAAAATGTAGGACAATATTTTTACAACCATGTTTAGAAGTTCAGGCATATTAAACGTTTTTCAACAACAATAAATACCTCTGTATGTAAACAAAATGTTGACAACGAATGTCAATTTAAGTATAACAGTACAACGTAAATTTTTGAAATATATTTCATTTTACTGTTGATTGTACATTATAAAATCAACAGTAGCAATAAATATTGTCAAATATTAACTCGTAATTTTTTTACAGTAAATCCGAATGTAATTAAAATGAAATTTTTTCAAAAAAATATAATATATTTTTTAACTCAATGTTGCTTCCGGGAAAACATGTACAATTATTTTACATACAAATCGTCATAAATTCTGATCTTTTGCAGATGGTTACAAAATAGTCCATTGTAGGTACCAATTAGAGCGGTATTTTCGATCATATGAAAAAGTTCATTCGTCTTCGTGATTGATCGATCCGAAAAATCAACCGCTTATAATTTTTAGTAAGAGTAGTAAATCGAAATTACTCACAATACCGATTTCATTGAAAAATCGGTCTAATCGAAAGAAAAAAAAAATATGTAGATTTTCATTTAATATTTTGGATCATTTTGTGTATTAATTTGAAAAAATGTTTTTTATAGCGGAATTATTCACATTATTTTTGGTAATACAACCAGGTATACAATTTGTATTTTTTGGTAACATAGTAACTAAAAATGTAAATAGAGTTGGCATCACTGTTGCGAGTGGTCTTGTTGTTATTGTGAGATTATGATATCGTTTTTGTTTTATTCAGTTTAATGAAATACAATTATTTTGTAAAGCTAAGTGAGAATAAATAGTTTCCATATATTTAACATAAAATACGCGTAATACTATTGTTTTTGTGTACCTACTAGAGATGCGCATTTTTAATAAAAATGAAACCCGACCCGATCCGAACCCGAAAGGTACCTGACCCGAACCCGACCTGTACCCGAACCAACCTGATAAACACCCGACTATACCCGACCCGAGAAATACCCGGTATGACCCGAACCCGACAGTTACCCGGGCCGACAGTTACCTGACCCGAACCGACCTGTATCCGAAAAAACCTGATAAATACCCGACTTACCCGACCTGACCCGTTATACGATTAATTCATGTTCTATACTACCCGATGGATACCCTACTGACCTATTCATCTCTATGATTACCCTATAGTATCCGACCGTTAATTAAGCATTTTTACCTCTCGCCTCATATTCTATAAGAGAGGTATTGTAATGGGTCAAAATTTTCGAGTATGAGTTTTTGGTGGATAAGCACGTTTCAGGGTCTCTAGAATACGAATTTAATATTTTCACGATGATGTCTGTGTGTGTGTGTGCGTATGTATGGACGTATGTGACGATTTTTCGTCCACGATAACTTAAAATGTATCAAACCTTTAATAACCAAATTTCATATTTAAAATTTTAATAAGGATCTTAACACCGGATAAGATTTTGGTAGAAATCCGCAAACCGGAAGTAGTACTTTTTGAAGCTTGATAAAGTTTTCCTTCAATATATTGGTACATTAATTATTTCTGACAATTTTTGCAATTAAAAATAGAAGAAAATATAATTATCTATGGGTACAGTCAATTATAAATACAATTTGCTGAATCTGGTAGTATTTAACAATAAAATAAACTACAATAAATATTTTATTTTTTTGAAATTCCAGTATCTTGTTGTCCATGAACATATGAAATTTGTTTCTTGTTTGAATTAGGTATTATGACAGTGACAGTACAGTTGACAATTTTGCTTGCATCTTGGTTTACATTATCGTTTACATAATATTACATGCACATGAAACTATTAAAATGTAAGTTAAACTATTTATTAGATTAGTAGAATAAGCAGAATTAGGCGAGAGGTCGTGTACTGGCCACAACAGATTTTTTTAATTTGACGTAAGCGAGTGACCGCAGAAACTACTGTCATGCGTAGAGATCGATTTTTAAGCTTTTTGGTTTTTGCTTCCACATAATATTAAAAGAAAATACAAATTGTTTTTAAGAGTGATTTAATTTACGTACATTTGAAATGTTTATTCCATCTTCATTTCTGATTTTTTGTCTTTATACAGAGAGTTTTTTTTATAAGTAAACATAGGGCATGTCATTACCATAGTTACAGTGTTACAGAATGACAGCAATGCATTAGAGCGTTTTTTTTATCACTAAACATAGGGATAATTAACATACGAAAATAAATATGAAATATAAATTAAAGAAATGATAAATTATTTATTTATGTTTTCTACACTTAAGAACTAATTAAACTAAAGAGAATTTAAGAACTAGGTAGACACTTAAAAAATGTGTACAATGGTGACAGAATGAATGTTGAACAATTAAAAAATCGAATTAGTGCTGTTTCCAAAAATATTACTCCCCAGCAAATGCTATAAATTATTTTTATAATCGTTTAGGATATTGTTTAGAAGTTAATGGTTCCAATTTTGAGCATTTAATTCGTTTAAAAAAATTCTCAATAGTTTAATGTAGGTATCTACCTATTATAGTTCTTAAGTGTAGAAAATATAAATACATAATTTATCATTTCTTTAATTTATATTTCATATTTATTTTAGTATGTATAATTATCCCTATGTTTACAGATAAAAAAGACGCTCCAATACATTGCTGTCATTATGTAACACTGTAACTATGGTAATGACATGCCCTATGTTTACTAATAAAAAAAACTCCCGGTATGTGTATGACAATAGTGACTGAAGTCCCTCGCTTTCAACATAAAAAAATTGTTTTTGAAAATGGGCAAACTGTGAGTGGAGTTTACTACCTTGTACGTCAAGAAAACTCTTTTATGATATTCTTTTGCAATAAAGTAAACCTATAAACACAAACTACTTGAACGAACACAAAAACTTAAATGAATGATCATTTCAAGACAATTTCCAATATTTCTTAATTGTTACTACCTGCACTAAAGGAAGGAATGAGAACGTACTTGATTTTCTTAGAACTATGGCTTTTCTTGAACTATTTTTCGTAATCCCTTAAAATTTACCTTTTGACACTCGACCATATACTTAACTTACCGTTAACTTCTTAGTATAGGATAGGATAAACAGATTAAAATAACTGTAACTGCTACAGTTTAAAGTAACAATTTGCTATAACGAAACTATGCAATTATACACATAATCTTGATTCTCGTTTAAAAACCCAAAATGTACATTGTGTAAACAAATTCCATTGCCCAATGCCGATCCTGCAATAAACATCTGCTAGTTTTCTTAAGAATAACATAGCAATAAAATAGTCGGGGAGGTGGTGACCGAAATTTGCGCATCATTTGACCAAAGCTAAAACATGTTTTTACTTCCTTGTACGAAGTAAGGAAGTATTGTAATCGCGAAAAATTTCGGTTCTCAGATTTTGACGGAAATATCCGTTTTGACCTTTTCTGAATCCATTATGACTAGTTTCGACGTGACGTCTGTACGTACGTACGTACGTACGTACGTACGTACGTACGTACGTACGGACGGACGGACGTATGTGTGTCGCATAACTCAAATACGGTTAGACGTAGAAAGTTGAAATTTTGTATTTAGGACTGTTATAGCATCTAGTTGTGCACCTCCTATTTTTGGTTTCAGTCTACAAACCGGAAGTAGTACTTTTTAAAAATATTTCGATAAATATTTAATTTTAGACAATTTTTTTTATTTTAAATGAAAGATTATGTGATTATTACCTACAATCGGTATTTTATAAATATTTTTGTATCTGCTATCATTTAAAAATAATTAAAGTATATATTTATAATTTATAGTATTTCGGTATCTTGTAGTCCATGATCGATTAACATTTGTTACTACGTAAAATTTAAATGATTATGACATGACAGTGACAATAGTAAAATATGCTTTATATCTTCTTCTGCAGTTTAAATCAAATGACTAAAATATATTTGTGAGTATACTAGTATAATAAGTTAAAAGAATTTTTAATATTATTTTACATTTTAGTTATTAAGAAAAGTATGAACACACAAGGCGTACAAGGAAGTCATGTGGTGTCCACGTCAGATTTTTTGTTATTACAATACTTCCATCTATTACATAGATCGGGGAAGTACAAAGATGACAATAACAGTAGAGATGCATTGCATTATTTATATTAGTAACTTGAAAGTTGAAACCTGAGTCGTCTCGACCCGAACTAACTTAAACTGGACATGATCCGATACAACCCGCCACGACCTAACTCAACCCGAAACGATCCGTCTCAAACCGACCCTACTAAACCCGACAAGATCCGACCTAACCAGTAATGACCCGAACCAACCCGACCCGATTTAGCCTGATTTAACCCGACGACCCGACTTGAACACTAACCCGGCCTGACCCAAACATAACCAAACCCGACCCGACCCGAACCCGAAATATCAATTTGAAAATTGACCCGAAACCCGCCCACGGGTCGAGTCGGGTTTCGGATATAAATGCGCATCTCTAGTACCTACCACAACGTGGCGACCGTGATAGGACAGAAATACGTGCTGTCCTTTTTTAAGGTTGTGTTAAAAATTTGGAAAGAAAGGACGAAAGAAAAACAAACCATGGAGCACATGTTAACCAATGAAGCAGAAATGACAATTTAAACAAGAAAATGCTTTAGTCGATAATTAGGCACGTAAGTACAAAAAGTTAGAAATATATAATTAGATTAATAGATAATAGACAAATTATTGTCCTTCAAAGTGCAGAGTGAAAAACTAGCGCCACGCCGTTTAATTAACAATCTGTTGTGTGGGTTCTCTTGAAAACGGCGAAAAATAGAGGAGAGTGTAAGGAAAAAATATTTGAACTGAAACCCGAAATGTAAATGATTATTCACGAAAAAGTAAGCAAAGTATATCGCTTACAAAAAATGTACAAATCCAAAATAAATCGGTAACCATTAACCTATAGCCCAGTCAATCTAGATTTAAACTGGGAATGGAAGATAGAATTCTAATTTTTTGCACAGATGTTCCTTATATCTCCTAGAAAATCCCAAGGTTGCCGACGCTTGCTTCCCTCGAGAAAGGGCAAAAGGTCCTAAGTGATGGCAAATCATATATGCAGACTTAAACTCGTATAACTTTCGATCGGAATGATGTAGACACGTCAATGATAGCTCCAAATGTTGAGAATAATGTGCACTATACACGTAGACACCCAAAGTTAAATATTATGCCATAATAACCGGTCTAACAACATCAGACACACAAAAGTGGTTAGCGCACAAAATAATTTATGCATATCAATTATATAGGTATTCTTATTATTATTAAATAACATGGTTTTACATTATTTTATATAGAATAGATACAGAGAGAACACTGTTGCTTTCAGAGGTGACATGTGTAGTACCGGGAATAATAATAAAACTGAAAAGAAAAATTATATAAGTGTACAATTTTATCGATTATGTACAGAAGTAACCCAGTCAAATGGTAGAAAATTGGGAAAAGTTTTGGGATTATTTTGAAATTCTTATTATTAAATTCTTCGAACATTTCTCAAGACAGAATACTTTTTTAAAATTTTGGGGGCCTAATTTACGATTTTCTACGAGAAAATTGAAAAAATCTTAGTTTTTACTTCCTTGTACGAAGTAAGGAAGTATTGTAATCGCGAAAAATTTCGGTTCTCAGATTTTGACGGAAATATCCGTTTTGACCTTTTTTGAATCCATTATGACTAGTTTCGACGTGACGTCTGTACGTACGTACGTACGTACGTACGTATGTACGTACGTACGGACGGACGTATGTGTGTCGCATAACTCAAATACGGTTAGACGTAGAAAGTTGAAATTTTGTATTTAGGACTGTTATAGCATCTAGTTGTGCACCTCCTATTTTTGGTTTCAGTCTACAAACCGGAAGTAGTACTTTTTAAAAATATTTCGATAAATATTTAATTTTAGACAATTTTTTTTATTTTAAATGAAAGATTATGTGATTATTACCTAAAATCGGTATTTTATAAATATTTTTGTATCTGCTATCATTTAAAAATAATTAAAGTATATATTTATAATTTATAGTATTTCGGTATCTTGTAGTCCATGATCGATTAACATTTGTTACTACGTAAAATTTAAATGATTATGACATGACAGTGACAATAGTAAAATATGCTTTATATCTTCTTCTGCAGTTTAAATAAAATGACTAAAATATATTTGTGAGTATACTAGTATAATAAGTTAAAAGAATTTTTAATATTATTTTACATTTTAGTTATTAAGAAAAGTATGAACACACAAGGCGTACAAGGAAGTCATGTGGTGTCCACGTCAGATTTTATGTGTTTAATGACCAGTAACTTCTATACTAATATTAAATATTTGACTTCTCGTTTCTTTTATCAAGTTTTTTGTGTTTAATGACCTGTAGTTTCTGAACGAATAAAAATTTGACATCGGGTTTCTTTTATTAAATTCTCCGAACAATTCTCTATAAGATAGATTATTTTATTTCTATCTTAAAGGCCCGAGTGAAGCCAAAATTTTAGGATTTTCGCCACGGGAAAATTGAGAAATTTTAGTTTTTAAATTTATTTTTGTGTTTAATGACAAAGTTGAGAAATATCTAAAACACATAAAAATATGCTCAGTATGCAAAATAATTATGCTTAATTATGCACTTGAAAACTTTTGTCTTTTACTCTGTACTTCATCTAATTTCATTCCAATCAAGCATTTGTACAATTCATTTTGCTAAGAAATTAATAAATAAATACGTATTATTCCAACGCGGCTTTGTATGCTCAATGACGAATATAATTCCCCCCAACTCCTATCAACACATTTGGTTGACATTTGTTTGCAAATTTTTGTCAATATGCAAAAATAATAACATAATATGAAACTTTGACTGTCTACGTGTATAGTGCACATCATTCTCAACATGTTTACGTCATTCCGATCGAAAGTTATACGAGTGTAAGTCTGCATAATATATGATTTGCCATCCCTTAGGACCTTTTGCCCTATCCCGAAAGAAGCAAGCGTCGGTAGTGTTTCACGAAAATCAAGAAACAATTCTTGATCTTGATAAAAATCAAGACAATATTTATAAACAGTAGATATCTGAACTGTTAATCAAGACACGAAGATGCAATCAAGAAGCAAGTATTCTTGTCAAGATATCTTGATTTCTTGATTTTAAATAAAAGTTAAGAAAATTATTATTTTTAGTAATTATAAATTCTCATAGATAGTAATAAAACAATCTATTTTGTTTAAAATAAGTAAGTAGGTAAGAAAAAATTGTTAAAAATGAACAAAATAAATAATAAATAAATAATAATAAAATATCAAATAATTAAGCATTAAAGACATTTATTACAACACTATAACACAAATATATTACAAAATGAGTTTTTATTTAAAACATCAAATTGTAATTAATTAACAGGTTAAGCGCCAAGGATATTTATCTAAACTTTCCACACGGACCAAGATATTTTGCGACATATTTTGATGAATCTGTGTCTTTAAAAGTAATTTCACACAATTTTGGCAAATTTTAATCTTTGCAATAAAAAATTTCTATTTAGTTCGTGTAATTTGGCTTTTAATGATTTTTCAGAAAAAAATGAATTATTTCTGCTTTTAAATTATGGCTACAGAAAGCCTGAACCAGCGTTTGTTTTGAAGGGCCACAGCGGACACAATACAACATTGAAACTCGTAAGAAAATGTCCGCTTGGCCAGACAGGATCGACTAAAAATTAAAAGCATATCGGACACCGGTGTCCGCCATGGCCGAATTGGCTAGGCGAGTAGAGGACACCGGTGTCCGCCGTGGCGCTTAACCTGTTAAGCATTAAATATGACATTTATTTTTCAAAATACATGGCACACAACATAAAAATACGACGAATCGGATGAATTGTCACTATTTTTATATGAACTACTACAAACAAACTATTACTTTAAACCACGGTTCTAGATTGTTCTAACTACTACTAAAGAACGACGCGGACAAGGCACCGTTCTTCTAATTAACATGTTCATACTCGAAAATCAAGAAATATCAAGAATCTTGATTTCAAGTCAAGAAATGAATGTTCAAATTTTAATCAAGTCAAGATAAAAATACTTCTTGAATGAAAAAATATTTCAAGACAAGAAATATGTACCAAGACAAGATTTCTTGTCTTGGTGAAACACTAAGCGTCGGTAACCTTGGGATTTTCTAGGAGAGTTATACTACGTTATAAGGAACATCTGTGCAAAAAATTAGAATTCTATCTTCCATTCCCAGGTTTGGCTAATTTTTGTCTAGATTGACTGGGCTAAATGGGAAAGGTGCCAGAAGAAAACAAGAATTTACGACAGTGCACGGTTACACGTATGCTCTCTACGTTAGCGAAAGATTCCAAAATTTGTGACCTATGAGTTAAATGTATTGGGAATAAAGGATCACATCCAAACAAAATCTAAACATAAAAAGGATTTGGAAGTCCAACAGAGTTTTTTTAGAAACGATGAAGGAAGGTATAAAATGAAATTACCATGGATATCTGAAAAACAAGAGTTACTTTCAAATTATGAAAGGGAAGAAAGAAGATTGCATTCATTGACGAAGAAATTAAAGACAGAAAATAACTTCGAAGAATATGACAAGATATTTAAAGAATAGATAGATAAGAATAGTGGACATTACCTACCGCACAGGCACGTAATAAAAGAAAATAGAACGACAAGGATACGACCTGTATACGACGCGGCTTCTAAAACAATGAGCTCATTGAATGAATTTCTTGAAGTTGGGCCATATTTAATTGAACTTATACCGGCTATCATTTTACGTTTTCGAGTGAATAAAATTGGAGTTATCGCCGACATTAAACGTGCTTTTCTGCAGATAAGTGTTACGAATGCAGATTGTGAATATCTAAAATTCTTGTGGTGGGACGAACGTAATAATATGAAAGTATATAGACACGCGCGAGTAATGTTCGGAGTCACGAGCAGTCCATTTTTGTTGGCAGTTGTAATAGACTATCATTTAAACAACATTATAAATAGTTCGAACCACAAACTATCTACAGGGTGAGTCAGCTAAGTGTTCCCTATTTCATTTGTTTGTAAAGTCTCATGTTTTTGTGTAAAGTCCGCCAAATTTTTGCTGTAAATACAGTAGCCACTTGAGTTTTTGTTCGCAAAGTTTTATCATTATTGCTCTATTGCTTCCTAATTGGTGACTGAAATAATGATTAATTAATTAATGATTAGTCAAACGACTATTTGTAGGATTTTAAAGGACCTTAAGTGGCATCCTTATAAGATTCAAATTCTGCAGGCAATTTCTGAAGAGGATAAAGCAAACCGATTGGAATTTGCAGAAGACGAAATTGAACGAATGAATGAAAACCCTGGTCATCTGAATAACATCATGTTTTCTGATGAGGCACATTTTCATCTTAATGGTGGATTTAATAGACACAATCATCGGTATTGGTCAGATGAAAATCCCCACTGGATTGCTGAACAATCCTTGCACTCTCCTAGAACGACTGTTTGGGATGCAATTGGAGATTTTGGATTAATTGGTCCAATTTTCACATTGAAGTGAACCACTCGTGAAGTTTTTGTCTGATAGATTTGAAATTTCGGCAGTAAAAATTCCTTTAGATAGTTCATGTTTTGCAAAAATTTCGTCACTTTCTGATAAAAATTGCCTAAGTTATAAAAAATCCAAATAGGGAATAGTTAGCTGACTCAGCCTGTATCTCCAGACAAGACAGCTATGGTTATTATTGTTAATAATCGGGTGATTATGACGAGCAACACAGTTCTAGGAATACACAATGTTTATTTACTGACGAGAAAATAACTACAAAATATAATAGCATGTTAATACATTGATACAAAGAAAAATCGGACGAGCGCGGTACATCAACGTTGGCGACTGACTGTGCGTTCAGAAGTTCAGATGTCACACTTGGTGCATGGCCTCAGGGATGCGTTCAGTGCTTGAGATCGCATTCTCAACAATTATTTTTTACTTTTGTACAGTAAGCGCTACTGTACAGGATGAACTTAATTTATCTTGATTATTTTTATAAAGGTATTAAAATTTTGACATATAAAATTCCAAAAACTTTAAATAAAACACAATTATCCAATTTAAATAATATATTGGAAACATATTAATGATGTAATTATATAAAATTCAAAAACAAATGATAAAAGTCTTGCAATTTTAGGATTACGTCTGACAGTAACAACAGGAATAACACATATACCACGTTTATAAATAAATTTATTCTTCTTCTTACGAATTTTCCCTTCTGTCAAAGTTACAAATAACACAATAGAAGTAATCACAATAATGATCATATTAATAATAACTGTTAAGAGATTCAAACCAGGGGGTGCGCACTTGTAGGATATCTGTCAATTTTCAAGCCTCAACAAGCAATGTATTAGAGCGTTCTTTTTAAAATGAAACATAGGAAATCAATTTAACTGTATTATTCTTGAACAATATAAGATATATGGGCAGCTGCAATAGTTCTAAGGGACGCTTTCAACATAAACTTATAATTGTTTAAAGTATTAATCGTATTTCCAGATAGCAGCAGTGTGACACCAATTAACAAATTCAAATCTATTCCCTATGTTTCATTTTAAAAAGAACGCTAAAATACATTGCTGTCAAATTTCTAACCATGGATATGATAAATCCCATGTTTGACGTTAAAATAAACTCACTGTATAAATTGTCTCTAATTTTATATAGGTAAGTGTAAACTAATTAACAACTACTCCCATCATTTTATGTATCGTACTACCATAGCAAAAAGAGAAAGAACACTACAAAATGAAATTAAAATAATTATAGCGTAACTACACGGTGAATATCCTACTCATTACAGTCGCATATTAGCTACTTAAAGTAAACTTATGAGTCCCATTGAAATTGTCGTAAAACATGGTAAGTTGATGTACAAAATTAATAGAGTAACAAAACATTAAACATTTTACATCCGGTACTGCGGGACTAGCCGTAATTTATTTTCCGTAAGAAACAAGTAAATTTGATGAACACAATATTTATTTTCTACAGCAAAAAATAGCACAAAATGAGCATTAAATTATAGCATAATAAAATATTTAATATCTTATGAAAACTAGGATTACGACACAGGCAAAGACAATAATTGACAAGGACATGATTGGCTTATGAACGTTAATTATTATAATATTTAGTTAATTATACACGAATTTATTTGGTTCATTATTAATGAATTTGTTAAGTAATGAATAATGTATTGATTTACAATAGGAAAACAAAGTTGTAGACCTCCTTGGTTGTAGAAGTTAGTAGGATATAATACGTGGAACAGACAAGATCGAAAAATAATAAATATAATTTAGACACGTATTCGAATTTTATTACATACTTTCTCAGACCCTCCTTACACTTATATTTATATAAAAAATTGCGCAACATGAGTACAAAATTATAAATATAACAAAAATGTATATATTTTTTATTCGGGACTAGGCGTGAACCTGGAGTCCAAAGTGAAAAATAGAGAATATAACAAAAAAGGGCATAGCACAAAATTCCTGGAATATAGCAAAAAATTATAGAACTATTATTATATTGCAATTTTGTAATTTCACGGACCTGCAGACGGGTGCGTTCTTTCGTGACATTGAGGAGTTCACTATACTTCTCGACCTGTGTTGCCATAGGCATAAGGATTCTTTCTAATTTATTTTTTTCACAAATATTAACAAATAATTTTTCTTAAACAAATTTATTTTGGTTTGCACTAAATTAATTTAAATATGTGAATATATTGGTTTATATTGCAGATGTTACAGTCTACGACATAATTTATTGTCATCCATTCCAAAATACTATTGACATAGTGGAACTAACAGGACGGAATATTAGAGATTTCCTAGAGTACTCTGTTACACCATCTGTTGCACGGAACGGGCAGCTGCATGAATTTCTGCAAGTATCAGGTATTCAGTTCAAATAAACCTTTTTAATTACTGTTTATCTATTAACCACAATATAATAAATGTTAGTGTATCAGTTTTTTCAAAATTTTAGTAAAATTCTAGCAAAAATTATTTATAGATACATGTAGTCCTCGTTAAGACTAAACGTAATGGCTGTAATCATTTTAATAACCAAGGATGTTATATAGTAACGCTGGATTGCTAACTTCTGTGTTAAAGTGAAGCAAGTGGTGGGGAAACACCTGAACTGCAAATGGCGGCAGAAGTAGACATGTGTACTTTCGCTTGAAAAACGTAGAGTTTCACGTCTCTTTTGTTAATTTTATATAATTAAAAAACTAAAAGATATAAGTTTATTGTATAAACCAGGAAATATGACAGAATAGGTAAATAATATTTGCTTTCTTCAACAGCAGTTTAGTTGCTGACGTTTTGTAGAGGTGACCTTCGTTTTCGCCACAGTTTAGACTGCTTGGCCTTAAAATAATATAAATTAAATAAATATATTATAGCAAATTAATATTCATACTTGTAAATATGACGGAGATGCGTCAAAGACAGATGGAACAACATCTTCACGCAATCGTATGACAGCCAGCGATGTTTTGTCAAAACTATTTTAATGCCAGAGATAACGCTAGTTTTTTACGGATTCCAAGTTTTGCTCCGTACTGCTTGTATCAATTTCTTTCTTCGTTTTTGGGAATACTATAAATAAATATTATATATTGACAAAAGTAACGCTGATTTCGTAATGATAAAATTGATTAATCGGCAAGAAAGGGCATGAGATATTAAGAAATACTCATATGTAGTTGTTATTTGTATTTTATTCCAATATTTCGCTACCAATTTTTGTGCTTCATCAGGGAAACTAAAACGGTTACAATGTAAATTTTGTAAGGTTAACAATATTAAATTGATACTTACAATAATTATAACATATTAACAATTTTACAAAGTTTCTGTAGTTTTCAATTTTTGCAAGTTACAAAGTTAAAATAGATTAATTACATTTATTACACACCATGCTATTACACGAGGTTAGTTGTGTGACCCACAAGTGAAACATCGAGTTGTTGGTGCATAATGTACTATTTTCCGTTGATATCTGTAATTGTTGAATAGTGTACGAGTATGTTTGGTAGTGTGTATAAATTATATCAACAGAAAATATTAAAGTTTTTTTTTATTAAAAAAAGTCAGACATAAAATCCAAAATTGGAGTTCTACTATCAGCTATTTCAGGAAGAATATAATTTAAATAAAAATATTTTAGTTTTGGTAACATTACTTGCTGCCGTAAAACTTCATCTTTTTCAACTTTTTCTACGTAGGTACAGGTCGACATTAATGAAATAACAATATTCTATTTATTTGATAAAAGTAATTATGGTTTCTTTTTAACATTTTTTTTGCTTCAGTATTCAAAGTTTCACTGGTATTACTAAAAAAGAAATGAAAGTTATACCTACAGTTTGTTTATTTAAAGTAGAATCAATTTACACATATACAGAAAACGATACAAAAGTATTGATTTAAACAATTTCATTATTCAAGATTTGTACTGATAAAATCAATTTGCTGTAGTACTTGTTATTTATTTAATGTAAAACTTGAAATTTTTACATAATATTGTATTTGTATTAACATAATATCATATTTTGTTGCTACATTAATAGGTACCGATTCAAAGTCAAATATTTTAAAAAGAATTTTCAACACCTTGTGCAAAAATAAATAAAAATATTACTTTTAATTCTGCGTCAGTAAGAAATAGTATAATAATGATTGGAATATTAGTCTATTTTTAGAAACAAATAATAATCTTAGGGAGGGGGTAATTTTTGCCGCACCCCCTCCTTTCAGTTAATTAAATTAATGTTTTTTCGACTGTTTTTTATTGTAATGTGTAAAAAATACTCGAAAGCTCAGTTATACAGCATCTATTTTTTCTTACATACCTAACCGACGTTTCGGTTAGCACTGGAACTTTCTTTAGGGTCTAAAATTTACAACAATCATTACAACAATGTATATAAAACAATTATCTAAAAGATTAGGTATATACATTGTTGTAAATTTTAGACCTTGAAGGTTTAACTGTAAACCGAAACGTCGGTTATGAAAGAAGATTAAATGCTGTATTACTGAGATTTCGAGTTTTTTTTACACTTTACAGCTTTCAGTAAATTTTATATAGTTGTAGTAGCACAATGCATCTTCAAATATCTATACATAAATTACAAATTTTATAAACACTTGAAGCTTGTAGCAATATAAAAAGAAAAAGTGATAATTATGTTGGTACACATACTATTTGAAGAAAGAATTTGATTTCTTGAGTTGTAATAAAAATAAGTAATTTAGAACTTTTAAACTTTTTTTAAGCTTCCACTTAGATTTTGCAACTCTCGACTTTTTATTTTTCTTATTAATTTTGCTTGGAGCAATTAAAGATTTGCGGCCCATATTTAACAATAATAAGCGAAACTTAACTCTTTAACAATGTACAAAACGATATTGTCAAATCAAGATCACAAGTGAAAGTGAAGGTTTTACCCTTCCCTTAGCAAGCAGCACAATTTATATACCTATACAACTGTTATTTAACCGTTAATCCATGGAAAGCACCTTATTCCAGGTATTGAGCAGTAGATTGTTTTTCGATAGCAACACTAACAGTTATTTCAATCCTATAAATCAAACTTTAAATCTTGGAAAAACTTCTGTATTTGAATTAGCAGAGTTTTCCCTCAGCAGCACAAACTATAATAATCTTAACATAACTGTTATTAACCCCGTTAATTTCAAAATAAACTTTTAATCCTTTAAATCAAAGTAAATCTTTTTATATTTTATCTTAACATAACTTGTTAAGCCCGTTAATTCAAAGAATAAAATGTCAACTGTCAATCTGTTTGTTTTCCTCCACAGTTCGATTTTTCGCCTATAAAACGCTTATAAATATCTCAGTACAAATTGCAGTAAATGAAAATGTTCTCGCTTCAACTACCTGGAACAAATTTGAACAGCCGGGTCCATACCGTCTACCGGTCTCTTCTTAACCGACCGATATCCTAGTGACAAGAAGCTGAACTATTTACTCGCTAAAATGCATTATGGCGGGCGCTCAGCCCTACATTTTTTTATTCGTACAAATTTCAAAAACTGTTGTATATATACGATTTTTGAAATTATATTTATAAACAATATCATATATTCTTTGTTAGGAGACTAATTTCAATACATTTATTTTTCTAGTACTGGAGAATTTAATTATTGTATTAAAAATTTAAACAATAAACAAAAATGTTATATATGGTGACATAGATATTTAAATACTAAATACAAATTTGAAAACCGGATCCCTTTAAGTGCAATAGTTCTTGAGATTTGTATGCTTGAAATTTTAGTGCACTTCGAACGCAGTCTTAATTATCTCATGCCCTTTCTTGCCGATTAATCCATTTAAAAAATTATATGTTCTAAAGTAATGATATCAGCTGATTATTTTAATATTCTTACCTATGGAAAGTAACTTTTATACCAAATATTTCTTGGGCTTTTTACATTTCATGTTTTCATGGGTTGCTGAATAATAAAAGTATTTATTTAACCTTTCTACTGTCTTTTCCCCGTGCACACACTTTTGGTATATGGGTCTAAATTAGTGATGCCGCCGAGACGAGAAATTTCTCGTCTCATTCTCGTCTCGTCTCGAAATTACGAGACGAGAATCAGTAAATTTCTCGTCTCGGATTTTCGGGGCGAGACGAGAATTCATAATTTTGAGACGAGAAATACTCTCGAGAACTCGAGAATTCTCGAAATTTTTACTTAAACATATCTTTTTTTAATCAGGAATGAAGAAAAATTACTTGGATGCACTCAACAATATTTTCTCAGTCGACTAGTTTCGACGTCACATACGTCATCATCAGGAGCTACATTATTAAAAGAACAATCAAGAATAGTGAATAGTTATTTACGAACCAAATGCGGGCAGATTTTGATCCCACATGAGCGGTTTTTTTTACGCGAATGCTGGGATGGTGTCTTCCCGCAAGTGGTTTGTACAATGTTTTTTGTAACGAATAAAACTATAATCAAATACATTCAAGTTGTAGTCTGATCATGAAATTTGAGGTTACGATGTTTTTTCTACTCACTACTACCGACAGATGGCGTTGCACACAAGTTTTATTTTTAAATATTGGCGGTTTTCGATGGTCATCACTAATTATAATTCCGAAACGGTGGCTATTGTAACTTATTTAATTATTCATTTAGAAAATATTGTTGAGTTTCATAAAATTACTATAATAAAAATTCTTTATTATCCTAAGTCGCACACCCATGAACTTGGAAATCAAACTTTTCTTCCTAGAAGAGTTTTAATAGCATTTAAGAAAATTGCGGGTCACGTGACTGTTAGTTTGTTTTGATCACTCCGATCACTCTGTACAAGTACAAGTATTACATGTGTGACATGGGCATGACGCGAAATCTAATAGTTCTTGCAAAAATCGTTAGGTGACTCTAATTTTTTGTCGAGAAATTTGAGACGAGACGAGAATCGAGTTCCTTGAGACGAGAAATGAACAGCTGAAAAATGACCGAGACGAGAATACTAAAAATTCTCGTCTCAAAAATTTGTGATGAGACGAGAATTGACTATTTCTCGTCTCGTCTCGTCTCACGGCATCACTAGTCTAAATTGACCCAGAGTATCTAGTAAAGAGAATTAGAGTACTTAAATATTAACATAAATGTAAGTAATATATTTATTAATTAATGGCTATGTATTATCAATACAATTAATATAAATTTATTTGCTTATATTCTCATTTATAGCAAAATTTGAATTAACGGCTTTGTTCCACACAGGTTCATCGCGTGCAATATATTGTAAAGTTTCTGTGTTCTTATTATATATTTTTTTCAAGCAGTAAATGTTGATAAATGCACTTATAACTAATAGAATGGCTATAGTAGTACATACATCACAATAATTTCCAGAAAAAAATATTTCAACTTCAAGTTCAACTTACCTGATTTACGGCATTATACCAATTGGATCCATAAGCTTATGTATGTGTTAAACGCGTTTTAAACAAATGTTATTTATTTTTAAATAAAAAATTAAAGGTTTGGTTCGTCTTTCTAAGCTTAAGGAATACATGACAGTAAAAAGGTTGTAAAAATTGTACAAACAAATACATTACAGAATAAAATATGTCAATGGGTCCATTTGGACCCATATACAGTAAAAAGGTTAAACTGTTCTTTATTATTATGTTTGAACTTTACATTAAATGAACACTGACAAACACTATTATCATGGCGCCTGTACGATCAAAATCATATCACAACTACTCTTTATTATCATGCTGGCGGAAGTAAGAAAGTTACACGCAGGTGCACAGTGTGTGATCACTGGCGGGAATACATTTAAATTTGAATAAAATACATAACAGGCTTCTACTTTTATTATTTGCAATACGATTTGTACTACCGAATCCTACACATAGGACGTAGACATTGTTCAACGAAATTCGTCTTCAGAATATTTTTCTGTTCAAAATATGTATTACATAAACACGAATTATCAATAATTATCTTGAAAAAAAAAACAATCAGAATCATATAAAAAACAACACAGAACTCCATAGATTGCCTTAAAACCGTACAATAAAATGACAGATTCCAAGTTATAACATAAAACAGCTGGAGACAGTACCACGTGACTTAGTCTCTTTCTTAGAAAACTGCAAATGGCGGCTTGCGTCACTGCTACCAATAAAGCGATATACGAAGTTAGCAATCTAGCGTAATTAATTAATAATAACATCCTTGGTAATAACATTCCCTACATTTAGAATAATCTTGTATATGAAAATTAATTTGACAGGTATTCATGTAACTTTCAATCTGTCGAAGCCAGTTGGTTTCCGTGTGCAACGTTTGTTAGTACTCTGTAACAAATGCCTAGTACCAACCTACAGAAGAGTAGAAGACTCACACACATACCGAGTAATTGTGCCATCTTACCTCGTGCACGGTGGCGATGGCTACGAAATCATCAAAGACAACGCGAAGAATAGATTGATTGGCCCAGAAGCGTTAGATGTATTCAGTGAATATGTGCGCAGAAGATCGCCTCTTACGTACGGAGCAGACGAAAGAATTATATTGGCAGAAGTAGGAGAGACAAGTCTTCATCACTGCAACAAATCTTCTCATGTACAAATGTCCTTTATTTTCTATATTGTTTTATATACATTTGGTGCTTTAATTTGTTAAGAAAAGATGGATTTTAAATAAATCGCGTTATTTTAAATCTTGATACTTAAATGTTCCTCAATTATCGCGAAAAATGTCACTTTCAAACCTAGTCCAGTCATTAGAGACGTACAAAAGGTGCTTCGTGCAAAAGGTTGAAGAGTTTTGAAATTTGGTATTATTATAGATAAGGTGGCCCTAAGTATGACCCTAAGTTTGCGACTTCGAGCGACTGCCGCTATCTTGGAAAAATGGCGCCCATTTTTTTTGTATATAACTCAGTTCCTGTAGGTTTTAGAGAAAAAGTTTCTATGCAAAAGTTGTAGAGGATTAAATTTGCTACAAAATTGTTCCTTTACTTTTTTTGTCAGGCTAATACTTTAGGAGTTAAAGGGCCGAATAATGGACCTAATTTTTAAAAATCGCAGAAAAGCAGCATTTGCAAACAATTTTTTTTCAAATTATATTCCAATTAGTGTACCTAAAGTTGTTTCACGCAATTAAATAATGAAAACTCATACTTTTGTCAACTCGTTTTCATACTGCCCCTGAGGCCGGGCGCTAAGACCAAAACAGATGGAATGGAGTACCTACCTTGCATTTTATGATTAAAGCATGAGGTTTACCCTACATGTTCTTTATACCATTCTCAATCCGAAATTCTAAAAACCACCGAATTCGTACAGTGAATGTGTATTGCGAGTTGCATATTGTAACAAAGTAGATTTGTTAGTAATTTTCCGTAATCGAAATTATTGCTAAGTTGTGTTTGTTAAGTTATTCACCTTTTGGCCACGCGCGGTTGTTACACGTGCCTTGCGTTTCAGCAAAATTATTGCGATCTTGCAATTAGTATTAGAATATACTTAGGAAATTAAGTAGTGAGTAGTTAGTCAGTCATCAACCGATCGAGTGGAGAGTCAGTAATCAGGCAATGAAGCAAGTAGTCATCGAGAAGTTAGTGATCAACCGATCAAGGAAGAAGGTTCGTTAAGCTGGCACAACCCTTACGGCACAATCAGTTGAAACATATCAGAAGATTTAGTACTCATTAATTACTAATTAATTACCCAGAAGCCAAATTAATTACTGTTAACCAAACAGAAATAAAAGGGTTGTGCCAGCTTAACCGTTAAGCTAGCACAACCGCAAAAAAACACGATTAAAATGGCTAACACCACACTAATAATTGATTACTAATTAATTACTCATTATTTAACAAATAATTAACAATGTATTACACTCACAATCCCCGCCGTCGGCAAGATTTAACCCGAACCATAGTGTGGCGTCACCGCTCCGTCTGCCCCTACTTCGACTAGCATTTGTTTCAAGCATTTTTACAATGATATATACATTTTTACGAAGGCGAAGTGTTTATAATTTCTGAATTACTGAAGGAGCCGCCAAATTTTGTTTATAAATTGGATATTGTTTCTAGTTCTACGTATGAATTATACTAGTCCTACCAAATGAAAGAAATCTTCAGATACATTAATCAAAACATATTGAAACTCGAGTTTAGAATTGATTACTCCAGCACAACCATTTAAAATCAATTTTAATATGGCTTAATCGACGTATTGTAATTTTACGTTATTGCAAACTCAACTTGGGCTAATCAAATTATCGATGATTTAGGAATTGATTACTCGATATCAACCAGTTAAAATCAATTTTAATATGGATTAATCGATACAACAATTTCTTAACTCAAGTTTAGAATTGATTACTGCAGCACAACTACTCAAATTCAATTTTAACACGTGGTTATTGATAAATTAGTCTTAACTCAAGTTTGGAATTGATTACTTCAGCACAACCATTTAAAATCAATTTTAGCACGGGTTAATCGTTAAATCAAAGTCTTAACTCAAGTTTGGAATTGATTACTTCAGCACAACCATTTAAAATCAATTTTAGCACGGGTTAATCGATAAATCAAAGTCTTAACTTAGGTTTGGAATAGATTACTCGAGCACAACGAGTTAAAATCAATTTTAACATGGACTAATCGAATTATCGATGACTTAACTCTAGGTAGGAATTGATTACTTCAGCACACTCATTCAAAATCAATTTTAGCACCGGGTAATCGATAAATCAATATCAGATATGAAATTGATTACTCGAGCACTAAAAGTTAAAATCAATTATAATATGATATAATCGATAAATCAATGTCTTAACTTAAGTTAGGAATTGATTACTCCAGCACAACCAGTTAAAATCAATTTTAACATGGACTAATCCAATTATCGATGACTTAACTCAAGGTAGAAATTGATTACTTTAACACAACCATTCAAAATCAATTTTTACACGGAGTTATCGATAAATCAATGGCTTCACTTAAGTTAGGGATTGATTACTCCAGCGCAACCAGTTAAAATCAATTTTAACACGCCTATTATTTAAAAACTGTTGCAAATTTTTTTGGTTTTAATTTTTTTTTTGGTACTCTTATGTCTCCTTAAGTATAAAATCGAAAAAAAATTAATTTCCCGTAAATGGGTTAAAATTGATTTTAACTGGTTGTGTTGGAGTAATCAATTCCTAACTTAAGTTAAGACATTGATTTATTCCAAACTTGAGTTAAGACATTGATATATCGATAAATGCAAGTTCAAATTGATTTTAACTGGTTGTGCTGGAGTAATCAATTCCTAATTTAAGTTAAGACATTGATTTATTGATAACTCCGTGTTAAACTTGATTTTAACTGGTTGTGCTGGAGTAATCCATTCCTAACTTAAGTTAAGACATTGATTTATCCATAACTCCGTGTAAAAATTGATTTTGAATGGTTGTGTTAAAGTAATCAATTCCTACCTTGAGTTATAAGTCATCGATAATTCGATTAGTTCATGTTAAAATTGTATTTAACTGGTTGTGCTGGAGTAATCAATTCCTAACTTAAGTTAAGACATTGATTTATTGATAACTCCTTGTTAAAATTGACTTTGAATGGTTGCGCTGAAGTAACCAATTCCTACCTTGAGTTAAGTCACCGATAATTTGATTAGTCCAAGTTAAAATTGATTTTAACTCGTTGTGCTCGAGTAATCAATTCCAAACCTAAGTTAAGACATTGATTTATCGATTAATCCATATTAAAATTGATTTTAACTGGTTGTGCTGGAGTAATCAATTTCTAACTTAAGTTAAGACATTGATTTATCGATAACTCCGTGTTACAATTGATTTTGATTGGTTGTGCTGAAGTAATCAATTCCTACCTTGAGTTAATTCATCGATAATTCGATTAGTCCATGTTAAAATTGATTTTAACTTGTTGTGCTGGAGTAATCAATATCTAACTTAAGTTAAGACATTGATTCATCGATAATTCCGTGTAAAAATAGATTTTGAATGATTGTGTTAAGTAATCAATTCCTACCTTGAGTTAATTCATCGATAATTCGATTAGTCCATGTTAAAATTGATTTTAACTTGTTGTGCTGGAGTAATCAATATCTAACTTAAGTTAAGACATTGATTCATCGATAATTCCGTGTAAAAATAGATTTTGAATGATTGTGTTAAAGTAATAAATTCCAACCTTGAGTAAGGTCATCAAAAATTCGATTAGTCCATGTTAAAATTGATTTTACTGGTTGTGCTGGAGTAATCAATTCCTAACTTAAGTTAAGACATTGATTTATCGATAACTCCGTGTTAAAATTGATTTTGATTGGTTGTGCTGAAGTAATCAATTCCAACCTTGAGTTAAGTCATCGATAATTCGATTAGTCCATGTTAAAATTGATTTTAACTGGTTGTGCTCGAGTAATCAATTCCTAACTTAAGTTAAGACATTGATTTATCGATTATATCATATTATAATTGATTTTAACTTTTAGTGCTCGAGTAATCAATTTCAAATTTATGTTAAGATATTGATTTATCGATAGCCTGTGTTAAAATTGATTTTGAATGGTTGTGCTGAAGTAATCAATTTCTAACTTGAATTAAGACAGTGATGTATTGATTAATTCATATTAAAATTGATTTAACTGGTTGTGCTCGAGTAATCAATTCCAAACTTAAGTTAAGACATTGATTTATTGATAACTCCTTGTTAAAATTGACTTTGAATGGTTGCGCTGAAGTAACCAATTCCTACCTTGAGTTAAGTCACCGATAATTTGATTAGTCCAAGTTAAAATTGATTTTAACTCGTTGTGCTCGAGTAATCAATTCCAAACCTAAGTTAAGACATTGATTTATCGATTAATCCATATTAAAATTGATTTTAACTGGTTGTGCTGGAGTAATCAATTCCTAACTTAAGTTAAGACATTGATTTATCGATAACTCCGTGTTACAATTGATTTTGATTGGTTGTGCTGAAGTAATCAATTCCTACCTTGAGTTAATTCATCGATAATTCGATTAGTCCATGTTAAAATTGATTTTAACTTGTTGTGCTGGCGTAATCAATTTCTAACTTAAGTTAAGACATTGATTCATCGATAATTCCGTGTAAAAATAGATTTTCAATGATTGTGTTAAAGTAATAAATTCCAACCTTGAGTAAGGTCATCAAAAATTCGATTAGTCCATGTTAAAATTGATTTTACTGGTTGTGCCGGAGTAATCAATTCCTAACTTAAGTTAAGACATTGATTTATCGATAACTCCGTGTTAAAATTGATTTTGATTGGTTGTGCTGAAGTAATCAATTCCAACCTTGAGTTAAGTCATCGATAATTCGATTAGTCCATGTTAAAATTGATTTTAACTGGTTGTGCTCGAGTAATCAATTCCTAACTTAAGTTAAGACATTGATTTATCGATTATATCATATTATAATTGATTTTAACTTTTAGTGCTCGAGTAATCAATTTCAAATCTATGTTAAGATATTGATTTATCGATAGCCTGTGTTAAAATTGATTTTGAATGGTTGTGCTGAAGTAATCAATTTCTAACTTGAATTAAGACAGTGATGTATCGATTAATTCATATTAAAATTGATTTAACTGGTTGTGCTCGAGTAATCAATTCCAAACTTAAGTTAAGACATTGATTTATCAATAACCCCGTGATAAAATTAATTTTGAGTACTTGTGCTGAAGTAATCAATTCTAAACTTGAGTTAAGACATTGATTTATCGATTAATCCATATTAAAATTTATTTTAACTGGTTGTGCTCGAGTAATCAATTCTTAAGTCATCGATATTTTGATTAGTCCATGTTGAAATTGTAAACTCGAGTTTCGATATGTTTTGATTAATGTATCTGAATATTTCTTTTATTTGGTTACTATAATTCGTACGTAGAACTAGAAACAATATCCAATTTATAAACAAAATTTGGCTGCTCCTTCAATAATTCAGAAATTATAAACACTTTGCCTTCGGAAAAATGTATATAATCATTGTAAAAATGCTTCAAACAACGTATCATGTTGCGCATCATTCTAGTCAAAGTAGAGGCAGTCGGAGCGGTGACGCCACACTATGGTTCGGGTTAAATCTTGCCGATGGCGGGGGTTGTGAGTGTAATACATTGTTAATTATTTGTTAAATAATGAGTAATTAATTAGTAATCAATTATTAGTGTGGTGTTAGCCATTTTAATCGTGTTTTTGCGGTTGTGCTAGCTTAACGGTTAAGCTGGCACAACCCTTTTATTTCTGTTTGGTTAAGAGTAATTAATTTGGCTTCTGGGTAATTAATTAGTAATTAATGAGTACTAAATCTTCTGATATGTTTCAACTGATTGTGCTGTAAGGGTTGTGCCAGGTTAACGGACCTTACTCAATCAACTGTTTGACTATATTCCAATTTAGTTCATCAAGACCGCATCCAATCTTCGAAATTGCTAGCTTACTAATGTTGTGTTCTTGAAGATGGTCCTTCAATTTATTGAAAGTTGTCCAAAAAGAAAAATATGATGGATCGCTTCGTGAATGTTTCTTGGTTATGAGATAATAAATATATCGGTTATTGGTTTTTAAATATGCTATACCACCTGATAATTGTTTTTGGTTGAAAAGTTCATTAACATTTCCAAATTTTTCTTTGAATGTTTTGGCGATACCCGCTCCCATATAGAAATCTTCAGCAACACAATGTACTACTAATGAATAATCTTGAGGTGCAGTAAATAAATCACCTTTCTTTTCAATTACTTTTCCATAATTGATCGCATTTTGCTTTTCACATAGATTACAAATTCTTTGAAAGACAGACTTTGTTAGGAAATCTGCTAACATAGCTTTTGATTCAGTATATTTTAGTGAAATTTTGTGTCTTTGAATTTCGTCTCGTAAAAAGAAATATTTTCTTTGAATGTATTTTGTTCTAGCATGATATACAGGTTGTTCATTTTAAGTGGCACACCATTGCTAACTCTAGAAGTATAAGAGCTACGAAGTTGGTTAAATTAGAAAACAATTTTTATTTTATATGAGTACTTTAATGAACGAAACAAGAATTTTTTTACACCAATGGTTCTCAAACTACGGGGTGCAATTTTCTTGTTACAAATGGGGATCTATTTTTTTTATTTGCTTATTCGATTCAGTATTTTTTTCTGATTTCAACGAGATATTAGTTTCATACCCTTGCATAACAAAAACATAAGAAAAACGCTATTGAAAATTAAGATAATTTAGTTTAAATTTGATTGTTACAAGAGCGCTATGAAAGAAAACAATTGAATATTTTGTTTCATATTAATTGTTAGTGAAACAGATTCTAGTATAACCGATATATTACACTGACCAGACCAAATAAGGTCAAAACACGTGTCCGTAGTTACCGCCATTTTACACCCTACTGAGTAGGTACTTAGTAGTTCAAACCCTGAACTCATACACCCAGTAACGGTCCTGATCTCCTGATTAAAATCAAAGAATCTTTTTCATTAACAAATAACAATTAATATGAAATAAATATTCAATTGTTTTCTTCCATAGCACTCTTGTAACAATAAGATTTTAATTAAATTATCATAATTTTCAATAGCGTTTTTATCATGTATATCTCGTTGAATTCAGAAAAAAATACTGAATCGAATAAGCGAATCAAAAAATAGATCCCCATTTGAAATAAGAAAGTTGCACCCCGTAGTTTGAGAACCACTGGTCTAAAAAAATGTTGGTTTCGTTCATTAAAGTAGTCATATAAAATCGAAATTGTTTGCTAATTTAACCAACTTCGTAGCTCTTAAAATGAACATCCTGTATATTATTGGTACATAATTGAATTGCTGCTTGATTGTCAACTTTTAACAAAACTGATGGATTTAAAAATTCTTCAAATGATAATTCATTAAACAACTTTTTAATCCAAATGATTTCCTTTACAGCTTCTGTGATAGCTAAGAATTCACTCTCACAAGTGCTTAATGTAACGGTTTCTTGTTTTTTACAAAACCAATTGACAGCTGCATTTGCAAATTTGAATACATACCCTGAATAACCTTTACCATCTTCTATATTATTCCAACTAGCATCACTATAACAAGTTATTGGTTGTCCGGTACTTTTATATGAGATTCCTACTGTTTTGGTTCCCTGTAGGTATCTTAAAGCGCGTTTAGCTAATTGCCAATGTGCTTCTGTATAATTGGAACAAAATTGACTTAAATAAGTTATTGCGAAACAAATATCTGGTCTAGATACTTGGGAAAGATATAATAAGCTTCCTATCAGTTCTTGATGCGGTAAATTGTCTGTTCTTTGTGAATAGTTAATTTCATCTTCAGCTGATTTTGGTACCATTGGTGTTGTGAGTTGTCTGCAATCTTGCATTCCCAATTTATTTAAAGATTTATCAATTTATAACCTTTTTGTGTTATATGTACTTACTTACTTAAGGTAGAACTGTCACTACTTTTGCGGGGGTTAGTGAGGAAAGGGAATAGGTACTACATGCCACTACAAGATAAATAAAATATAAGCTTTTAAAAATATAATTTTGAACAAGTAAAATAATTGATTTCTTAAATTTATGTTATAATATAGGTTATTTTGATGTTTGAAACAATATAATTTTGTGAAATATTGTTTTATTTCTACTTTAATACGTACGAAATACTTCATGTAAGTACGGCAACACTGTACAATAATTGTAACAAAAATCCAACAGTTGGTATTAGTGTGTCTCAGTATTTTTCGCTGACAAGATGGCATAGCAATGTTTTTCTGCCAAACATTACTCACGTGTATTTATAAACTATTTTTTTCAACCCTTTTGTCGTGTTCTGTAAGCATGGTATAAGTTAATGTCATCTCTAACAAAATCGTGTACTAAATAACTACCTTATTCTTATATTTTAACTCTGCAAAACCAGCAAACCAGTCAAGGTACTATCTATTTATTTATTTGTCTTTTTATTTTTATTATTCTAAATATAATTTTAGCTGACGAGCATATTCCATATTTTTTCAAATCTTGTGTGCTGTAAGCTTGATATGAAAGATGCTGTCATCTCTAACAAAAAACTGCACTTAGAACTTACTTTGTGTTGTAAAATCGAATGCAATTGAGTGCATTATTTAGCACTTTCAATTACATTATTGTCCTCTGCAAAACCTGCAAACCAGTCAAGGTACTGTCTATTGTTTTTGTCTATTTATTTGTATTATTGTAAATATTATTTTAGCTGATGAGCATTGCAAATTTTTTTGAAATATTGTGTGCTATAAGCTTGTTGAAAGCTTTTGTCATCTCTAACAGAATCCTTCAATTATTATTATTTAGCACTTTCAATTACCTCATTATTGTGCCTCTGCAAAACCAGCAAACCAGTCAAGGTACTGTCTATTTATTTATTTGTCTATTCATTATGATTATTCTAAATATAATTTTAGCTGACGAGCATTATTCCATATTTTTTCAAATCTTGTGTGCTGTAAGCTTAATGAAAGATGTTGTCATCTCTAACAAAAAACTGCACTTAAAACTTACATTGTGTTGTAAAATCGAATGCAATTGAGTGCATTATTTAGCACTTTCAATTACATTATTGTCCTCTGCAAAACCAGCAAACCAGTCAAGGTACTGTCTATTGTTTTTGTCTATTTATTTGTATTATTGTAAATATTATTTTAGCTGATGAGCATTGCAAATTTTTTTCAAATATACAGAATCCTTCAATTATTATTATTTAGCACTTTCAATTACCTCATTATTGTGCCTCTGCAAAACCAGCAAACCAGTCAAGGTACTGTCTATTTATTTATTTGTCTATTCATTATGATTATTGTAAATATAATTTTAGCTGACGAGCATTGCAAAATTTTGCATTATTGAAATATTCGTTTCGGTGATGGAATCTTCAATAAGTATGTCTAGGCAAAAAAAGAAATATTTACGTTTAAAAAATAAATACGTGACAGAAAAAATGTATAATTGGAGACTGGCTAAAAGTGCCTCAATGAAAAAAAAATGGGAAGAAAGGCGAAATAAAAAAAATGATACATGCACTGTATTTGAAACACCTCGCATACCACTATCTGAACCAATAGAAGGTCGACGAATTGTTAATATCAGTGTTTTAGCAGAAGCTTTAAATTGCAATTTGTGCAAAGAAATAATTTCATTACAAAATATTATTAAAGAAGACCGACGAGGACTGGCTAGCATTTTTTCTGTACGCTGTCTAAATTGTTTAAATATTAATAATGTGCCAACAGACAATTACGTCTGTCAGAGCGATAAAAGAACAAAACATTATAACGTTAATGCAAGAGCTGTAATTGGTAAGTAATAAAATTGTTAAACATCAAGTCATCTTTACTAAATTAAATTCAAAAGTATTTACTTTATTTGTCTAATTATTTTTAGGCTCATTGCATGCAGGTATGGGATGTACTCATCTAAATAAAATATGTACATGTTTAAATATCCCTTATATTGAACCACATTTATTCCAACGATACGAGCAATTTATTGGACCGGAAATAGAAAATCTGGCAAAACAGAGCTGTTTAGAAGCAACATTAATTGAAAAAGAGTTGACTTTGAAAAATGTGGACACAATAGTAAAAATGCTGTAAGTTTATTTAAATACGTATTCCGACAAAATTAATAAAACTTATCATTGATTTTACAGACCAGAAAAATTGGATAAAAGTTTTCTTATTTATAAGAAAAGCGAAAATTGTTCCTCCAATGTCGCAACCGACTTTGCACTAGAAACTGACCAGGAAATTATACTTAACACGACCATGGCAGCATTACCTGAAAATATCTCCAATACATCATTGTCCTTTGATTCAAGAAATGAAGACACGATAGTGCGAATGATGGCATCATATGACATGGGTTGGAGTAAACGAGGAACCGGAAGATCTTACGATAGTTTAAATGGATTTGGATGTTTAGTTGGCTCTCAAAGCGGAAAAATTTTGGATTTCGGCACAAGAAATAGAAAATGCAAAAAGTGCGATTTAGGACATCCACAAACAGATCACGATTGTCGACTCAATTTCTATGGGAGTGCGAAAGCAATGGAACCAGATCTTGCTGCTTCTCTCGTTTCGGAAAGTAAAATTTTGAAAGAATGTGGTACTGATATCGGGATTCTTGTAGGAGATGATGACAGCAGTACAATATGCGCTGTTCGTCAAAAAAGCACTCACAATGTTATTAAATTTTCAGACACAAATCACACAGCAAAAGGTGTAACTAAAGAATTGTACAATCTGCAGAAAAAGCACAAAGAACTTGCAAAAGAAGCAATAACATATTTACAACGATGTTTCTCTTATGCAGTGGCGCAAAATACAGGCAATAGTGTTAAGATGGCCGAAGCTCTGCGTCAGATTCCACGACACAGTTTTAATGATCATGAGAACTGCGGATCATGGTGTGGCTACAAAAAAAATGAGGAAAATTATGATCACTCTGCTATTACAGGAGGATTCAGGAGTAGCACTTTATTTCATGATCTTGTAATACTGTTTGATAAGTTAGCTCGTAATTGCGAAAAATTTGCCCATGGTACCTCTAGCCAGGCTAATGAGAGTATTAATCAAATAAACGCCAGTAAGTACAATAAATCACGTTGTTACTGCCTTACTTCTTCAGGTGACAATAGATTTGCTGCGACAGTTTGTAACAAAAACATCGGTGAAAATTATATTGAACACGTCGCTAAAAATTTACAGCTCTCACCAAGTATTTCGCGTACATCAAAATATTGTTCCGATGTTAATAAAAAATAAGACTAAAACGTGAGAAGGCGAATACAAAGGATTTTAAGTGTCGGCGTTATATTCTTAAAAAACACCGGACCGCTCTGAGGCACAGAAAAGAAAAAAAAGAAGGAACAACTTATGAGTCAAATGTGGGACTTCTGACACAACCCGTGACTAAGATTTCTAGCTTAGAAATCATTGCGGATATCGGAGGAACAACTCCTGAGTCATCTACCGACATGGTAGTGTTTTTCGATGTGGAAACTTCAGGTTTGTCCAATTTTGCTGAACTTCTCCAAATTGCAGCTAGATTTGAGAATAAAACGTTTCAAGTGTACATCAATCCTACGAAGCCAATTTCTACAGCAGCATCAGAAGTTAATAAACTTACGAATGTTAATGGAAATTTACTTTATCAAGGAGCACGCGTTCCGTCAGTACCGCTTGTTACAGCTCTACAACATCTAAAAATGTTTTTGTTGTCAAGTAAAAAGCCATGTGTTCTTGTTGCACACAATGGCAATTTTGATAAAAATCATTTATTTAATGCAATGAAGAAAACTAAAATGGTTCATGAATTCATGGGAGTAATTACTGGATTTGTGGATACTTTGCCAATATTTCGGCAATTGTTAAAGAGAAAAAATCGTTGCAGCTTAAGTTATCTGGCAGAGGAATTGAATATGTGCGTAACAGAAGCCCATAATGCAGTGGAGGACGTTATGCTACTTGAAAAAATCTTAAATGCACATAAAATTACAAAATCAGATCTTCTGTATAAAAAAGAGACTATGGAAGTTGCATTGCAAAAGAAGCAAATTCAGGAAGACAGTTTTCGTTTATTAAAAACATTATCTCCATTAAACGGAGTAATTTCAGATCAAATGAAGAAAAGAATGACCATGGCTAATATAAGTTTTAGTTCACTCGTCGACATATTCGTATCTGACGGAGCTGATGGCATATCAAGATTGTTTTCAGAGTTAGTAAATGGCAAGCCACGCGTTACCAAATTAAGAAAGGTTATTGACGGTGTCATATTTTTAATACACAGTGTTATTAAAAATGCATAAAAAGGTTGGAAAATATAAATAATTCCTTGTTGTTTGGATTACTGGCTTTATTGTGTAGCAAAATTATGTCGCATACGTTTCGATGAGTCTTGACCATTTTCAAGCTACAATTATGATATGAAAATAATTTTGTTATAAATATTAATGTTGAAAGTTATCTTACCAGAATTAATTACAGAAGTTAATTTTTTTATGAATAAACGTTAAATTACAATGTCATATAATATACTTAAACTAAATTTATTATTTGGAGTGTATACAACCTCCAAGAGTCTAATTGTGACTGAATTATTATTATTATATTTGATACAGGTTGCTTTTCCAACCTTTAAATTTCCATTTAGGCTTAAGGCAGGAATATAGCTGTCTACGATTTCGTCGAGAAAAAGGAGAGATATATACAGATTTAGTGTGTCGAACAAAGGTAGCAATAGCGAACGCGCTTTAAAAGCGGCATCGTATTTGTAAACAATACTATGGCAAAATTTGGTAAAATCGATGCGTCGCACTGTAGAATGAATATTTAATATTGTCGTAAAAAAATTCCAATGTTCTTACACATAAGACAAATAAAACATAATTTAATGTAGGTACCTATTAAAATTTTAAACAATCTTGTTGATGATTCTGCTTTATTAGGTACATTCAATTTTTATATCATGTTCGAAACACAAGATGTGATGTAACCTTCTCTTGTAACTTCTCTCGTAGTAATTATCATTACCACTCTCCAGTTAATAAAAAGTGTAGACTATTCAATCATTACTGTTCAGATCTAGATTTTTCTATTAGTATTAAGAAATTTCGAAATTGTTTGGATATAGCATGTAATAGTACATAGTTAATTACCTCTCTTGTTAAATTTTTTGTATATTACTTTATAAGTGTTGTTCTATTCTAGTTTATTTTTATAATATAAGTTTTTCTTTATTATCTCT
Organism: Agonum fuliginosum; assembly: GCA_947534325.1. Lineage (NCBI taxonomy): Eukaryota > Metazoa > Arthropoda > Insecta > Coleoptera > Carabidae > Agonum > Agonum fuliginosum. The sequence goes on along the minus strand of OX384037.1, from coordinate 16,934,709 downwards.
TTTCAGAGATTTATTTTTTCTTTGTAATGTTTCAGTTTAGTACATATTAGCTTATTATCTCACTTGTCACTTCTCCTATGTAAAATTAATCTGTAATTGGGATTTCATAGGCAAGCAGATATAAGCAAAATTCTTGTTATACTGATTCTAATGTATTGTAATTCTTATTTAATAGTGCTTTGTTGAAAATAAAAGTTCAAAATTATAATATTTATTATTTTGTAATAACAAATATTACCATAAATCCATAATATCCATTAAGTCATCACTATCAAATTTGTACCATGATAACAATGCTGTCTTTAACAAACAGAAGGTACAAAGTTTACATACATTTTAATTTTTTACTTCGTTGATTTAATTTAATACATATCTATTATTAAAATAAGCAATAACCGATTATGGTTATAAAATAAAATATTACTTATTTTTAAATTTTTCCCGCTGTTTGCCGCGCTTGCGTCATGATCTTCTGTACAGTGTTGTCGGACTCCGAGTAATGACAACTGTTTCAGTATGATTTTCTCGTGTTTTCGTATACTTAAACTAAAATATCTCTGGATCTAGACACACAATGAAGATCACACTTTGAACACATTTTTTAAAGACTTTCATAACAATCATATTAATTTTTCATTAACATCTGTACATTAGAACAGTAATAAAAGTATGTGATTGTGAAAAGATTTTCTAGCTCGTGCATAAGATCCTGTGTATTTCTAACGTGAAAAGTGTAACTTCAAATATTAAAATCTCAGCTTCTAGACTCACAAACTGGTTAAAATTTTGCTAACTGTTGTACCATACATAAAAGAATAGGGGATAAAAATTTTATCAATTTCTGTACACTCTGAGATAGTAACAGTTCTGCCTTAACGTCGCGGGATTGCAGTGCTATTTCGTTTCTAGACCGACTGATGGCAGCATAGTATAAAATTTGTACATATTATACTGTATATACGCTTGTATTAGTGTAGCCAATCGCAACATTGTTCCCCCACTCATAGCCACTGTACATTTCGGTAAGAACATTTGGATCGTTTTCGTTTCTTGATTCTCGAGAGAAATTCCCGTATGAACATTTTTTGGGACACGTAAGAAGATAGGTATAAATATTTCGAACAACAAACAACATAAATAATGTAATGTTATAATAATAATTAATCATAATTTTTACTTTGTATGCCATGAATTTTTATTTTATAGAAAAATCTTGACATATTTTTATCCATTTAATTTATAGTCCCGATTCGTCAAAAAATTTCGAAACTTGAGAAATGAATATAGGTGTACCCTTTTTGAAAAAATTATATTATATTCAGATTTTTTTCTCTTTCTACATATAAAAAGATACGAAAATCCTAAATTGTCATCAATCCGAAAAATGCATTATCTCCTTTTTTTAGAAATTAAAATTTTGGTGATTTTTTTTAACTTTCCGACTAACAATTGTAATTTCTTGTGAACTAGTGAAGATATTTTATTCAATTTTTTTTATACAAGCAGTACTTATTAAGTACCTATGTGTAGGTGTAGTACATTTATCAAGAATGAAGTATTGTTTATAACAAATGAGAAAGTAATAAAATTCAACGTAAATTTCGTGTAGTGAAAAATGTAGTCTGCTACTAAATCTCGTTTTGTAAGGAATTTTGCAGTACATACTGCAGGAGATATATAAAGGAAGGTTCAAAATTATTTTTACTAAGGAAATCAATATAATTGGTTGGCTAGATAACGAGTTATGAATTTTATAGTGTATGAAAGGAAAATACACGGACCGGTGCCGGTAGCACTTCGTAGAATATAGAACTTGCAACCTGTGCAAGCTTGTCAAGAAGTGTCGGGCGGGACAACAATGTAACGTAAAGCAAAAATTATATAATTATACGACGGCGTAGAAGGGTCAGGGTAAATATTTTTTATATTGAATTCCCGACTTTTAAACTCGGGATCCCTACTTTTAAACTCAGGATCCCGAGTTTAAAACTCGAGATCCCGACTTTTAAACTCGGGATCTTAGCTTTTTAATCCCGAGATTAAAAGTCGGGATCCCGACTTTTAAACTCGGGATCCCGACTTTTAATCTCGGGATCCTGACTTTTTATCTCGGGATTAAATAGCTGAGATCCCGAGTTTAAAAGTTAGGTTCCTGAGTTTAAAAGTCGGGATCCTGAGTTTAAAAGTCGGGATCCCGAGTTTAAAAGTCGGGAATTCAATATAAAAAAATATTTACCCTGACCCTTCTACGCCGTCGTAGAAATTATACCTATTCATTTCTCAAGGTTCAAAATTTTTTGACGAGATAGAAGCGCTTGGCGCTCGGGTTTGTGGCTCTGTAAACGCACAACAATACAACATGACAACAATAACAATTGCTAATATTTTGTATCATTTAATTATGGATTATAATAAATTTTGATAGTTGCGCAAAAATAACATTTTTTTTCATTTATTTCCAAATTTTCTCAAACTATACCAATAATCCTGTTACCTATACATAATTATTTTCTATAATTGTAAATTTTTTAATTAAATAATATCATTGTTTAGTAGGTACATATTAACAAACATAAATAATTATCTTGTATATGTTTAATTCAATAATGAAATTTTTTACATTAAGATTTTAGTTTATATCCGGAATTTTGCTAATGTTTTGGTACCTAAGTATTTTTAGCAAAGTCTGAAAATTTAATAATTTTTTATTATATTGGTGAGTTTAATTACTTCATATTTAAGAATCATTTGAAAAAATAAATTTTAACCAATCAGGTAACAATAATTTTTTAATAACAATCAAATATCAGTGACTATTTCCGTCATTATATATTTTAACCAATTAAAATGCACTATTTTTCACAAAAATCATAGAAACTATCTATAAACAACACTATTCCAGTGCATATTTTTTAATATTGACATAGTATGCGTTTATCCACCGTAACCAGGACACAACAAACAATAATATTTAAAATTAATTTAAAAATTATGTTAATAAATAAAATTGTTAAATTTGTTTTATTCATGAAATTGTATACCACTTGATCATCAAAAATAATAGAAAATACTTTTGCCTCCTGCGGTTCGACGTAGCTCTTGTGGTATAATAACTGACTATTTCCCTCGAAAAATTTCAACCAATCAGGTTACAGTATTTTTTAAATTTCGAGCCAAAACAATCAAGTATCAGTGAGTAGGTATGTGTACAAATGCAGTGTACCCGCGAGTATTTGCACAAGTGCATACCAGCATACCCGAGTATTTTTGACAGTTGTCAACACAAGAAACAAATTTTTATTATCTAAATTTCTAAATTAAAATATAAATATATATAAATTAACAATTTTTTTATAATTATATAAAGCATCGTTAACCTGAATTTGAATCTTATAAGATTATCATAGTAACCAATAGTTTCACATTAACTTATTTGATTATTTATAACGAAATATAAACATAAAAAAAATTGTCAATAAATAACAAAGCTTATGGCTACATATATAATTTTTTAAAATTATGTTTATTGATATACACACTTAAAATATCCACTTGATACAAAAATTACTAATAAAATCAATAAAATAATTTGCCAAAATACTCAATTTATTCTGATTGGTCAGTTTTGAGCAAGTTAATCATTCTCGAATTCTTCGAATAGACGTTGACGATATCAGATTTATACAATACAAACTGATTGTTGACAACAATGTAAAAAAGTAGGATACATAATAAAAGTGTCATTTTTTTATTCAATTTTTTATCTTTCGTTTACTGGTTTACTGGAAAAGTGCAAAAGTAGAATCATGTAATATACGTTAGTCCTAAAAAAAATCAAATTTGTATGTACTATTTACCTACGCAATTAAGTTTATTCCACCTTTTCCGAGCGAAAGATCTATTATTTTTCTTCTTTTTACTGTGCTTTTCCCCCCATTTTAACAAATAATATAATACCACGGACACAGTTCCCGAGTGAACAATGTTTAATAATAATAATAACAACAACACATTAAAAACAACAAAACCAATAATTAAATAACAATAACGCAAAAAACAAGAAAACAACTAAAACATAATAACAATAACAAATAACCGCAAGATATAAGAAAAAACTATGAAAGGGCTTTTAACGAAATCATAACATAACATAAATAATGCAATGCGGACTTTGAATCTATAGCGCCAAATTTTAAACGACGAGCAGCCATCTATGTGATAATGCTTGAACTATTTTAGTGGTCGCGTGCTATTCAAACCACTTTATTTTTTATTCATGGTGCATTTGAGTCTCAGTCAATATTTACGTTTTTTGTTTTTTTCTTATGATAACATATATAATTCTCTAGTCAAGTAAGTATGTTATAAAGATGTAGATGTGATAGTTTTGGAAATAAAATGTATTTTTCTGAAAAATAAGCACTTCTTTTAAACAAGAATGGTTCATTAGCCTAGGTATACAATTAAGAATCACATATATGCAATGTTTGGACTGCTAAAGTCTACCAATTTTAAATGCACCATGAATAAAATTAATTACTGTTGGTACGCAACCATATATACAGGAGCGCGACCTTAAGACGATCCTCTACCGTGCCAGAAAACAGCCAAAAACATGCATTTCGCGCGCCACTCCACAGCGTTTATTGTTTTGTTAAATATAATAATCTAAAGATACTGTTGAAGATAAAAGTACAATCTACAAAATGGTCGTAGTCCAGTCAGGAGAGTCAAAAATTAACTGAAACCCAAGACTAATACATAACCAAATGAAATTTTGCATGTGAGTAGTTAAGAACATACAGAAACAAAAAAAAATTCGCTCCACCTCGGTATGCTCCGCTTCCCACAAAAATTTTCAGTTGAAACTCAAAATTTTCTTGTAACGCATTTTCCTCGAAAACTATCAAATATTTTGGAAAACTGTTTTGACAGGATGAAAGCTGAGGAAATTTGCTATCAAAATGGTCTTTGAAAATTTTTCATAAGTAGCAGCGTGTAGGCTTCAGCCGTTTAATATTCGAATGACTTGAGAATTTTCTGTATAGTAGGCGCTACATTGAGAATGACGTAAAACATTCGCCGCTACAGAATGAATATGGTATAACTTCGTTAAAGAACATAATTTTGTAAAGATAAAAATTGCATTTTATTCGTCGAGACTTCCACTTTCAATTGCACTAATAACATTTGAATTTCCGACCCCGTTTATACCGAGAAACTTGCTTTTTAAAGAATCATAACTCAGTATTAGCAGACGTTCAAAGAATTCTCAATATTTTCAATATCTATGAATGAAATTGTAAACTCGTAGAGGATTATATTCACCAAATCATCCCCAATCACATGCAACTATTTGGAGCATTGTGTGTTGTACGTCCGAAAAAAAAACTGGTTTTCGCTACCTTCTTTATTTATAGGTTATGATCTTTTTTTAGGAAAACATCTGTTACATGTACGTAGTAGTACAATTGATGAAACAAATTACAGAATCTTGTTGATTAGGATTTGTACTTAACGATAAGCTCATTAAAAATCAATTTACGGGGCCAAAAAGTGGCCTATTTTCAAAAATGCTCGTGCCCGCAATAAATAAAGAAATCTATGAGATAGCGAAAACCAGTTTTTTTTCGGACGTACAACACACAACCCTCCAAATAGTTGCATGTGATTGGGGATGGTTTGATGAAGATAATCCTCTACCAGTTTACAATTTCATTCATAGATATTGAAAATATTGAGAATTCTTTGAACGTCTTCTAATACTGAGTTATGATTCTTTAAAAAGCAAGTTTCTCGGTATAAACGGGGTCGTAAATTCAAATGTTATTAGTGCAATTGAAAGTGGAAGCCTCGACGAATAAAATGCAATTTTTATCTTTACAAAATGATGTTCTTTAACGAAGTTATACCACATTTATTCTGTAGCAGCGAATTTATTACGTCATTCGCAATGTAGCGCCTACTATACAGGAAATTCTCAAGTCATTCGAATATTAAACGGCTGAAGCCTACACGGTGCTACTTATGAAAAATTTTCAAAGACCATTTTGGTAGCAAATTTCCTCAGCTTTCATCCTGTCAAAACAGTTTTCCAAAATCTTTGATAGTTTTCGAGGAAAATGCGTTACAAGAAAATGTTGAGTTTCAACTGAAAATTTTTGTGGGAAGCGGAGCATACCGAGGTGGAGCGAATTTTTTTTTTGTTTCTGTATGTTCATAACTACTCACATGCCAAATTTCATTTGGTTATGTATTAGTCTTCAGTCAAAACCTCTCCTGACTGGACTATCGATGCAAAATTTTAAAATTTTGCTTTAAAATCGAAATATGTTAATTTGAATTTTGAAAATTTTTGTTATTTTTTGAACACAAATATCTTCTATATTAAAACGAATTTAAAAAATTTGATCGGTTGTTTCGCAGATCCAAGCTTTGTTAACAACATATTACAATTTGAAGTTAATTTACTTATAAATAAAAGCTGTACAGTGGCGCGCGAAAATCCCCTTTTTTTAAAATATTGCAGTTTTTTTTACAAATGTGGGTCTCTAAATTATTTTTTCCCCTCAAACATAAATTACTTGTTATTATTATGTTTAACAAAACAATAAACGCTATAAAATAGCGTGCGAAATCAATGTTTTTGACTGTTTAGTGCTATGGGTAGAGGATCACCTTAAGATAAAGTAATAATATCCCAACATTAATTAAATATCATACATTTTATTTATCTTTGACATTTTGTCGTCTAATATGAATCGTTAAAAGTTTCGATAAATTCTTGAAATATCTATAGTAAATTATGAAGCAAGCCTAGTTTATTTATAATGAAGCTATAAAATCCGATCTATCAATTTTAATGATTATTAATTTTGCTGTTTTGTCATTAAACACATACCACATGCAACTTAATTGTCAGATTGCGTTCATAGCAATATTTTACGAGTTAAATGATTGTTGAATACTTTCTAGACTACTGTACGGTGTACGTATCTATGCGACAATAAAATAAGGTGTGGCCTGTGAAATTTATAATAATTGTTATTTGTATACCATCAGTAAAATAATTGAGGCAATGATATTTAGAAATGATTGTAAAATACTAGGGACGCACAGGAATAATGGTTGAGATTATTTTAAAAATCTGACGTGGACACCACATGACTTCCTTGTACGCCTATTAAACTGTTCATACTCTTCTTAATAACTAAAATGTAGAATTATATTATACAAATATATTAATATATAAGTACTACTACTACTGCTACTATACTCACAAATATATTTTAGTCATTTTATTTTAACTGCAGAAGAAGATATAAATGATATTTTACTATTGTCACTGCTACTGTCACTGTCATGTCATAATCATTTAAATTTTACGTAGTAACAAATATTAATCGATCATGGACTACAAGATACCGAAATACTAAATTATAAATATATACTTTAATTAATCTTAAATGATACCAGATACAAAAATATTTATAAAATACCGATTGTAGGTAATAATCACATAATCTTTCATTTAAAATAAAAAAATTTGTCTTAAATTAAATATTTATCGAAATATTTGAAAAAAGTACTACTTCCGGTTTGAAGATTGAAACCAAAAATAGGAGGTGCAAAACTAGATGCTATAACAGTCCTAAATACAAAATTTCAACTTTCTACGTCTAACCGTATTTGAGTTATGCGACACACATACGTCCGTACGTACAGACATCACGACGAAACTAGTCATAATGGATTCAGAAAAGGTCAAAACGGATATTTCCATCAAAATCTGAAAACCGAAATTTTTCGCGATTACAATACTCCGTGTACAAGGAAGTAAGAAGAGAATATTTTTCAGCCCACTTCGCTAAAGTTTTGATGGTGCAATAGGAATATGATCGTAGAATTGTAATATTAATAAAATAGCTAGCTTATATATATATATATATATATATATATATATATATATATATATATATATATATATATTTATTTATTTATTAATTTACTCTATATCAAATAATTTGTGCTGATTATAATTTCCACACTCTGCTATTAATACACAACAAGGCATTATCATTATCATTAAATACAAAATATAATGAAAATAAGCAACAGAACAACAGCATAACCTATAACTGCATACAATGTTACATATTGGTAATTTCGTGAGTAATAATAATTTTACTTTCGTTGAATAAAATACTTATCCAATTATTGAATAAAATATTGATGTCTGTTATTTAAGCGTCTAAGTTTGAGAAATAAAATCTACTAATTGCAAATTCTGCAAGCTACATAATAACAAGATATGATTTTTGGTATTCAAGTATAGACATAGACCATTATTTTTTTTAATAAAAAAAACAATTACTGGAATTCAGTCAACTTTATTAGTTTTATTTCAACCTCAACCGGTTTCACACCCCACCTGGGTCATCATCAGGAGGTGAAAGTCAAAACATTTTTTGTATAGTATAACATTAAAATAGTTCTTCCATGTTTGTGTGCTGTGTATGTCACGTTTTCATTGATTTTAAATTATTTATTATTAATTTATATTTTAATGTTAATTTTAATATGTTATACTATACAAAAAATGTTTTGACTTTCATCTCCTGATGATGACCCAGGTGGGGTGTGAAACCGGTTGAGGTTGAAATGAAACTAATAAAGTTGACTGAATTCCAGTAATTGTTTTTTAAAATTAAATTAAAGGCCACAGTCAAGAAAATTAAATTTTATAGACCATTATGTTCTAGAGACGTAATGCCTATGTACAGTAGGTCTTGAAGACAGCATTTATTTTAGCTTGATAGTGGGAAGTGAGAGGGGAGACCAAAGTTGGTGCAATGCAAGTAGCATACTGTAGGAACACTTTTTAAGTGACATTTATTGCCCCCAAGTTGTCACAGTTGGTATGGTAGTTGGTATTGTTGGTATGTTTGACGCACGGTGGTAATTTTTTAATTCTTTTATTCTTGGTAGGTATCGTTACTTGTCATTGTATAGGTAGCACCTATTTTTTGAAAATAATATTGTGACTTTTGATTGTGTTTTTGTGAACATCAACAATGATGCCAATTAAGAACTGTCACTTTTCAAAGCAGAAAAATACAATCCGAATTATACCAACTTTGGCTATACACCTCAAGTAGGTAGTGCTGCTTACGTAGGTACTAGATGAACAAAACTCTAATAACATGTGTACGTTATCAAGTAATACAAGTGAAGTAGATAGAAATAGTAAGCAATGTGATTAAACAAGGATAACCGTTCTTGGCTGGTGGCTGGTTGACTGATAGAGTAAAATTTAAATAGCTAGGACCCTGGACTGCGCGAGAAGGCAGAGCTTGTCATGTACTGTCCGTTTTACAAAAGCGGAGCTAGCGAGTATATGCTGCGCTGCACTTCACTTAATTTTCAAAGAAAACAAATATAACTCAATCACAATCAATTACAAAATTCACAGGGTTACACGAAGCAGAACACTACGAATATCAACATGAGAATAACAGATATTGAAGCTGATGTTCAGTAGAACAGACAGTGGCGTAGTTTTTCATCTATGTTTCTCTCTCTAAGACGAGAATTCGTACTTCGCGCAGGGTTCTAGCTATTTGAATTTTACTCTACCTACCAAAGTCAGTAGCAGTCAGTAGTTAGTTGCGTCAATGTTATTCAAATGTCTGGAATGTCAAAATGACATACAGCAAATCAGAACTAATTTAAACAAAACTAATTAATATAGCGCCGGGGTTCAAAACCTTTCATCTAGTATGTAAGCTATATGATCTAAGGTGCTGGCTTGTATTCACAACAAATGACTGCTGGCGGGATATAAGTCTTCGTGAGTAATTTCCATTGTTCAATTCTCAGTAAAATGGATTAAAAATCATAATGCTTTAACTTTTAACCACTTATAGTTTGTGAAATAAAAACTATAGCGCTAACAGCAAATTGTACAAGCTGAAATAACAAAAAATATGATTTTAGGTAGTATTAAAAAGACAGTAAACTTATCAACTTACGAAAATAACTACAGTCATGTCCACTGGAATCAGTTGTCCTGCTCTAAAATCTGGTTTTTGTTGTAGAGCTTGAATCAGCATTGCGTTTCTCTAATAAAAATTATTTTAAGTTACATACATTATAATGAATATTATATCATGCGTACCGCGTTCACTATTTTTCGGTCAAAGTAGCAAACAGTCCAATCACAAACCAGTGATATAGTTGTATTTAACTGTAATAAACACATAGTATTGATAACATATTAGTATTAATTGAGAATGAGGGTTTAACGAAGGTAATAATTAGTTGCCATGTTAAACTCGTGTAGAATGTAAATTTGAAATGACAATTCCACTCATAGTTTTTCATCCAATCAAAACACAGTATTTTGCAGAATTGTACCAATCACAGACGAACTACAGTGACAATTTTCACTAGTGAAATTTGCCGCGAAGCGTTGCTTGGATATTATGTCAGTTGAGGATTGTTTTAAAAATACATTACTTTTTTTGGAATAAATAAAATAATTCGAGAAATTGTCAAGCCGAATACCATACGTGACTATAGAAAATAAACACTCGTGCTACGCACTCGTGTTTATTTTCGACAAAACAAGCAGTCGTGACCAGACGACAAAAATTGCCGGCAAAATCATAGTCACTAATGGTATTATATATGACAATTTATATACGTTAGCATAGCAAGCAACTAACTATATTGTTTGGATACAGAAAAGAAGGTATGTTAAGCTGGAATAACCCCATTAGCAGAACCGGCCAAAACCAATAGGACTAATTAGTACTCGATTATTACTAATTAATTACCCTAATCTCTAATTTATTACTGTGGTTTTTTAAAGCTAACAAAACCGTACTAGAGCCCCACAAACTCGGTTTTTGTTTTTACTACACTGACAAAGCTAACAAAACCATACTAGAGCCCACAAACTCGGGTTCGTAAAACCGTCGTTAATTTTTAAAAAAACCACAGTAATAAATTAGGGATTAGGGTAAGAAATTAGTAATAATCGAGTACTAATTATCACTATTGGTTTTGGCCGGTTCTGCTAATGGGGTTATTCCAGCTTAACATACCACAGAAAGGATCACAAACAGAAAATTATTTTGACCAAAAACCATAGAGGTAAAATATAAATACTTACTTGTCTCTTTGTAACTTCATTAAATACAGCAGCCATAACGACAAAAAATGATCCAAAGGTTGTCATGAAAATCAATTCGAATAAAAAGTACCCTGTCTTAATGTAGACAAAAATAGCTACTGCGGTACAATAGGCCAATAGGTGAAGTATTAGTAATACTGCTGAAGATGAAGCGCGCATTGACGTAGTTGCCAATTCACAAATAATATAATAAACGTCCATTATTAGTTGTATATTTATAACTTCTGTGTCAATGTTGAATACGCCATCGGTAGAAAACAAAATTTGGTCTATATCTGTATCATTTTCAAACGAAGAATTCGAAATTTCTTTCTTTAATTGTGAATTCAGTTTGTACAATTTATATACGCTAGTCCATGCTGCAGCTATTATTATGAAAAATGCAATATGATATAATATAAGTCCAACATTAGTGCAGAGGCATGCGGAAATAGATACCAACAAATTATCATATGTAAGTAATAGATATGTGTTTGTTAAAATTAGTAAACAGCAAGTACCAAAACTTGTGAACATAGCCAATGCACTGAAATATACATAATTAACATTAATATGCAACTTCTTCAAAATATTGTCAGTTTCATTATAAAGGTGTAATATATGCAAGAAATAATTATTGTTATTTGACTCTGTTGTCCAAGTTAGATATACTGCAGATACACCAATACATAAAGTTACTAGAGAAGGGTGAATAATAATTTCCTTCATGGGTAAATTTGGTTGCAGAAATTTGAAGTAGATAATGCATCCTATAGACAGAAGTAACAGTATGGTGATTGCTGAAAAAAATAAACTATCAATTGAAATTGTAAAAGGTAATTACTAGGGCTCAGATTCTTATGCAAATGCCTATTCGCTAGTTTTATAGGTAACTGGGACAATTAATATCAAAATTATTTTCGCAGTTTTTTAAAATTATTGTCCACTTATGTTGCCTAACATACCTTTTTTTAGATTATTATAAAATGTCGCCTATTTTATTATTTCTGCCTAAATTGTGACCTTATTTGTTCTTTTTTACTTACTCTTTACAATAAAATCAAGTACTTTTATAAAACAATTATTATTCTCCAAAATGCCAAATCATAAGATTAGTACGCTGATCACTTGTGTGAAGTTCATAAAATTATATAAAAATATTTTGTTATATAGAGAATATTGAAAAAAATTACTGCAAACCACAGTGCGGTAAAATTTAATATTTAATTTTTAATTTAATAAGTGACCTAATTCAATTATTGATTTGTCAAAATTTTTATAAAAATGAACAAGTGTCATGTCAAGTATAATATTTAAAACTGAGATTGAGAAAAAATAGTTATTTGTTTAACTAGGCAAAACAAATATTAGATTTGCTGCCGCGACTAGAGTTTCATAGACGAGGCGCAGCCGAGGCTATGAATCTAGCTTAGGCAGTAAATCTGTATTTTTTGCCATGTTAAACACATTATTTTTTCGGCGATTGTTATTAATTAATATTAATTTAGTGATTATTTTAAATAAGTATTGATATGTATCGCAATCAAATTATGTTGCTATGCGTATGCTGACAGTTGCTATGAAAAAACAAAATAGGTTAGGTATGTTGATGTATTTTATAAATGTCAAATTTGTTGATTCACCATAGTAACAATTACTTTTGCTGCCTAGGTTGCAAAAGTGACACTTTGCTGACTGTCAGCTGTAAACAAAACAGCACTTTTAATGTCAATCGCCGGAAAAATAAATGTAATAATACTTGTGATATTTTTACTTCCTTGTACGGAGTAATAAGGAAGTATTGTAATCGCGAAAAATTTCGGTTCTCAGATTTTTACGGAAATATCCGTTTTGACCTTTTCTGAATCCATTATGACTAGTTTCGTCGTGACGTCTGTACGTACGTACGTATGTATGTACGGATGTACGTATGTGTGTCGCATAACTCAAATTCGGTTAGACGTAGAAAGTTGAAATTTTGTATTTAGGACTGTTATAGCATCTAGTTGTGCACCTCCTATTTTTGGTTTCAATCTACAAACCGGAAGTAGTAAATTAAAAAAAATTTTCGATAAATATTTAATTTAAGACAAATTTTTTTATTTTAAATGAAAGATTATGTGATTATTACCTACAATCGGTATTTTATAAATATTTTTGTATCTGGTATCATTTAAGAATAATTAAAGTATATATTTATAATTTAGTATTTCGGTATCTTGTAGTCCATGATCGATTAACATTTGTTACTACGTAAAATTTAAATGTTTATGACATGACAGTGACAATAGTAAAATATGCTTTATATCTTCTTCTGCAGTTTAAATAAAATGACTAAAATATATTTGTGAGTATACTACTATAATAAGTTAAAAGAATTTTTTATATTATTCTACATTTTAGTTATTAAGAAAAGTATGAACACACAAGGAAGTCATGTGGTGTCCACGTCAGATTTTTTCTTTTTCATGTAAAGATATTATCTATTTTTGAGAAATTGTTGAATTTTTCGAATTTTAATAATACTATACTGTATCTACGACTATATTAATAATTAATTTATATTATAAATGGAGAAAACGAAAAGCGCCGAAAAGTTTTATTTGGTAATGATGTAGGTACGTTTAAAAAAACATTCTGTTCTACTACTCTACCTCGCCTCATACCTTGTAATTTTAGTAAACTATATTTCTTTTTCTTGCAGAATGTGACATGTCCATTTATTATCCTTCTGTCGATAGTACAAAAATTAACCAAATCTCCCAAAATAAAGAACCAATCACAAACATCGTACGGGGTGACCACTTCTGCAGTACGATTAAATATTTTTGCTATTTTTGGCAAAATATTTATTTCATAAAATTGAAAAAATTGCTGTATTTTATTAACCATGTCTTCTTTAGAATCGAATCGAATGTATAACTAATGATACCTACGTACATTGAGTGCATTGTTTCACTGAAATGAAAAATTGAACATGAATTAATGATAAAGTAATGAATAATTTGATACAGTATTGCCACTTAGATTGAAAATATTAGTTATAGATTTTATTAAAATAACACAAAACTAATACTTGTTTGGGGAAAAGAGGTTGTGCAGCAAAAGTATTTTCGTTTTGAAAAGAAATTATTCTCTCATTTTTGACTGCTTTCTTTTACTCTTTTTTATATTATACAGATTTTATACTGGAATTAATTTTTTTTCTTGCACATGTACTTATACAATCCTTCTATCAAAATTACAAAAATCAACAAAATTTCGTTGGTAGGCTAAATATCAAATATGAAATAGAAGCGAGAGCCGTACCAAATTTTAGAAATTTATAAATAAATTCATGATAATAAAGAGTGTAATTTTTCCCCATAACATACACATACAATATTGAAAATTTTTAAAATATTTAAACATGTACCTACCTATATTATTTAATCTATTTTATTATAAGTAATAATAAATTTTAAAATATTAGATTAATTTTCGAATAGTTCTAGCAAGAATGGAATTCGCGGGCCGCATTTACAGATCCATTCTTAATTTATTCTGAAGAACTGCATTAGAATAACTGCAATACTTATTCGTATCTATTATGTCAACATTATCATTGTAATGTTGGAAGGTCGAATAATTTATAGAAATTTTTGACACTTAAGGCGGAACTTCAAGGGTCTAGAAATAGTGGTATCATTTATTCGGAATTCAGGGCTTATTTTTAAAGATATTTTAAAATTTTTTGAAGTACTGTAAAGATAAAGGATGGTTCTAAACCCGTCTTAAATTTTTAATAAAAATATCAATTGTTTATATATATATATATATATAAAATTTAAATATTTGTATTATTTTGTTCGATTTATAAATTTACGACTGCTTTAGAACAATTCCTTAACTTTGTAAAAATTATTAAAACTTATTAATAAAATTAGCCAATATTTCATAATAACGAATAAATGACACATATATTTTGACGAAAATCTGCATCTGTTGTTCAATACAAGACATATTACTTTCCTTCTACTCCGATTACCCAGGGTAAGAAATTTTGTAGTGAACTGCATGTCACTGCGTAGAACATATGGTATAGGTTTCGAATGCGGAAAAATTTGATGTACCGCCTAATCTTTTAAATCTTCAAAAAATATCACTTCCGGTGAAGATATTTGTACCAAAATCTAATGAGCTCTTCTTATTCGTATACAATTGTAAAATACCAAATATCAAAATTTTTGGGTAATTCGTATTTGAGTTATGCGACATACGGCATCGGCCCGGACCACACACATACATACAGACATCATCGGGAAACTATCAAAAATGAGTTGTAAGGACCCTAATTCGTGCTCATCCACTAAAAACTCACTACCCGATTTTTTGCATGATTCCAATACCTTCCTTTACAGGTAAGCGGAAGGTAAAAAGGGAAAAGATATAGTCCATGCTGACTGTTTAATAAAATTTAGAATAAATGAGAAAACAATAAGCATACATTTTAAAGATCTACATTAATTAGACATAGCGAAAGATTTGTTTAAATTCTTGTGAAAGTAAGTATTGAATATTCAATAAGTTAATTGCAGTTGAATAAATTCGATCTAAAATGAAATTTGTGTAAACAAACATTATGTAATCCAACACTTCTTAAGCTTTCAACCCGCCCACATTTTGATGATATAAAAGATTATTTTAAGTCAAATTTAAGATCCAGGACAATTAATTTTGGTATTAATTGCAATATGGCTTTCAGGTTCGATGAAATAGTAACTTTTTTATTGACGTTTCGGCAGTCGAAGCTGCCATCTTCAGCAATTTAATTGTCCTCCAACAATATACAGGGTGTTTCAGGATAAAGTTTCCTAACTTAAAATATGGATGTAGGACCTCAAAACAAAAACAAAATTCATTTAGAGATTTTCTCGCAAACGCTTCGTTTGAGAGATATCGGCTTTTGAAGTTACAAGTAGGAATGTGAACAATTTTGTAAAAATATAGGAATATAGGAATTTAAGAACGACTTGACCGATTTAAATATTTCTTTTTTTGTTTTGTTCGCTCTAATACAGGGGTGGGTTTAAAAAGACATTTTTTTAAGAAACCCCAAAAGAATAGCTGAGAAATCGAAAAATTCGAAATTGTTTCTTCTTATGACGAAATGTACAGTAATTTGTCACTTAATTGAACAAAATATTAAACAGATTAGATAATCAGACATTTAAACTACTAAGTTGCCAAAAAGTTAATATAAATATATAATTTTAAATCTAAATCTCAAATTTATTTCTGCTCAAATAAATTTTCTTGATTAATAAAAAATATTAAATTCTAAATTATACACTATAAAATTATATTATATTAGTTGTTGAATAGGAATTTCGAATTCAGTTGTTCCAGGTGGTTTGAAACAGACATTTGTGGATTGTTAGTATTGGTTAATATTAAGTTTTTTTTATTTATTTGATGTTTATAACGATGTCAAATTGCATTGTTGTTTATAACAATGTGTTGTATACCATTCTTATTCCCGGGAATTTCCCTATTTATTCCCTATTTATTTAAAAAAAGAAATTCCCAGTGACACATCGCTACTTACATGAGTGAATTTCAATAAAATTAAAACAAGGATGCGCATAGGTACCTAATATTTCTCTTGTGTAATTTCAGACGCTAATATCTCCTAAATGAAGCGTTTGCGACAAAATCTTCAAATGAATTTTTATTCTTGTTTTGAGCTCCTATATCCATATTTTAAGTTAGGATACATAACCCTGAAACAGCCTGTATATTACAACAATAGCAATAAATGTTTTATGTATGTATTACATTAAGGCGCTACACTTGTGCCAAAAATATAGTGAAAAAGGGAGCTTGCTATATTACAAACTGAGCTCTTGTTAGTACACCTACACTGTTCATATTTTATATATAGATAGTTCAAAGATGACTCTAGAGTGCTAAGAAATTATATTTTTGAAATACTTAATGGTATTTTAGTAATAAATTAGTAAAAATGCAATAATAAGGCCGTAGTTTGTAATATTAAAATGCATAATTTAATTCTTATTTTCTCTAATTGTTGTCGCAACAATATATTGTATGAATTTTTCGATCAAATAATGCTTCGTAATTACTTATGGTAAATTTCAGATTTTTATTTTGAGCAATATAGCCAGATCCGTGAATTTTGATTCTATTGCAGCAATATTGCTTTCAACAAGTGTAGAGCCTTAACCAATTATAAGAGAATATGATTTACTAATAAAATGCAGAAATTGTACAAATTTACAAATTCAAATTCAAGTCGCAAGTTGCTCTATTTACATTTAACTAACATTGCAGTAAAATGTAAATTTTATGTATTTAATCGTGCTCGGAGCTAGTAACTTAATTCTAATGATCGTAAAGTTTCATTGGTTTATTTGCCACGTACTTAGTGTAAATGAAGCAAAGGGAAAGCAAGCAGTAAGAAAATTTGCCGCAACTCTAAAACAATGCTCTTGTGGATAAAATGCATCGATGGTTAATTAAATTCTATGGGAGGAGTAAAACGTATAAGGCGGTCAATATTTAGAATAGTTCGCTAATTAGATACATTAGCGATTAGCTGCTTCAAAGTATAACTGTATTTGGTAGAAACGGCAGAAATATAAAATGTACCAAACCAAAATAAATTAATTGGTTGATATTACATGTACAGTAATGTTCAGAAATAATGCCCAGAAGCCCCACTCCAGAGCCGACAATTTATGAAAAATTCGATATACGTTCGATTGAGTGACGGTGATGATAGATAAGTAGCAAAGGAAAGGTATATTGCTTCTATTCCAAGAAAATAGAACCAAATTTAGAAGAGTATCCTCTTTACCTGAGAAACAAGAAAATACCTTGACTTAGAATTTCGTCAAGTGTATGAAATCCAAATGAATTTTGAACCAGAGAGTTAAACTGTAACTTACAATGTAAGAAATAAACATGTTTAGATTTTTGTTTCAGTTTTAATCTGATTTAATTAACAACTCTAATTAAATAAATTATTTTTTCAATACCTGCATCGAAAACGCCACTTTTCGTCCCTATTATTAGGGACGAAAGTGAGGTATTTCTGACCGGTCAGTAATATTCCTCCCTGGGCAGTAATAGTATATTACATACCGAGCGGGGAAATGGTTAATTACAACCGAGCGTTTCATTAGATGACTGAGGTGCTTGCACCGAAGTCATCTATGAACGCGAGGCTGGAATGAGCCATCCCGCGGGGTATGTATACTATTTTATTCACAATCCAATTGGTTATTGATATGCCCGTTTTAAATATTCATTTTATTCATATTTTATGACAGTTTTATTATAATTTGTTTTGATACTTCAACATAGAGATCTATGAAAAAGTTGCTAGGGTTGCCAGGTAACTTGAAAAAATGTTTATTGATTCTGTCAATAATTAGTTTCTTGCTGCTTTTTATCGAGATCGAGCATATTAATTATCATGTTGTCTGATAGTGAAGATGGTGAAGACGAAAATATTCCTTTAGAACTGCGAGAAGCTGCAAAAAAAGCTTCTGAAAGTGACGTTTACCTAGCTGGAAAACGCTCACTTCCCCGCTAGCCGGGAAGTTTTTTCCGGCTAGCTGGGAAGTAAAGTAAACAATGACTCGCTTCCCAACTGTTTAGAAGGTTGGAAACGCACATATTACCAACCGATTGTGAATAAAAGTAGTTTTCCTCCCGATTTATGCGGGTATCCACTTTATTTTTTCTCCTTAGGGAGGAAAAGTACTTTTTCTCTCGCCTTATGCGGAAATCCACTTTATCTTTTCCTCCCTATAGAGAAAAAATACTTTTCCTCCCGCTTTATGCAGGATTCCAAAATATATTATTTAGATTATTTTTAATTATTATTAGAGATATAACGAATAGTAAATGTGCCGAATAACGAATATAATATATGATTGTCTGTCGAATAACCGAATATTTAGCGAATATTCTGCACCCTTATGGCGCCAAAAAAAGATAAACTTACATCGAATGCAGATAATCTTCTTTTTTACTCCATAATTTTCCGCTTTTAAATTTTAATAACGAATAGTTAATCATTTTTATTCGAAATGAATTTTGAACCAGAGAGTTAAACTGTAACGACCATTTTTTGTGATTTTTTGTTGATACACCTTTGTTTATATATATATTTTTAAATTTATCTTATTTTACGTTCTTTTTTGTTTATTCGACGATCATAACTGTGATATTTCTTTGCATATGGTACTTTTTGTTTTTTACTTCTGACGACCATTTTTTGTAATATTTATTTATTTATTTGAATATAAGATTTATAAAAATATATCGTTATAATGTAATTAAATTACATTATTCTTAAATATGTTTTATTATTAATTTACCTATTATTGTCTTTGTATTACAAAGTTTAGAAATAGATATATGTAAATATAAAAAGCATCGTTTAATTATTTTTTTATGATAATTCTTAACGCATAATTTAATTTGAGTTACTTCACTACAATATGTTTTATAAATAAATAGATATGAATTAATGAGTTCTTATTTTAATGCAGAATTTTGACAATACTAGTGATTCAATAAGAAAGTATCAATCCGAGGTATCATCGAAAGTAGTGAATCCTAATTTACAAAATATTTCAAAATCTGAAGCCTCTGTTTACCGTAGCTAATGTTGTTTTTCCGAGAAAATTGGGAATATAGCTATCTTTTGCTTTGTATCTTCTGCCTCTGTTCATCAACGACTGCAGACGTATTTCGAATTTTTCATAAATCGTCAGCACTGGAGTAGGGAGTCTGGGCATTATTTCTGAACATTACTGTACATTAGTACATTTGAGTTTAGAAATAACATAAATTACCTTAGAACAGAAATAAAAGTAACGCTAAATTTGTTACCGTAATAAGTATTTAAGTGATAATAATTCTCATTCGGTTGCAGTATTGCATCTATACTAAAATTATACCTAAATCGAATCATCAACGACAGCGATGTTAAAACATCAACATTTTTATCTGTCAAACAGTTTGCATATTATGGAAGATTTTGATGTTATTATGGTTGTATCTAACGTATTATAGCTATTAATATAACAAGAATATTATGCGAT
Source organism: Agonum fuliginosum (assembly GCA_947534325.1). Classification (NCBI taxonomy): domain Eukaryota; kingdom Metazoa; phylum Arthropoda; class Insecta; order Coleoptera; family Carabidae; genus Agonum; species Agonum fuliginosum. The sequence goes on along the minus strand of OX384037.1, from coordinate 16,914,414 downwards.
TTATAATACCGAGGATGTTGCTAAGCGACGAGGTGAAACCGAGTATCTTTGGACATCCAAGGGAGCTTAAATCGCATATATTCGCGTTATATTCAAAGCTTAATGGTATCATCAACGACAGCAACAATTTTATCTGTCAATTAGTTGACACTGACAGTTTGCATATTATGGAAGGTTTTGATGTTATTATGGCTGTATCTAACGTATTAAGACGATCCTCTACCGTGCCAGAAAACAGCCAAAAACATGGATTTCGCGCGCCACTCCACAACGTTTATTGTTTTGTTAAATATAATGAAGATAAAAGTACAATCTACAAAATGGTCGATGCAAAATTTTAAAATTTTGCTTTAAAATCGAAATATGTTAAAATGAATTTTGAAAATTTTTGTTATTTTTTGAACACAAATATCTTCTATATTAAAACGAATTTAAAAAATTTGATCGGTTGTTTCGCAGATCCAAGCTTTGTTAACAACATATTACAATTTGAAGTTAATTCACTTATAAATAAAAGCTGTACAGTGGAGCGCAAAAACCTCCTTTTTTAAAATATTGCAGTTTTTTTACAAATATGGGTCTCTAAATTATTTTTTCCCCTCAAACATAAATTACTTGTTATTATTATGTTTAAGAAAACAATAAACGCTATAAAATAGATTCGTAATCAGCATATCAAACTACATATACCCTTAACGTATGTACCTGAAGTTATGAAACACCTTGTATTGTTAAATAGCATCAATATATACAAATTTGCGAAAACATGCTGGAAATTCTAAAACCTCTACCGAGTTATGTAAATTATTTATTTTTCAAATGAAAGAAACATGCACCTACTACTTACTAATTACGATTTTTGAGGTATCCATATTGAACAACTTATCTACTCAAGGTAAAAATTATTTTCCAATAGACCAAACCAGGTAGAATTGATTATGTTTATTTATTTTAATGCTCCAGCATAAGGTTTCATTTTACTTAAAATATTTCTACAAAATCGTATACTCAGTATTGATATAATTAGTGTATCTACACTTACTACTACTACTACTACTACTACTTTAATTACGTGTATTTAATTAAATGCGAAACATTTAATTTAACTCTTTCATAAATCTACGTGAATTCAACATCTGTCCATTTGCACAAGTTTTACATAAGCCAAGCGGAAGTAATTAGGTTCGACGATTATAAGTTTAATTATTTATATTAGGAAAAAAACTACTCAAAAGTTAAATTAATTTTATCGATAATTTGATTACTGTGCGGTTGCAAAAAAGTAGCACGAATACTGAGTTAATATTATGAGTTGCATTCACTAATATCTAACTACATAAATTATGTTCATAGACCTAATTCTTTTTAACTTCTGATAAATTTTATGAAAATATTTTTTTTAATTACAAAATATAGACATTTATTATATAGTTATGTAATTACAAATCTGATGTTTCCTGCAGAAGACCTCCCGTAATACTCTTTTTACTATACACAAATATAAGTATAGGTACTCACATATGTATTTTAATCATTTGATGTGTCACTATTGTCACTGTCAATTAAAATTTACGTAAAAATGTTTAACAATCATGGACTAAGTTACTGGCGACGGCAAAGTTTTTTACAAAGTGGTTTGTAGACCCTGATGAAGGTTTAAGTGAAAACCGAAACGTCGGTTATGAAAGAAGAAGAATATATGTTGTATGATTGATATTTCGAGTTATTTTTGTGAATCGTTTTTGCGTTGTAATGTAATCAGTACATCAAATAATATATAGTACTAGAAAAAATAACATATCTGAATTATAAGCCAACAGTTTTATAAAAATAAATTTAATTGATTCGTAGTAGTAAAATATATTACATTTATTTTTCGATAGTTATCGTTTATCTTTCGATTTGTTTTGTTAATGTTCGTGTCACATAAATATCTGGTAAGAAGGTGCGGTGAAATGTGAACGTAGGTACTACAGAAGTTCCATAGAGCGTGAGAATCACAAACAAGAAACAAGGTTCAAATCTAATCTTTACTGGGTGCAAGGTTATGAACTGAATAGTAGTCCAGTGAAATTAGATTTTTTAGTGGAAAAAATTAGTAGAAAGCTGGATTTTGGTGTACACCTTCCCAGTACCTTTATCAACAATATAATAAAAGTCTCAATTGATTGGACTGGAGCTTCGTCCGCAATTTTGGAAAAATGGTCGCCGTCTATTGTTTTTAATTTTTATCTCGCGTAAATGATCAATATTACGAAAAAACTGTTAATAACATATTGTAGAGCACAATATTTTCTATAAAATGGTATACATTTTTTTTTATGAAAGTGGTACATAGTATTCGAGAAAATCGTGAAAATGTATTTTGAAAAAAACTATAAATTTTGATCAAGTAGTAGTTTATGTCTCATCATACAAAACCGGCTGTAATTTTTTTATGAATAAAAATATTGATTTCCGGTTTGCAGAATTCAATTTCCTGAATACTTTTCTATGAGTAAAATTATTTTCAAATTTTCTGATGCACGGGTTTAGTCACAATTTAAGGATATTTTTACAAAAGTTTAACAAAAAATTAGTTTTTTATTTTACATTTTGGTGATTAATTTACCGTGACTTCTATTTGGATAAAGATATTGACATCGGGATTTCTGCATACGATGCTCTATAAAATTTGTCAAAAGATTATACGAGTTTTAAACGTTTGTAGGTTTTAGTTAGGTCGCAATTTTAAGATTCGTATTCTAGAGACCCTAAAAAGTGCTTATATCTGTCAAAAACTCACACTCGAAAATTTATACCTCTCTTATATGTAGAATAAGAGGCGAGAGGTAAAAACGACAAAAATTCCACTATAATAACATCCACCATTTACAATTGCAATTTGTTAATTCGTAGAAGACAGTAATGCCATAACAGTTTCATTTAACAAACATGTTGTTACATGTTAAAGTTCTGTACGTATTAAGGCCGGAATGTAGCTGTCCACGATTTCGTCGAGAAAAAGGAGAGATATATACAGATTTAGTGTGTCGAACAAAGGCAGCAATAGCGAACGTGCTCTAAAAGTGGCATCGTATTTGTATTATATTGTATTTATAAGACAAAAGAAATAATCAAACGCGTTATTTATATACTGTATAACATGTTACCTACAGTGCGACGCATGAATTTTAATAGATTTTGTATTTAAAATGCCCTAAATTAAACATGTAAAAGTAGTATTTTTCTCTTTATTCGGCATTTTTTTAAAACAATACTATGAAAAAATTTGGAAAAATCGATGTGTCGCACTGTAGAATGAATATTAAATATTGTCGTAAAAAAATTTCAATGATCTTACGTTAGTATTAGATTCAATATTATACAAACCGTAGAGCACTGTTTTCTCATACAGCTACATTCCCGCCTTAACGTGGATTCCTAAAATATTTAAAAATTCAGATTCTACTAACAAATGTATAAATATTTTACAAATCTTTTTGGGTGGAATTTTTTAAATCAGCATCTAATTAAGTTAATGATAAGTACATTATCTTCAATAATAAGTAGGTCCAAAAAACATTTTATTTGGCCTAATAGTAGTAATTATTATTTGTGATATCATTATCATATTTGTCAGTTTTGAAAAAAACAAAAATGTACCGTGACCTTTAGTAAGAATAGAAATTATTGTGTTAGAGAAGATTTCTTTATAAAATCAAGAAATTTGTGAAATTGCTAGTAGTCTTAACTTTTCAAGCAGACATGAAACGTGACAAATTGAACCTAGGTAAGTAAAAACCATGTCTAAACTTTGTGTTTTTGAAATATTACTATTTATACTTTTGATTTTTTGGCAATTACTCTTCTTATATTAAATTTTACTGTGAAATATAAAAACAATTTGAGACAAAATTTTGATTTATTTTAAACAAAAGCTTTGAATTTTATTATGCGATCAAATTCTATAAACCAAAAATCAATTTTCTTACATTACTGAATCAATTTTTAGTCAATATCGTTAAAGAATAATGTAATCATTATCCATAGTTATTTTTATTTTAAACTATCGACATATCGGTGTTTCTTAAATATGTGAACTAATATGCTTCAAATTCTTGAAATAGTTATTTATATAGCCTGTACAGAAGGATTTTTTAATTACGGTTGTGAAATATTATTTTTCGAGTCGCTAGACGAGATTAATAATCACCTGAGTAATGAAATATATTTTTACAACCCAGATATACTTATATTTTTTTAAATGAAATGTGAACATGGTGATCACAGGTTGCAACAACATAATAGCCGATGTCCTGGCCAATTCTCGTCAGCGATTGGTCGAAAATAGATTTGCAACGAATATTAGGCGAATATTCGGTATTCTGCCTATTCGGCACGTTTTTCATTATTCGGCCGAACACCGAATAGTTTGACGTCACATGTATAACATACAATACTTGAACAGCGATTGTCTATTATAACAGTGCTCTATTTAGATATTTTATTGACAGACAAAAAATTGATGTCTATTCTTGAGTTTTTATTTATACCATTATTTCTAAAATATGAAAAATAATGTCAAAAACTGTATTTTGTCATTTTGATAAAAATAAAAATGAACTATTCGTTATTAAAATTTAAAAGCGGCAAATTATGGAGTAAAAATAAGATTCTCTCCATTCAAAGAGGTCTTGTCAATCCTTGTAAGTTTATCATTTGGCAAAAAAGAGTGCAGAATATTCGCCGAATATTCGGTTATTCGGCAGACAGTCCTGCATAATATTCGTTATTCGGTATTCGGCACATTTACTATGCGTTGCATCTCTAGTCGAAAACGGTGGAGCTAAAGTTGTACTTTTCACTACGATTTAGCGGAGCTAAAGTAATTCATTATTGTACGATTTCATAAAAAATGTATTATAAAATATAGTTTTAGTCGATTTTGATAACAGTACATACTTTAGGTTTCATAGTAAATTAACGAACGGGTGTATGATATTGTTTATTTTCGTAACGAGGTAACTGTATGGAATCTGTTGTATTGTATTTTTAATTAGTAAATTTAAGGGTAGTTTTCGCAAGGATACCTAGAAATCAAAGAGGCTAGTAGAAATTGAATTTGCAAGAAGTTGAAAATTGCCCTGTAAAGCAAAACTTAGATTTATAATTATGAATTATGAAATTATAGACAATTTGTATACAGGATGTTTCTATATCTCTGCACGCAACTTTAATAGGTTATATAATTTGATATAGTGATTACAGAAAAAAAGTTATTTATAAAATAAAATTATAAATAGTATCAGACTATCTACAAATAGTCACTTCTTATGTAATAATAAATAAATAAACATTTGTTCAATCCTACTATTGAAATATGTTATTTTTTACTTGGATACAATGCTTGAAACTGTTTTGTTCACTCCAGTTAATCCTATGGTAACGGGTGGGCAAAAGTAGTGGTGTAACATTCGCCCACTCGCCCTTCCATTACGATATTAGAAATAATCTACAATATATTTCATAACATTTATTACATTAAAATTTATATTTATTGAAAACAGGGTGACTTTAGAATAAATGAAAACTGAAAAAAGCAATAATACTTCATCAAGAACTAGTGTTGCCGTCTAGATCAAGACTTTCTAGACTCTTGTCTTGTCTTGTCTAGATTATCAAGACTAGACTGGCAAAAGTCTTGTCTTGAAATTTCAAGACAAGACAAGACTTTGTTATTCTAGATCAAGACTCTTGTCAAAATTCTAGACAATTTTCAAGACTCTTGATTAACGAATAAGTTGGAGGTAATATGAATTTTTTACTCACATAGGTACATTATTAGATATGTTTCAACCAAAATTGAAAGTATTGCTGCCAATTTAAATTAAGAATGTTTACTTGTACTTACCTACTCAATAAATCAATAAATGTAATGATAATAGATACAACATAATATATTCTAGCAATATTTCTATAATTCGAGAAAATTGTTTTATTAAAAAATATAGTGCAATTTTGATAAAATATATGAAGTAGGTACCTTTCAAAATAAGATAACAAAATCTTTTCAAAATCTATGTGAACAAAAACCAAGAAACTATAGATATAGTGATAGACCTTAGGTATAAGAAAAACATAATAATGCATAAAATTTGAAAAGAAAAGCCCATTATTGGTATGCCGGTATGCGTAAATGAGTTACAGCTCAAACAGTTTTGATATAGGCTCACAACACAAAAATACAGGAAAAAATAGCGGTAAAAAAATAAACATATCTTTCTACAATATAAAATAAGTATATAATACGAAGCTCATGCCACTCGGGCTTGAATAGCTTGATAAAGGCGACCCGTAATCCAAGAATTTAAACGTAATATCACGTATGCGCAGGTTAATCAAGAGTCTTGAAAACCTATCTAGAGTCTTGTATCTAGACAAGACAAGAACAAGACTTTTTAATCTAGACTTAGACTTACTAAAGTCTTGTCTTGAAATTTCAAGACAAGACAAGATTTGCAAAGTCTTGTCTTGTCTTGTCTAGACGGCAACACTATCAAGAACTTAATTTACAAACTTCTTCAAATATTTTATTGAAATATATGTAACCATAATGAAGAGGGCGCATACTTCTAAATCAATCCATTTAAATAACTCCCTCTGTCACAACTTTAACGTTTTTTGACTGCATCCGCTGACGGAATTTTTCTATCTTATTTAAATACCTTTCTTTCGATTTTTTAGGCAACAGATTAAACGTAGCAGCATAAGCCTCTTTAAATTATGTCTTCTTAAACAATGACATCATTTTCTTGTGCCATATTTTCACAGTTCAAATTTATAAATGATTTTCAAGACAGTGACATAAACAGTGACCTCTATTAATTATGGACCGGAAAGAAAATATCTGCCCGTGGCTCCAAAAACATCGTATGCAGCCCGCAACAATGCAGAGAGGTTGTCTCTTTCTAACCAACGAAAGTATTGCAATTGCCAAATTTCAGAGCATGCGCAGTTGCATACATTAGAAAGAGATGGCATGTTAAAAAAGACAAGGAAGAACTCTCTCCCATGACAGTTCGCAGGAGCCAGCCCCTTATGTGTTGAAAGTATACGGCTTTCCCGTTCATAATTATTAGAGGTCACTGGACATAAATGAACAATATTTATTTTTATTGACAATTGCGACTGTTTTTATTTACATGAAACATAACAAATAACAACGCAATCCGCCGCCTTTGTTACTTCAAATTTCATGCAAGTTTTAATGTTTAAATAATATTCTTCTCGCAGGATTGAACAAAACGCTATACAGCACTTGTGAAGAAACGAATTTGCTCACTTTGTGTGCTTTTGCACACTCGGCTGCGCCTCGTGCACAAAACTGCCACATGCGTGAGCGAAATTCTTAGTTTCTTCACTTGTACTGTAATATACTATTAAATGGACGTTCAAACCAATGGAACTTATTCACTACCCTTATTTTAGCGAATAATGAAAAAATCACTATATCAAATTATATAACCTATTAAAGTTGCGTGCAGAATTATAGAAACACCCTGTATAGGTATAGCTTAAGTTTTTAACGAAGTCATAAAATAATGAGTATCATATTTTCTTTTTAGTGTTACTTCTCATTTGCTTCTGTACTGGATCACTTAGTAATCCAGTACCGGAAAATTCAAAAGTAGTTCAGATTCATAAGTACACTGGTCACATAGACACAACAACTTCTGCTTCCGATGAAAGTTTAGCCAGATGGACAATTTCAGCAGACTTGCATCGAATGTATCAGGAAGAAGACCCCTATTTCATAATCCTGAAGGTAGGGATAACATTGAAAATGTTTACTTTACTGTACTGTTGCAATTGATTCAAAATACCATGTTCCGATTATTAACAGCTGTAGATTTTGTTCCATTGTGTCTTATAGCCCAGCTAAATAACACAAAAATTTGCTCCAATTTCACAAAAATTGAGGCGAAAATTTTATTGTTTTAAAAGATAGGTATTGACATCTTCTTCAAGAATAGCCAACATCCCGAGCTCTACCCCCTGTGCTTCGCCCCCCACTGCCCCTTTAAGTGGATGAAAATCACATTTTGTCAATTAACCCTTTTCCTTTAACATTTAATTAAAAAATCAAAAGACCAATTTGTAGAGCGGAAAATTATCTTTAAGATAGGTCATAAGCGATTTTCATGAAAACGCATAGTATTCCAGAAAATCATGAAAATATATTTGGACAATTTACAATTGTTTTAAATAGAGTAAAATTTTATCTTATCACACAAAAATAACTACTATTGATTACAATATCGACTTGCAGATTTCAGCATTCCATTTCTAAAGCATTTTTTTAATAAGAAACATTTATTTTAAAACAATTTGGATCTCCAGTTTAAGCACTGTGACTCGCATAAAATTGTGGTAGCATCTTCGGGAAAGCAAGAAACATGAGTATAAAAGCCATTTTACTTTTTAATGTGATATCAGAAATTCAATTTCAGATATCAAAAATTGAATTTTTGATATCTTAAAATAAATTATAGATATCTTAAATTTGTCGAATTCATGATGTCAATAATTCAGTTAGTGATATCAATAATTTATTTAGTGATAACAACATTTCATTTAATGATATCAATAATTCATTTTCAGATATCAATAATTCTATTTAAGATATCTTAAATTCAACAAGTCGTATTCCAGGAGTTATACGTTGTTTTGTTTATTTTATGATATTCTTATGCATTGTTGACAAAATGTAGTCTGATTTATATAAATAAATTATTAGCAAAAATTAATAAAATTATGTTGCATATTTGCATATATTTGTAAACTATTGCATATTTGTTTAGTATATAATCCGCACTCTAATCATAAAGTGATATGGTAAAATTTTTTTAAAACACCCTCTTTCATTCTTCTCAATTGGAATATTGGTACTATTACTATTACGAATCATTCGTTTTTGCAACAATTTACCAAAAGAGTAAATTTTTTTGTTAAGTATGTTTTGCCTTTTAACATTCATCAATATATTTTTTAAATTTTAGTTGGAAAACATCAAGACTAGTATATTTAATGGAAATAGGAGCGACTTACATAACGCCCATGAAAAGGATATACCCGAAGAAGCTAAAATTCTTAAACAAGAATTTGCTTTGAAATTGGTTGTGAATAGCTCAGTGACCTTGAAATTACTCTTCAAACCTAATGAACCACTGTGGTCTAAGAACCTGAAGAAGGGTATTGCAAGTCTACTGGAATTTGACTATGAAAAACCGGAAGTGACATCTGATGGCGAAATTGCACCACCCACGGCACCTAAATTTTACACTGTGGAGGTTAGTATAATTTACAAACAATTAGTATAGGTATCTAAAGAAATCATTATCATTATTTCAGTTTTTAAGGATGCAGAAACTCTCAGTTGCTTATACTGGGCTAAAATTATTTTTAATTTCATTCTGCGTTTGAGAACGCTGCAATCAAGCACTAATTTATCAAATTTTAGAATAAAAAATTGAAATTTTTGAATTTTTTAGATTATTTTTTAAAATTATTTTTATGTTATCTTACATAATATGTTTCCTTAATTTAAAAAAAATGCGTTTGTCACAAGTTATTATAAGTTTCTTGTAGACCGAACCTAGCCGGATTATATGAATATTTATATTATTTGGATCTGCATCCTACGGTTTTTTTAAAGATGATTTCTTAAAATTATTTTTATGTTTTCTTACATAATATGTATCCTTAAACAATTTTATTTAAAAAAAATTGCGTTTGACACAAGTTATTATAAGTTTCTTGTAAACCGGACCTGGCCGGATTGTGTGTATATTAATATTATTTGTATCTACATTATCTTATCATATTTTCCAAATATCCAAATGAACTTTTGCCCTATCTGTCCAAATGAGGTATTTTAATTAAAGATAAAAGAAAAACCTGTCATCACAGTTAGTTCAGTAAATTTGGAATTCTGTCTGGAAAGTTTTGGAGAAATATTTTTTTCTTTCATCCTATATGTTTTTTGGGGTGCTGAACACGAATTTCTGGTTTGCCACCTCATAACTTTACTGCTTAAAAAATTATAACCGAAAAACTATGGAAAAACCGGGTTTCCCCTTGTATTTGGTAGAGGGTTAAACTTTTTGAAAAAATTATAACACCAAATTAAACTAGAGATTTTTCTTACATTTTCCATAACAATAATTTTTTCTAAGATGTAGATCGTTAAAATATAATTGAGCAATTTAAGTCATTTTAAATAAAACCATAATTTTGTTTTTTAAAAGAAAAACTGCTTTTATTTTTGAATAAATCAAGATATCGACTTCCGGTCTTCAATAATTGATTTCTTAGATATTTTTTTGTTATGTAGGTACATAATTTTCAACATTTCGGGAGCACTAGTTTAGCCACAGATCATATATAATTTCTTAATGAAAATAGCGAAATTTTAGTATTTTTTTGTTTATTGAGTTAACGAATTAAAATATTGACCTGTGGGTTCCTGCATTATATTCTCCAAATAATTCTCTTATAAAGTACTTTGTATGAATTTTATTTTAAAGCCTTTGTCAAATCGATGTTCAAATATTTTTCCTCGGAAAAATAATAAAATTTTACATTTATTATTATTTATTGTGTTTGATCAACTGCAGTTTTTTTCAAAAATGTTTAACCCCGAGAAAAATCCGGTGTTTTCATGGTTTTTCGGTTATAACTCTTTAAGCAGGAAAGTTACGAGGTGGCAAACCTGAAATTCGAGTTCAGCACCCCAAAAAATAACAGTGAAAGAAAAAATACTTCTAAAAACATTCCAGGCAGAGTCCCTTTTTGATCTAGATTCACAGGATCACACGTTTTTGCCCTGTATTTTTGAAAACATTGGTACATAAGATGTGGGTTTTAATTCTATGTACTTCTATTATAGAATTTAATCTACGGCGAAGAATGTAAAGTAGAATACACAAGAAAATCTGCCTCCGTACAAAATGGAATCGTTTACGAAAAGAAAATGGATGATTTGAAATGTCAACAACAAGCAATGCAACATTTGACTAGAAATGCAAAAGCTCCAGGAATTAACGACTTCTTTGATAGTCTTGATTACAACCAAACTAAATTACTGACAATTAAGATGAAAGACAATTATCACCATCTGGAGAAACTGGAGACAAAGTCTAGCATGTCTTACAAAACATCACCTAGTGCAAGTCATTCTCAGCAAGTTGACCAAGAGTAAGTTGATCATGTTGTAACATTCAGTATTTTATTTCCCTTGTACGACTAAAGCCTCATTTCCACCAACTGTTTTAATGCTTAAGAACTATGTTTAATGCATAAGAACTAAGAGCAACGCGTAAGAACAAAACTTTGCAAACTCCATACATAAGGCGTAATGCACAAGCATAATGATTGAAATGTGTCATATTTATTATTTGTTTCGAGTTGTCAATTTCTATCTGTTTCTAAATATGGAAATGAATATCTTACTTACGAAATTAATAGTTCTTACACTTCTTAGTATCGCAAAAAATGCCGGTCATGATTAAATTACAAAATTCGACAACAAATGTCATGTCTGTCGAATTAGTCCTTTAAAAAATAGGTGGAAATGGCCATCTAATAAACAATCATTATGCATTACGCCTTACGCACATATCATTATGCATTAAACACTAAAACAGTCGGTGGAAATGAATAAAATAGAGATTTTTTAAAAATATATCATTCCTAAATAAGAAAAATTTATAATACTGTACTATTTTAATAATAACTAGAAATTAACGTCGCTACTGCATTAAAAGCACTTCTATATAAGTTTGTCATACCATGCTATTTTTTAAATACACCTGCATCCTAATTTAAAAATATAGATGAAACAGTATTTTAATTTTGATTCATTTTATAAAGTAGATTGTGTAATGTGTCAAAATATCGAGATTGGATACAATTTCATTATTGTTGCTTAGCAACCTTTGAAACAGCGTGTTTTAGCCTTGTGATTATGCACGCATTTACGTGTTTTAAACATCGATTATGATGCATGTGTAATAAAAAGATCTTTCATCATTGCAATTTGTAGCAGCAACTTTAAAAAATGTGTATTGCATTTGAATCAATCATTATCACAGACTAAGATTCGCAGAAGATATATTTTATTTATACATTTATACATTTAAATAAAAGGGAAGCATTCCGGGCGGCCCAAAACCACGCCGCCTAAAATCCATTACGTCTAATTTTACCCCCACCACAATAGAAGTTGACTACGACAAACCACTCCGCCTAATACCACAACGCCTAATACCACAACGTCTAATTCCATAACGCCTAATGTCCATGCCGCCTAATACCGTAACGCCTAATTCCACGCCGCCTAATACCACACCGCCTAATCCCACGCCGCCTAATTCCACTCCACCTAAAATCTACAACGTCTAATTTTACCCCCACCACTATGTCCACGCCGTATAAACTCGTGAGACATACAACACACAGAACGAGTGAATACGGTGTGGACATAGTGGTGGGAGTGAAATTAGACGTTGTGGATTTTAGGCGGCGTGGAATTAGGCGGCGTGAAATTAGGTGTTATGATATTAGGCGTTGTGGTATTAGGCGGAATGGGCATTAGGAATTGTGGTATTAGGCGTTGTGGTATTAGGCGGGATGGGCATTAGGCGTTGTGGTATTAGACGTTGTGGTATTAGGCGGCGTGGTTTATCGTAGTCAATTTCTATTGTGGTGGGGGTGCAATTAGACGTTATGGATTTTAGGCGGCGTGGAATTACGGAATTAGGCCGCGTGGGTTTTAGGAAGCGTGGTTTTAGGCCGCCCGGAATGCACTGAATAAAAGTGGACATGATTAAAATTAAAACATTTTAGATTAGTTTATTTCATTGACAAAATTAATACAAAATTTTAGAAATATCTTCATACCTATCAGAAAATTTAAACTGTAGATTAATTCACGCTAATTTGACTTTTTTACATAAAATTACCTGCCATATACGCTTTCACCCGTAATCTAAAAATGAACACAAATTATTCAAATTAAAAATTATAGTTTTATAAACAAATTGTACTACTGTAAGTATTTTTACATATTGAATTAGCCGACTTTTCACACAAAACCTTTTAAAATTATTAATTTTGTTTGTTTTATTGTAGACATACATTTATATTCCACGAAAAACACGAATACGAAAAGCGTATTGATGTATCAGAATTTGTTGGTGAAGAACAAGAATACACTTATGAATTCGGAGATGTAGAGGACCCAACTGCAGGCAGACACGTTTACGAACAAGATTCCTCAAAACTTACAAAACAATTCTTCAAACAATTCGATGAATTCAACAAATTATTTACATATTCACCACTACACCTTGAAGCTCAATCCCCTAGAGAATTAATTTATGAAATGTACCTTACATTATCAAAAATTGATGTTTAAGGATTTAAGAGTATGGAGAAAACTGTAGCAGACATGCAAGATTTTGACGAATACGTCTATTTATCTTTGCTCTCTTATATTGGAACAGACGCTTCTGTTGAATATTTAACCAATTTTTACAAAGATAACTTGATTCAAGGAATTGAAGAGTTTTCTGCAAGAATGCTGATTACTTTCCCTCAATATCTAGAAAAACCATCTGATGATAAATTAGTTGCAATGGAAGGATTAATAAACAGCCCCGATTCCTGGAAGAAAATTTCGAAACACGCTGCAGTTTTCGGTTTTGCATCAGGTGTTGCGAATGCTTGTAGGAAAAATGGAATTAGCAAGAAATACAAGAAGAAATACATTGATATGTTCCATAAAAAATACGTTGGTGTGTATTATAGATTTTTAAAAGTACGAGGGATATCCAGAAAATAAGGTTACAAGTGCTCTGAAGGGTGCAGGGAATTTTTTTTCAATGATTGGCACACCTGCGCGGAGGGGGCTCCGTAATGGTCAAACCGAGCCCTGGCTCAATTCAGTCTGTTGAGAAATGTCGTCACAGGAGAAGCTTCCGTCAACCTTCGCAGGGGCCGTTCGCTCCACCTCCTCGGTCATCAATTTGCGTCAAGAGTCCGCGGCCGAAATCCTTCGTCAACTTGTGGTAATGTCATGTCAGCACGTTTACAAATGAGATAGGTTGTTAAAGAAGGTCCCACTAACACTCATGACGAAAAACAACCTAACCCACTTGTAAATGTGCTGACATGATATTACCTCAGGCCCATAGGTTTCCACAAGTTGACGATAGATTTTGGCCGCGGACTCTTGACGCAAAGTGAGGAACTTGATGACCGAGGAGGTGGAGCGAAGGGCCTCTGCGGAGGTTGACGAAAGCTCCTCCTGTGACGACATTTATCAACGGACTGAATTGGGCGGGTGCATGTCACTGCGTCAAATTGCCGTAATGTCAAATACCCGCTGTGTCCAATTGCCGCAATGTCAAATTGCCACTGTGCCAAAACGCATCCCCACCACTTATATACTTGTAATAACGTATGTCGAGAGACTACTGCACATTTATTTCGACACAGAGGCAATTTGACCCAGTGGAAATCAGGCACAACAGCAATATTTAGACATACTGGCAATCGGGCATAGGTTTTGGTATTTACTACACTAACAAAGCTAACAAAACCGTACTAGAGCCCCACAAACTCTGTTTTGGTATTTACTACACTAACAAAGCTAACAAAACCGTACTAGAGCCCCACAGACTCGGTTTTGGTACGTCAAATCTACTGTTGTGCCTGATTTCCACTGGGTCAAATTGCCTTTGTGTCGAAATAAATTTGCAGTAGTCTCTCGACATACGTTATTACAAGTATGTAAGTGGTGGGGATGCGTTTTGGCACAGTGGCAATTTGACATTGCGGCAATTGGACACTGCGGGTATTTGACATTACGGCAATTTGACGCAGTGGCGTGTTCCCAACAATGTTGCCAGATATATGAAAAGCATTTACGCCAACTTTCAACATTAAAAGCGCCACTTTGCGCCAAGTTTAAATTTAATGTTTGACTTGTGTAATAGAAATAAAAAACTGTAATTTTAAAAAAATGTTTATTACAAAATATAATTAGATTTTACCCATTTTGCACAGTCTTTCTTGTTTATTGTCATTTCAAAGTCAAACATAACAAGAATATATCCAAACTTCTTAAAAAAACAAAACTACGAAAACCACTGACTAACAAAACATGGGTTAGTAATTTCACGTATGCATCTAGAGCATTTTTTATTTAAACACATAAAATATGAACGAATAAATAAAATAAAAATTATAGATAAGAAAATTTTTTTTAAATATAACAAAATTAATAAATAAAATTTTAAAAAATCTAAATTTTATTATATTTTCTTGTTGTTTTGCCACCTTTTGGCGACACGCGCCAAGCTAATATTTTGAGAGCCATTATAGATGACCGAGGCGCCACTTTGGCGCAATTGCGCCACATCTGGCAACACTGGTTCCCAATTGGGCCAGGGCTCGGTTATGGTTTGACCGTTTGACCCCCTCCACGCAGTTGTGCCAACCTTTGAAAAAAAATTCCTGCATGCTTCAGAGCACTTGTAACCTTATTTTCTGGACATCCCTCGTATTACTGTTCATATATAGGTTCAAATTAAAAAAAAACTTATTGCGGATGTGATATATAATTATGTCGTAGCTTGATTGTCTTTTTTTATTACACTTGCATAATTTTTTTAGAAAATTTTGAAAATTTAAAAACGTACCGCTGTTAAGCACAATATTATAGAGAATTAATCAAATTATTAGTAAACTAGAGTAAATGCCACACCACCGAAAACCACAGCGTATAAAAACCATACCGCCTAATAACCACACGTCCGAAAAACCACAGCGTATAAAAGTTCCCCCACCACAATGTCCAGCTACCCATATACCAATTTTCACACTTCGATTTGCACATTTGTACCCAAACTAATCAATACTAACAAAACCCTAATTGAGTCCAACAGATCTCCGTTTTTTTTTAAATAAACTAATCAATACTAACAAAACCATAATTGAGTCCAACAGATCTCCGTTTTTTTTAAAATAAACTAATCAATACTAACAAAACCCTAATTGAGTCCAACAGATCTCCGTTTTTTTAATAAACTAATCAATACTACATATAACAAAACCCTAATTGAGTCCAACAGAACTCAGTTTTTTTAAAATAAACTAATCAATACTAACAAAACCCTAATTGAGTCCAACAAAACTACGTTTTTTTTAAAAATAAACTAATCAATACTAACAAAACCCTAATTGAGTCCAACAGAACTCCGTTTTTTTTGACATAAACTAATCAATACTAACAAAACCCAAATTGAGTCCAACATAACTTAAGTTAAGTAAGAAGTTAAGTAGGAGTAAATTATACGCTGTGGACATTGTGGTGGGGGAACTTTTATACGCTGTGGTTTTTGGACGTGTGGTTATTAGGAGGTATGGTTTTTATACGCTGTGGTTTTCGGTGGTGTGGAACACTTCGGTAAACTACGATTGCCTGTCTGTGTGAAGGTGAAGTGTAGCCTTAATCTATTCTATTAAATGAGCAAGGAATTGTATGTTTTTACGGTCATGCTATCTCGAAAACGGCTCTAACGATTTTCTCGAAAGTTGGTATATAAGAGGTTTTCAACCTCAGGAATCTAACGGACTAGCTCAAATTTTCCAGAAAACTCGTTTTCAGCGAGTTTTTCACTGTTCAAAAATACACTAGGTCACGCCTATACCACATCTACTCGAATATTTTACTGTATACACTTCTGAGCGTATCTAATTGCCGCGCTGTGACTCTACCTATGGTCATACCTATTAAATAAAATTTTTGATTCCCACATAAATTTTTACCTGATGTGAGGTGGTCAAAAACTCTACCTACGGCCATACCTATTAAATAAAATTTTTGATTCCCACATAAATTCTTACCTGATGTGAAGTGGTCAAGAACGGCACCTGTGGCCACACCTATTAAATAAAATTTTAGATTTCCATAAATTCTTACCTGATGTAAGGTGGTCTAGAATGGTACCTATGACCATAGGTACCTATTAAATAAAATTTTTGATTCCCATATAAATTCTTACCTGATGTGAGGTGGTCAAGAATGGTACCTATAAAAAAAAATTATTTCCTCATAAATTCTTACCTGATGTGAGGTGGTCAAGAACGGTACCTATGGCCATACCTATTAAATATAATTTTTGATTCCCACAAAAATTCTTACCTGATGTGAGGTGGTCAAAAACTCTACCCATGGCCATGCCTATTAAATAAAATTTTTGATTCCCACATAAATTCTTACCTGATGTGAGGTGGTCAAGAACGGTACCTGTGGCCACACCTATTAAATAAAATTTTAGATTTTCACAAATTCTTACCTGATGTGAGGTAGTCTAGAATGGTACCCTGTTCGTATCTCTTATGGTTCTCGAGAATCCCATGCTTAAACAGTTTCATAGGACAGCCTGCATACAATTTTCAAATAAAATGGGTTTTTTCGGGTTATTTCAGCTGGGTTTTTTCGGGCTGGGCAAAATTGCAACAACCCTGGATACGAAGTTGGTTAACTTAGAAAAAAGTTGCCCCTGTTTTGCCAATTTAGAAATGTTTTTGTTTTCCCACAAAAATGCTTAAGTGAGTAGATATACGCAAAAATGTAAATTTTGCCAATTTCGTTTCTCACCTATAACTTTTTTGTTTGAATTAGTACAAGTTTCTAATTTGCACGTCCTATAGTCAGTTTTTAACAAGGAATAAATAAATAAATAAAAAATTTGATTTCCACATAAATTCTTACCTGATGTGAGGTGGTCAAAAACTCTACCTAAGGCCATACCTATTAAACAAAATTTTTGATTCCCACATAAATTCTTACTTGATGTGAGGTGGTCAAAAACTCTACCTATGGCCATACATATTAAATAAAATTTTTGATTCCCATATAAATTCTTACCTGATGTTAGGTGGCCAAAATCGGTACCTGTGGCCATACCTATTAAATAAAATTTTTGATTCCCATATAAATTCTTACCTGATGTGAGGTGGTCAAGAATGGTATCTATGGCCATACCTATTAAATATAATTTTTGATTCCCACATAAATAAATCTTATCTGATGTGAGGTGGTCTAGAACGGTACCTATGGACGTACCTATTAAATAAAATTTTGATTCCCATATAAATTCTTTCCTGATGTGAGGTGGTCAAGAATGGTACTTATGGCCATACCTATTAAATATAATTTTTGATTCCCATATAAATTCTTACCGAATGTGAGATGGTCAAGAATGGTACCTATGGCCATACCTATTAAATAAAATTTTTGATTCCCACACAAATTTTTACCTGATGTGAGGTGGTCAAGAACGGTACTTATGGCCATATACCTATTAAATAAAATTTTTGATTCCCATATAAATTCTTACCTGATGTGAGGTAGTCCAGAACGGTACCTATGGACATACTTATTAAATAAAATTTTTGATTCCCATATAAATTCTTACCTGATGTGAGTTGGTCAAGAATGGTACCTATGACCATACCTATTAAATATAATTTTTGATTCCCACATAAATTTCTTGCCTGATATGAGATGGTCAAGAACGGTACCTATGGACATACCTATTAAATAAAATTTTTGATTTCCACATAAATTCTTACCTAATGTGAGATGGTCAAGAATGGTACCTATGGCCATACCTATTAAATAAAATTTTTGATTCCCATATAAATTCTTACCTGATGTGAGGTGGTCAAGAATGGTGCCTATGGCCATACGTATTAAATAAAATTTTTGATTCCCACATAAATTCTTACCTGATGTGAGGTGGTCAAGAATGGTACTTATGGCCATACCTGTTAAATAAAATTTTTGATTCCCACATAAATTCTTACCTGATGTCTGGTGGCCAAGAATGGTTCCTATGGCCATACCTAATGCAGAATAATACCGTACCAGATGTTTACCAAGATGAAGATTTTTTCCTTGAAAATTTGGAAGCCTTTACATTAAAAAATCTTCAAATTAGCTTTTAATACTTAAAATCATTTACTTCTGCTTGTTATGTTTTACTGCTGGTTTTTCAAAATTTTTATTACCTAATCATTTGTTATTTTAAAATTTCTTATTTTATATAATTTATTAAATAATATTTATTGTGTTAAAATTGTTTTAATTTTATTTCAACTAAGTATCCATTCCATTCTCCTTTTAAACAGGTAGTCAATTGATCAAAAAATAAATTCACAAAAAAATCACAAAAATGATGATTAAAGACAATTTTATAATTTATTTTCATCCGGAAAAAATACATACATGCAATTTTTAGTCATTTTATAGCATAAGATAAGATATAAAACAAAGCGAGAGTTTGGCTAATGAGACCAGATCGTAGATCGGCATCCCGATATTTACTATAATGTAATCAAGTTTTATTTTGGTAGATGGACAAAGCTATGAAGAAAAAATGGTCTACGTGCTTGGATTGGTAAACATGGCCGAATGTTTGGATTTTGATTTTATGAATAGCATCACAACAAATTCTTCAGAACTAAGCGAATTAAGATCTTTCGCATTAAATGGATTTAAAAAATATTTGATCAACCATTACGATGGTGCTGATCAGGTATATGAAATATATTGGCCCTTAGTTCAAAAGAAAACAGAGCCATTCGAAGTCAGAGTAGCTGCATTGGAATTATTGTTGTCTTCTCCTTTAAGCGAAGAACAGTTTAACACAATCGTACAAAATTACGTTGATGATATAAATGATCCCGAAGATAAACAGCTTGCCAATTATGTACTTACTTCATTGCATTCCATACAGAATACTACTGGATACAAGCATTATGAACCTTTGTAAGTATAGAATTAAAAACTTATTAATTTAATTTCATTACAATTTAAAATATTTAAGCTGTAATTTCTTTTTAATACGAAATGAATTTAGATGCAGTATAATATTTTAAAATGAGCATTAAGAAATTCAATTCGTTGGAGACGTATATCTGTTAATACTTAAGAGGCCCGTCTACTATCTAAAATCCAGCATAAAATGTACCTACTTACGTAGCGAGTGTTTTGTGACCAGTATAAGAATGATAAAAATTTATGTCGACAAGGATTTAATAGAAAAAGAATGGATCTACAGATGTGCCTTTTTAAAATTTTGATTAAAAAATTGTACATGAATATAAAAATTCTGAAAAATTCGAAAAAAATTCCTATTTTATGCAAACTTTATACGGTTATATCTCATGATACAAATTAATTTTTAAATTTTTAAAAGGCACATCTGTAGATTCATTCTTTCTCTATTAAATAAAAACATTATCCTGACGTCAATAATAATCTGACGGTTTACTCGCAACGAAAGCACTTTTACAGTATTTTTCAACTTCAAAATGACATTGCATAGCTAGGATGCGGCAAAGTACGAGTTTCGGGCTGGTTACAGGCAGTCCTAGTAGTGAGGAAAGGAGTGAAATGAAAAAATAAAATAAAATAGAGAATTCTAGGAATTCAGTAAAAACGTAGACGAGCTGCATAAAACACAAAACATCTAAAAATTTCGACCTGTTGTGGTATAAGTAACTTTGTATAAAGTTCAATATGCTTTTAATTATTTAAATCTGATTTAACTTGTAATTTATGTTAGAGCGGCCTTCAGAAATATTGTATTTTAGGTACTTATTATTTTATTCATTATCATTGGGTAAATTCTTTAAAACTGTCATATTTTTTTACCATAATTCAATATTACAAAATTATGAATTTAAACAAATTAATTTCAATTTTAAATACTGTATTTAGAATTAATATAATTGTGCCGGGTGTCTCCTACTGTTATACAGGGTATTTCTATACCTCTGTACAAAACTTTAATAGGTTATATATTTTGATATACTGATTATATATTTTTTTTTCAAAATTCGCAAAAATAAGAGTATGGAAAATTTTAGTGCCACTGGTTTTAAAGTCCATTTAACTGTTTATTAATTAATTATTACATAAGAAGTGACTATTTGTAGATAGTCTGATAGTATTTATAATTTTATTTTATAAATTAACAGTTAAATGGTCGTTCAAACCAATGGAACTAAAATTTTCACTACCCTTATTTTTGCGAATTTTGAAACAAATTTTTTTTTTGTAATCAGTATATCAAATTATATAACCTATTAAAGTTGCGTGCAGAGGTATAAAAACACCTTGTATAGATAAAACAATGTTATTTTTTAAATTTTGTTGTAACTACTTATTAGTTCGAGTTGAAAGTTGAAAATACAAAACTTGTTCAGAATTATAAACTTACCGGATAGTCAAAAAAGCCTCTTTTAATCATTTTAATTAGGGTCACCATCCTCCTTAATGTTAAGTATAACCATGAGGAAGCTACAAGCGTTGGCGAAACGTTGGTTTTTGAATTGAATAAAAATTTTGATCATTGAATGCATTTCTTTGTATTTTTTATTATAAAATGACTTAAGGCGGTTCACTTGTACCAAAAATATAGCGGAAAAGTGACCTCGGCATATTATAAACTGAGCCCTTGCTTTTAAACCTACACTATTTATTTTTTATATATGGCTAGATAGTAGATGTCTCTAGAGTGCTATGAAGTCGAAATCTTCTTATTGCTTAGAGTTTTATTATTAAAAATTAAGGAACATGACCAATTTCACTCATATTTATTCTTATTTTTTCTTTATTTCTGTTCTTAAAATTAACAAAATAGCTCCATAGCACTCTTCACAATCATATAAGTAACGTTTTAGAACAAAGACAAAGATACTATCTTAATATAAACACGTGTATTTTGTAATATTAAATTGAGCAATTTACTTCATTTTTATATACAGTGGTGTCGCTAGTAGTGCGTCGATGTTCGCCAGACATCAAGTCCCGCCTACGGCATGTCGCGGAGAGAGGATCGAGGGGAGGATAGTGAAGCGAAATTATGTTGTGGCTTCTTACTTTGGCTTTCTGAGTATCTGAGTAGTTAAAGGTTTTCAAAATTTCACGAAATTTATTTATTATGGCGAAAAGTGACCGAAATTTAAGCCGTAAACCACGGTTGTCAAAACAACGAAGATCGTTAAAATTAAAACTTAGGCGTTCTCAAAAGAACAAAATATTAAATAAAGATGACAATGCGATTTCGAAAAATAAAGAAGAAAAATCTACAAATGATAGGTAAAATAATACATATTAGTAAAGCTGATGTAGGATCATGCCAGATTATATTATCAGGGCTGATACGAGCCGGGTGCAGGGGGATGCAAATTATTTAATTTGTTTGACATATTTAACTATTATAAAGCTAATATTGCAAATATTTTCTGTAGCCAAAAATTAAATAAATATAGTTTCTTACAATAAATTCGTCGACTATACAATTTTGTGACATTGTAGTAATTTCGAAGCAGATTCTTGAGTTTTTGTTAACATTGTAAGAATATTCGCGTATTTGTATACCAGAGGTGTAGCTGTTTATTCTTGATAAAAATAATAGTCTCGTTAACCATTTGTGGGAATTTTTTTTTCTGATTCTTCGTTTAATTCTTTTATTTTATAAATTTTAATAAATATTTATGTTGTTAAAATATGTTTAATAAGCTTCGGGATTTTGAACCTTATTGGAACAGACAGCAACTACTATGACGCACGATCTTTGGCGTTGGCAGATTTCAAAATTGAATACCTTTGGTACTCGTATATCGTATATGATAATGTTTTTATGAATTCATTATTAATAATTTCGATTTTGGTTAACGACCCTATTAATTTATCTAAAGTCAATACCCATTGGATGCATTGTTTTCTATACAGAGGATTGAAATATTTTTGCCCCGGGCTTCGGGTCCAAAACAGGCTTTCGATGCCGATTTGCTATGGTCCTACCATAACTTTATTGTAATTTTCAAAAATAGGTACCAATTATTATAAAATGTATTAATTTACAGTTGTACTAAAGAAATGCACAATAATGTTGATAAACAAAATAACAGGTACGTACCTACCTATACTATTTATTCATATTTTACCCTATCTTTTCACTTATATTTTTTTTAAGTGACCCGGAATTTGATAAACATATCAGTATAGAAAATAGACATATTTCTTTTCTGGGCAGGTAAATAATAAAATTTTAAAAATTCCTAAAGTAGGTAATATTAACATTAAACTGGTTTTAGTATCTCAGAAAATGACTTAAAAGAAGCCGGATGTAGTTTTTTATCATGTACTACAAATTCGCCATCAATCGAAACAAAGTATATATACCTATATACAGGGTGTCTGTTTATAAATGGACCAGCATTTATCTCGCTTATTTGTTGATTTAGCGTTTTTTGTCAAATACATGATTTATACAGTTCATGTGTAGTAAATGATAGCGGATGTGAATCCTTGGTATCACTTCCGGTTTTTGAGGAAGTCATAGCAAATTTCAAATGGAACATTGTATTTTTATTACGAATTTGAAAAGTACATTAAATTTGCTTTACGGTAGTATAAAAAAGTCATATGTTGTATTATTAAAATATTAAATTACGGGCACTTAAATTATGCACCTATGAACGCTGAAATAAGTAAGCCTTGCCGCGAAACAAAAACAATAGTTGAAAGCAGTTACCTGTCAACATTTTGAACATCTTTTATAAAATTAAAGTTAGGTACTCCCGCGGGAGTACCTCGCGAGGTACTCTAATAAATTAATTGTTTCTTAATTATTCATAATACGCGTTTTCTTTATTATAATTAGATTTAAGAGATATTTTATTGTAATTTACATTGATTGTTGACAGGTACCTAACTGTTTTCAACTATTGTTTTTGTTTTGCGGCAAGGCTTACTTATTTCAGCGTTCATAGGTGCATAATTTAAGTGCCCGTAATTTAATATTTTAATAATACAACATATGACTCACGTGTATTATTTCCAAGTACAAGGTCAATTACACATAACAAGGAAACTGTTTTGTTACTTTATATTTTGGACTCCTAAAGGAATGCTGGTTGATAAAGTATGTGTAAATTATAAGCAGGTACGTACCTGTGTTATAAAAACTATCAAACTATTTATTTTTATAGATATGCTATGATGAGGACTTCTGGAAAAATATATGTCGCCCAAATTAAATTATCTTTACTATAACTGCCTTTTACCAGATATAATAGATAGTAGACAAAAACGAAATTTACCTCTAAGAGATATAAAGATGAATGATTTATATTTATAAAAGTTTGTAACCTGCAACAATCATTCCAAATAAACAATTTTTTCTTATAAATGCATGATTTTTATTAATCAACGAATTATTGGTTGCGTTCAAAACACGTAATATTGTATTATATTGCCCAGCTCTAAGTTTTACCAAAATGCAAAACAGAATTAAAAGAAAAAATTATTTTCACTCTTCTAGGTAAATAATATTTACGTAGAATTGCTTTAAAATGAATATAAAAATAATAACATCATTCTATAAACGAAAAAACCTTGGGATTTAGTAGTGCTAATCAATATTAAGTGAACTGACTGCACCCGCTTCTCCCTGAAAACAGTTCGATTGTTGTTGTCGATACAATTGTGGTGAACATTTAAAGCGGTACTAGCCTAATTTATTATGGAATAAAATTTAATAAATTTCAAATTAAGAAGGTATGACCAACGGAAAAATATTGTAACTAACTCATTTGTTAATAGGCGATTAATAATCTCAACAATTAACGCGTTTGCTTCTCTCACGCGTTAAAATGTCTCAATTATTAATCGCCCTCATTAACACACTAGTTTGTTAAATAACTATTAATATTTCAATTTTCAATCAAACAGTATCGTACTAGATAAATAAATCTATCTGTACTTAAAATTTTAACTGAATACTTCCAATATATTAATATTACAAGATATGTTTCAAATACAAATGCAAAATTTTAAATATCTACAAACGAATGAGCTGTTATTTTTCTGCTTCCTCCTGATTGGCTGATTGAAATTTAGGGAGTAGGAGTTGTGCCAGCCTCTTTGCTCGCTTATCGCTACCTCGCCCTTTACACTTACAAAACCATAGATGGTACGTGAAAGCACGTGTTACGCCTTAAGCCTGTTTTACATTACACTAAATCTTGAACAAGATATTGTTCAATTTTTGAAACAATCTAAATTGTGCAGTATCATACAGCAAATTGTTTGCAATATCGCATTGCTTCGTAAATTGTCTGAAAAAATAGATAAGCACGGCTGTTAAATTATTATTATTTGCGAACTGCGCAGAATCACAAACTAAATATTGTAGGTAGGTATATAAAATTGTCTCAGTAGAAAACACAGTTCATTAAAAACAAAGCAATTTATTGTTCAAGATATTGTTCAATTTGTTACGCAATTTCTTGTTCAATATTTAGCGTAGTGTAAAACAGCCATTACTCCAGTCACTATTATTTGTTACTAATATTAATATTTGATATTTTCAGAGCAGCACTGGCATCCGAAGCAATAAAAACAGCAACTCTGTTCCAAATGTTGGAGCTGCATATGAAGCTCGTATTATAACAGACACAAACACAAATCTCATCAATACTGTTGAAATAACATTCAATCATTTTGGAAATTCTTTTAACTTTGGAACTTATACTCTACATCTGAAATTAAATGGATTGCTTGACAATCATTTTCTACGCAAATATGAGGGGCATAACTCATATCCGCCTCTTCCAGAATTGTTAAAATTATTACAGGATAATAACTTTAAAATCAAAGATTTCATTCCAGAAGGACATATTGACTTAGTTTTACTAAAAAATAATGCTGCTGTTTATGCTAGACATTGGGATTCCTTGGAAAGTTTGGACGGACCTGAAATATGTAAGTTAAAATTTTTTAAATTCTTCCGATTGCAACAGAAAGAATTAAAACAAATAAATATTAATTAGACATAAGCCCGTCTGACACGATACAAAGTTTTGTACAAAATTTAATATTAAATTTTGATACGAAATATATCGGATCTTTTCAGACGGACTTTGTATGAATTTTTTTTATAAAAGTCTCTTTATATTAAGTTTTTGTACGAAATATTTAGGACAGGTTCTAATTTCTTGTACGAAATGTCAAACTGTTCACTAGTAAGCCTTAGAAAATTTCGATATGCTAAAGAATCTTTGATTTGATTGTAGTGTCAAAATTATTTTTAGGATTTTCTCGAA
Organism: Agonum fuliginosum; assembly: GCA_947534325.1. Lineage (NCBI taxonomy): Eukaryota > Metazoa > Arthropoda > Insecta > Coleoptera > Carabidae > Agonum > Agonum fuliginosum. Next base: position 16,888,179 of record OX384037.1, on the reverse strand, counting down.
AACTATACGTTTATATGAAAATCGGTTATGATCAATTTTAGAGAATTTTGAGCTCCATAGAAAACAATGTTCCTCATGATAAACTAATTAGAAGAAAATCACTAAAAATTAAGAAAAATTGTTTTTTTTTCAATATTAAGTGCCCCAGCTAGAATGTTTCTGATTTTGAATAATTTAATATAAGAAACAGTTTTTAAAAAAGTTCACAAATATCGAATCTGTTTTGGTGGGCTTAGAAGTAAAATCCTTAATTGACTCGACTAATAGGTAGAAATAGAATAACTAAGTATTTTTCGCGCTACCGGTAAGGTTTTCTCCTACACTGGGTCGTGTGTTTTTTTATCTTTTTATTAAATTTTATATGGGATATTTCAATAAGAATGCGAACCTAAAAAATTTTTTGTACCGTCAACCGGGGTAAAGTGAATCATATGGGGCAAAGTGGATCTTTAGCACCATTTTGTAAATATTAGTGCGCAGGTCGCTTCCTATTCCATGTAAGATCACGTCGAGGTCACCACGCATGAACAAAAAAGAGGTTTTTTTGATTCACTTTACCCCGGTTGACGGTACTTAAACAACGGTGCACTTGTGAGTGATTTGCACGTTGTTGTATGGACACTAAGTGATTAAAAGTGATTTTGTTTAATATTTGAAAATATTTCAAAAGATATTGAGTTTAAAATTTGTTCATTGTAGTTTATTTGTTGTGTAAATATAAATTAACTTACTATTTATTGCATACTTTATATGATAAGAGTCATTGTAGGTATTCTGTACACAACTAAGCTAGAAAGATAATAGAATGAATACACTAAATATAAACTAAAAGGAATATAAATTAATGTTAGTGGAACTAATATACAACAACTATTATTTTATACTACACTAAGTAAAATCTAAACTATGTAGATAACCTAAACAACCACTTGCTGAATAATGTACTTAAAATGCAAAATAAAAACAAATTTACAACGAAAACTACAACAATAGAAAACATACAATATTCTATCAAAATTAGTAGCATACACACAATGAAGAAAAACCATACAGAAGAAAAATACAACAAAATAATACACACTGCAATGCTATGCTTATGGAAGCCAAAGTAAAGTGCACCATTGTTCAGAGTTTCACATAGGTGAACAACGCCATCTCTAAGTAGTGCAATATCCCAAAGTTTGAATTATTTAGGTACTTTGTTTTAAATTTTATCAATTTGATATATTTTTTAATGTTTTAGTTAATGAATTGGCTGAATTTGTCGTGAATTCCAAATATTTCAATTTGGTAGTAAATGATTACGTTCATATACCTTCAGACATAGGAACACCTATTATAATTACAAATTATATGGTTGATATTTCAAAGTTCGACAGAGAGAGTTCTAAAAGTGTTACCTACAGGTAAGAATATTTTTAATATGTTTATGTTGAGGGAAAAGATTATAAATTTAAGTAAATATTTGTTTTTTCATTTTAAGGTCTATGTCGTACTACGATACATGGATCCAAGCCTACAATCCGTTAGCTGATGCGCACATTGACAACTACAAGTATTATCTCGTCGAAAATAGTTTAAAATTAAACATTACAGTGAACAACAAAATCCGTCCAATCTTAAGGTACTAGTAATATACTTAGCGTGTAGTAGTAGTGTAGTTCCTTATTAAATTAATTACTCGTGCATTTCGAGTGCTTTATCAACCAAATTTTGGTTACAGTATACTAGTTATATGTACCGTCTTTTCTGATTTTTCGCACTTGTTTTGAATAATAGAAAGTCTAGAAAAACATCAAAAATCGTAGTTTACTCTTTTGTCAATTAGAATATCGTTTTCAAAAAAAAAATCTACATTTGTATCTTAACATTGGATTGTCAATATTTTTTCAAAAACTATTCCCAATTTCTAATTAAAAAAAAATCAAATTTTGAAATTAGTTTTTTTTGAGAATTTTGAAATTTTTGAATCAATCCGATGTTAAGCATAAAATTATAGACATTTTTTGTAAATAATTTTTTTCTCTAAAGTGCACCTGAATTAAGTTATTAGTAAAGTACGAACGACACTTTTATAGGATGTATATCGGGACCTTAACATGGGTAAACGAAAAAGATACTTTCACTCAAGTCTGGGACAATAATATGGGAGTATCAGTAGAAGAAGAGGATAGACTTAAAGAATACTGTGCAACATGTCCAGTAGATCTTGAAATAAGTAGAGATAATTTTCAATCCTATACAAACGTGAGACACAGTTTTACTGTTAACGACTTAGTTTTAAAAATTATTGTTCTATTTTAGAATCTTGAACCAATTGGAGCTAATTTTGATATGATGATATACAGACACGAAGAGAATCATCAACGTGGCAAAGTTTTAGAGGAATTCTGGACAGAAAACTTGCATCAATATAATATAGAGTAAGTAAATATACTCATTTTAGTACGTTAATGGCCATTTGTACCGCTTCTACTTAAATTATTTATTATTGCTACAAGGCAAGTTTTTCCTAAATAGCTTTATTTCTAGAAACTGTCATCAAAATCTTTTAATACCTACCATTATTATGAGGAAACTAATTAATTTATCGAGAACATTCGTTTATTTACATTACAAAGTTTGTGTGGTGTAAAACCGGTGTTACATCAACCAACATAAACGATCAGTCTAAAGGCGGGTTTACATTGGTCGTGTAAATGTGTTAGTTACTAGTACTATTAGTTCACCAGACCGCTACTCATCCAATGTAGCCAACAGAAGCTAGTACCAGTACTAGTACTAGTACAAGTAGTTGGGGTAGTGAAGTAACTAACCTTCCGGGTTAGCTACTCACCTACTAGCCTTCCTCTTCCACATACATTCTGCACTATCCACTACACTCATCTCTGCACTATACCAATGTAAACAGTCACTAGTGATTAGGGATGTACTAGTGTGTTTTGACGTCTCATTTAAAAGATAATTGTTTTATAGTTAAATTCGGTATTTTTACTTTATTAAAATGAAAAAGTGGTCTTAAACGAAGACAATAAAGTTTGTAGAACTATATCGTGATCATGAGTGTTTGTGGGATGTCGATAAATTTTGATATCTTTACTTTATTTCGTTTAATAATAGTTTTTGTACAAGATGATATACAACCACGAAAAGAATTCATTTTGTCACCTACAGAACAACTTGTACTGGTACTAGAACTATAGCTAGTCGTCTAAATTGTATTTCTGGTGTAAACACCTACTAGCCTAGCGCTTAGTTGAGTATACTAGTATAGCCCGCTACTTGCACCAGTAACTGTCTCAGTTACTCCTCCAATGTAAACGCGGCTTTAGCATTCCAACTTCAGATTTGGCCGATTAGTTTTTAAATTGGAGTATAAAATTTTCACTATCCTTGCTAATTTTAAAATTTTTTTTTTCTATAATCAGTATATCCAATTATATAACCTATTATTTGCATGCAGAGGTATAGAAACACCCTGTATTATGGAAAACATGAAGCTGTTTTTAAACTGGACTGATGTTTACTCTATCATATTTGACGTAATTTCAATCGATGCTGATAATGAGAAAGGTTTTCTGCTTCTCAAAACCTATGTAAAATAAAGAAAAATTATCAGGATCCTGAAGCTTTTCTGCTCCACTTAATAATAAAGCTAGTGATTTTAAATATATTTTATAGAAAACATTTTGATGGCTGGTTCTAGGTTTTTTTAAAAAACTTTTCTCCTGTGAACTTGGGCGTAAGAAGATATTAAAATAATATTAAGAATAAAAAATTTGTTATTTTTAGCGCTTTTCCGTATGCTGGACCAATCTTATTCGTTGCAAATTTTTTTAATTATAAATTTTGGTTAAAACCAGATCTAACTAAAGGTTCCATGCGAAGCAGATCATTTAATGATGAAGTAACTGAGGTATGTTGCTATGTTGATTCATTTTTGTTCTTACTGAATTTAGCAAGATCTAGATATATTTTCATTTAAAATAATAATACGAGTATACATCCATGATCTGTATTTAAACTGATATATGAAAATGAGTTTTGCTCAGCAGAAATTAGATTTACCATACCAACATTATCGATAGTGTTGTCGATAGTTAATTGATACTTTAGATAGTTTTTGTTGCTGACAGTATTTTTGCTAAAATATAATATAATTTTTACATAATGCTACCTAAAAGTTAAAAAGTGGCATGGTATCAGACAAATTTCATGGGTAAAACTGCAAAATGTTTTTTGTCACTTTGAGTTTTATTTATTTAATTATACTTTGTTACCATCAAATGTATAATAAATATAATATAAAATATTTTTAAAACAAAATGTAATAAGTACTGGCGGTATTGTAATATTTTAAGCAACTCGTAACACCACACTCACATAAAAAATCTGACGTGGCCACCACAAAACCTCCCGCCCGCTCCCGCCATACCTACTTTATTCATTTTACTTATTACCTATACAAATATATTAATATATAAGTACTATTGCTACTGCTACTACTCAAATATTTTAGTCATTTTATTTACACTGATATAAACGATATTTAACTATTGCCAGTGTGACTGTCATGTCATAATCATTTAAATTTGGTTGGTATTTAAATGTTTGATATTTTTGGAGTTATCGTGTCCGAAAAAATTGTAACATACGAACGAACAAACGAACGCACACACACACAGACATCATCTCAAAAATGTGTAATTCGTATTCTAGAGACCCTAAAACGTGCTTATCTGCCAAAAACTCATAGTCGAAAACTTTGAACCGTCACAATACCTCTCTTAGAATATGAGGCGAGAGGTAAAAATAATAATCTATCGATATGTTGTTTTCATAATTTTGTAATTTTTAGACTACTTTGAAAATAGACTACTCTTACCCCACTAAGAACTCTTTTGGGGCCGAATATAGGACACTGATTAGTTCCGATATAACTGTTGAAGATGTAGATGAAAAAGAATTAAGTTCCATCAGTATGATGGTATCATATGATTGGAATTCACACTTTGTACATGAGAATACTACGAAGAAAATCGGAAATAGAAATACTTTCTTTAATTTCGTATACAAACCATACGAAGCGAATAGCTCTTTCAAAGTAAGTAAGGGGAAAACTACAATCTGACTTTTCTATTATTTTCATTAAGAGGAATCCCCACTAGTTTTGAAGATCCATTTAACGAATGAAGCGATGCCGTCACAAACCATTGTTACCCATTGTGACGACATCGGTTGATTCGATGAATGAACCGTATTTAGCCATTTTCTACTACAAAAGGGGTTTCGTTGGGCACATGAAATTACCACTAATTTTAAATATTTTTAAACAATTTTTTTTTAAATGAAAGATTAAAGTCTAGGCTATGTCCGCTTAGTGTCACTTTTTTAATTTTTACTTTAGTTTTTACCTTCCGCTTACCTGTAAAGGAAGGTATTGGAATCATGCAAAAAATCGGGTAGTGAATTTTTAGTGGATGAGCACGAATTAGGGTCCTTACAACTCATTTTTGATAGTTTCACGATGATGTCTGTGTGTATGTGTGTGTGTGTGTGTGTGTGTGTGTGTGTGTGTGTGTGTGTGTGTGTGTGTGTGTGTGTGTGTGTGTGTGTGGTCAAGGCCGGTTGTTAGTTGCATAACTCAAATACGAATTACCCGAAAATTTTGATATTTGGTATTTAACATTTGTATATAAATTGGAAGAGCTCCCCAGATTTTGGTACAAATATCTTCATCGGAAGTGATATTTTTTGAAGATTGAAAAGGTTAATTGTCAAAATTGTATATAAATTTGGAAAAATATAGTATTTATTTGTAATAAGAATAAGAGAAAAAGTTATTTGCAACTTACGTTATAAAAAAATTGTCTTTATTTAGTAGCATTAAAGAACGGCAATAAAATTTAAAAAATAAATTTATCAAATAAAACGTTGATATCTTGTAATCTATGATCGGTTGATTTTTGTTTCTGCGTAAAAAATATTGACAGGTGAGACGGGTGACAAGTTGGCATATTAGCGCTATATAAGTCCTAAGTAAGATATTAAATGTAGTAATTGAACGGAGGATGGCTTCAACACAGCAGAGTTTGCCTGTGAATGAATCTTTTTATTCAGGTGATGCAAATTTCTGTGTTTGAATATTTTAGATTTCTATTTGTATATTTTAAATGGGCACCGGATTGTACGTATACATTTCTGTTTAAAGTCTAGATATGGCGGAAGGTTGTGTGATGGCCACGTCAGATTTTTTAATATTTTATCTTCAAAGTTCTTAAAATTTTACTTACTTTGGAGCTTAAAAAATACATGTAAAAATTTAAATTAAAAAAATGGCACTAGACAGACCTAGAGACATCTTTTATCTTTAAATTTAAAAAAAGAGCAAACAAATCGGACCAAAATTAATGTCAATTTCATGGGCCCAACGAGAACATATTTTTGCTTAATTTTGTAGGGGTGGGCATTCCTCTTAAGATTCACATACGAGGGCTGATCAAAACGTTCCGGAACTTTTTGAATTGCGAGCCAACGGATCGTCGGAAAGCGGTACGGTTTTCAGCATTAGTTTTCGTAACTCTTCTTAAACAGGAATTTTTTTTTGTAAAACAGTAGAAAATTCTTTGTTGAGAAGTAACAGTCATTTTTGTGAACATGTTTTTCGTGTTTGACAATTTTGTGATCTTTGGTCAAATGTGGGTCAAATGAATCAAAAAGAAGAGTGACGCGTTTGTGTGAAGTTGAATACAACTTTTATAGAAACTTTTGGGTGCTGCAAGAGGCTATTGGGGATGAATGTCTGAGTCGATGATGATTTCATGAGTAGTTCAAGAATTTTAAACAAGGCCGGACATCGTCAAAACACAATCTTTGTTCAGGACGCTCCTCAACTTCGACTGACGACGATCATGTTGCCAGAGTAAACGTTCTCATGCGATCAAATCGTCGATTAACCATATTTGAAATTGACAAAATTAAAGAAAAATCGCCAAACACGAAAAACATGTTCCACAAAAACGACTATTACTTCTCAACAAAGAATTTTCTACTGTTTTACAAAAAAAATTCCTGCTCAAGAAGAGTTACGAAAACTAATGCTGAAAACCGTATCGCTTTCCGAACATATTTGAAATTGACAAAATTAAAGAAAAATCGCCAAACACGAAAAACATGTTCCACAAAAACGACTATTACTTCTCAACAAAGAATTTTCTACTGTTTTACAAAAAAATTCCTGCTCAAGAAGAGTTGGCGCGCTATTCAAAAAGTTCCGGAACTTCTTGATCAGCCCTCTATATTGAATTATAATAAGACTAGCATCTGAAGTTCCCTTTCTATTAATAGATTAGTGTTCAATATTTAAATTAGTATTAATATTATTGTATGTATACAGGTTGGTGGAGGAGAAATGCGAACACAGGGAAATATATGACAATGGAGTTATCATGCTAGGCATCTTGATATACGTGGAATAAGTACTGTCAATGTGAAAGTACCTGTCATATTATTGAAATTTTTATTTTCATTAAAATATTTTCTTTGCATAATAATGTTTGTGTACGAGCAGAACGAGAAAGTTTACATGCACTTTTAAATTTTATTATTATTTCTGTTTTTGATTACTCTTTTTGCCACACAAATTCACATTACTTCGTTTGGACACTACTACAAAATATATCAAGATACCTGGCATGAAAGTTCGATTGTCATGTATGTTCCCTATGTTCGCATTTCACCTCCACCAACCTGTATAGTATTTCATAATCATTTAACAATTATGCTTTTTATAGATTTGTGGAGATGGAGATTCATATTTTCCAGCAATTAGAGATGATAGATTAAGCATAAAGCCATATGAAGATACAGTTACTAAAACTGTATTTAAATATGATACCAATATGTATGGTTTAACATCACAATGTACATCTCCAGATTATACCTACATCTTTAAAGAAATATTTTCGGTAAGGATCAACCACGTTGTATAAACTATAATAGCTCATGACAGATGATGGTCTCCGATATAGCATGCCTTTAGGAGGATAGAATATTGACCCTATGACAACAAAGAAAAGCAGGTATTAAACCCTTGCTCGCTTTCCGGTCATATGGAAAATTACATTTTCCACTTGCACAAAAATGTTTTGTTTTTCTCTGATTTTAATATATGCCCTTTTAGCAAAAGAAACTTAAACATATTTAAAGTCTTAAAAATTATAGGCATGTGATTCGCAGGATTCCAAAGAGCTCAAACGGTCACGTGATCTTGTAATAAAAAATATGATTTTCCGCGTTTTCATACAGCATGCCGATGAAAAGAATTAATATTTGTGTCATAAACACCTATAACCAAATTGGCATGCAGTCCTCGTTGGCCCAAGGATAGAAAATATCGGAAAAGTTTTGTGCAAGTGGAAATGCAATTTTCCACATGACCGGAAAGTGTGTAAGTGTTTAATACCCATTTTTCTATGCTATCCTCCAAAAGACATGCTGTATGAAATCGGAGACCATCACCTGTCATGATCTCCCGGTCTATAAATGAACTCACTATGGAGACTGAAATATCTCTGAAGTGGGCAATTTGTAAAAACAATTATCCATCAACTTGATAGAGTTTTTTTTATTCAATTTCAGACTACTGACAAAAAGAACAATCTGAACGATAAGGATTATGAAAAATGCATTGCAGATTCTAAAGACTTGAAATACACTGCACCTACTGAAGAATGTAAACGAGTTTCTAATAAATTTACAGAATACGACAATTATGTACTATATTGGACAGCTGTCGTAAGTATATTAAACATAAATAATAAAGCTAGTAATTAAAATAATATCACGATATTTGGAACGCTTGTTGGAATGACTGGAATTCAGGTTGTGAAAAAAATAGTTTTTTTTTAAAATCTAAAATCAGATTTTTTTGAATTAAATCAAATTATTTTTCGAGTCGCATATCAAAATGCTTGTATTTTTCTGAATTTTTCAACTACTATAACAGTAAAAGCATTCAAATTTTTAAAAATATTACAATTATTATTATTATTCTATTTGTTCACTTATTAATTATTTAATGTTATATGAAAACGGAATAGTATAGATTAATGTTCTGTAGAAAACATATAGTAGATACTTTTCTTATTGGGTTTTGTTCTGAATAAATTGTATATTTTTACATGTTGTTTGTTTTGAAAATATATTTTTGTCGAACGCGAACGAAAATTGCAGCCCGAATGAAGGGAGACTTGCAATTATTGTTTGAGTTCGACAAAATTTTTGTGAAATATCATATAAAGTAAAACTCTGTTGCAAAGTGTCCAAAAGTGTGCGACAAAGTACTTTGTCGAACGCTTAGATACTTTGCAACGCAGTTACGACAAACAGCTGTTTTCAGAATTAAAAACAATGTAGAAACATGAACTTTCAGAAGCAGGAGTAGAAAAATGTATGAGTGGAATAGTCTCTAAAATGTATCATTTTTAAAAATAAAAACTACATCAGATTGGCTGAACCATTTCAAAAATGTTGTCGATGGCATGAATCATAAGTGTAGATGCAATGATGCAATAAAAAACGTGCGACGAAAATTTTAATGTCACATTGTAAAATGATTTATTTCTACTTTTTATTTTAGGAACATATCGAAGACCATAATGAAACCGTTCAAGAAGAAAGAAAACTAATTGAATATTCTCGTGTTTCTGACGATAAAGTTCGATTAGGTTTTACAAGTTTTACTGATTTGGCGAAGTTTGGAATGAAAAATAAATTTAGCGTTGAATTTTACCATCCCGAAATGATTATGAACCCGTTATGGTTATCTTATAGTAGAGATGAAGCTGTGAATCAATTATGGTTAACTTATAGTAGAGATGAAGCTTTCGATGCTGCGCAAACTCGTAAGTAAATTAAACATTAAATGATTCTTTTTATCATTGTTGTAACCGGTGAAAAGACAATACCGGTAATTAATCTAGTTTAGGAGAAAAATCAAGTTTAATCTACCCGACAACGTGGTCTAGTACGTTAACTGGCTACGGCCGCCTAACGTGCTGTGACGTCAGTCAAGGTGAGATCGATGGTTCGAGTCTCCGTCGGGCGACAATGTGTGATTTGTCGTAAAACTAAAAATGCCCAAGGTCTGGCATTCAATCACACTCGGGTGTTACAAGCTATCCACTTGTTCACCCTGTAGTCCTGTAGTCCTGGTTGCACAAAGAATATCTCCGCTGCCGCTGTGGTTGAAACCACAGATCGACGCACGGATTGAGATTCTGACTGCACCAAGATGAATGGGTAAATAGAGCAAGAGAATATGGAGACTGATCCCCTGCGATAAAAGGATCTAGAAAGCTTCATGAGAAGCGGCGCTACTCCCACGGCAGTGTTAAGCCACTATATATATATATATATATATATATATATATATATATATATATATATATATATATATATATATATATATATATATATATATATATATATATATATAGGGTGTAACACGAAATGCGGGCCATAGGCGTTTAACATGGTAAATCAGTTTTTCCGTTCGCATTGCTTCCCTAATTATTTTAGACAAAAATGTTTCAAATAAATGTTGTTGTTCAAATAAATGTTATAATAAACATTGTTATCGGCACGAAAAGAAAACACGTTCGTTTCTAACTTTTATAGAAAAAATACTACTACAGCGACAAAAACGTGTTTTCGTACCGGAATAGTAGACACTTCCAGCTATCCAACGCTGCATTCGTTTCCCATCCTGTCCCTCTAGGACGCCTACTGCGCAGTCTCATTATTTAATAGTCAGACCTCGTATATAAATAAAAATTACAGAACTTAACCCAAATAAAATAACTCATTTATCATTATGAGTTCTGAAAGCTTTTTGACTGAAGGATTATTATACGATACACAATGCTGGGATGCAGTCAATTTATTAAAAATTTAATCAACCTCGACCGGTTTCGGCCCCATGTGGGTCATCTTCAGGAGCTACAAATGTAATATATGAAAATTTTGGAACATTTTAAATTTATTTATTATTTAATCGTATCATCAACTGTTATTACCTTATAACATGTAACATTTTTTAATAATTATAAACAACTTAATACGTTAGTTACTTATAATACGTTAGATACTTATAATTCATTAGTTACGGACTTAATACGTTAGATACAACCATGATAACATCAAAACCTTCCATAATATGCGAACTGTCAACTAATTGACAAATAAAATTCTTGATTTGTTTTAACATCGCTATCTTTGATGATACGATTAAGCTTTGAATATAACGCGAATATATGCGATTTAAGCCCCCTTGGATGTTCAAAGAGACTCGGTTTCACCTCGTCTCTTAGCAACATCCTCGGTATTATAAATCGCATAATATTCTATTTGCTTTACTTAAAAATAACTTATTTGCAGATAGTTTATGTACCATCACCCCATCCACCATCGAGAAATTCAATGGTAAATACGTTCCAAATGAAAGGAAAGAATGGTTTGCATTTGGAGGTTGCGTGAACACGACCACATTCGGTTTGAACGGTCACACAGTTGATGACAAACACGTTGGATTTACCTATTACGTCGAAAACCTTGTTCTTGTTGCCACATTTAAAAACGGCCATTTGGATGTCACAGTGAACGGAAAACAAATCACTGAAGAGTACAATGGTGACGATGATACGTTTTTATCGTGAGTATTATTTATAATACCTTGCAGATAATGTGTGATATAATTTATGTAATATTTCTTGTGGTATTACGAATGTTCTTGTGCTGGAATATGAATATTACGAGTACGCAGCACGAGTAATATAAAATATTCGATAAACCGTCAATACTATGCGTTTAGGTTTAATCTATATTTTTCATAAACAATATAGAATTTGAAATGAAAATGTGCTAGAAATTTGAATTAATAGTGGAAATATTTAGCTGCATTAATAATTTTCATTTGTTACGTTCAGTTTAGTGCATAACAAGTATAGTCAGGCCCGGCTCGAGACTTTAGCGCCCCAAGCAAAAATTTTATATAAACACCCATCATTTATAAAAAAAATTGAATTGTTTTTTCTTTTTTATCTAGGTACCTATATTTTTTTTTTGAATTAAATTTTTATTTGAAAAATAATTAATTTAAGGAAGTTCAGGCCGTATAAACCGATACATAAATTTTCTAGTTTCTCAATTTTAAAATTTTTTTGTAACTGAACAAAATAATTTTAATATTATTTCATGATAATTATTGACCTAATAAATACCTATAAAAATTGTTAAAGTTCATGTTTATCCAAGTATTATGTAATTATTAATGTGTTTATGCATAGACATCAACTTTTGACTGTCTAGTCCAAACTTACGAACGAAAAAAATGAAGTAACAAAAATCATTTAAAATTCACAATTTCTCTACCTATTTACTTTAGAAATATCGAAAAATACGTATTATTATTATTCCAGTAAGAAATAACAATAATATGAATAAAAAATATATAATTATTATGTATGTCTCAATGAGGTAAGAAGCGGCAACGTTGCATTACATTTATAAGTTGATATCTCTACAAATAGCAGCTGTCAGTCGTTTGACGTTTGTGAAAGGTTAGCAATGGAGGCAAATAAAATTGATAAAAATGGAAAGAAAATATATATTTGGAAACCAAAACGCGTTTAATAAACTTGTGCTATATAATTAAATTTTACATCTTGAACCGTAGTGTATATTGATGTAGACTGTAGAGGTTATTCGAATTTCCCGCTACTTTTAGTAACGCAGCGTTGCCGCATCGGCAAGTTCTCAAGCGTTGAGTTGAACATTCTTAGTGTTTAATATTTTTTTCTAGGAAAACTAGCTTCCTAATTAAGTTGAAAATTTTTAGACACAATTTTGTAACATATTGTCGTGGCATGTTTTAATGACATGTCATGTTCATCGTTTTTTATTGATATATCATAATAAATAAGTTCAATTGATTGGCCATTTTGTATAAAACTACGTGTTAAACTCAAATTTTGCAATAACAAAATTCCTAAAGACCATAAACTATTAAGAAAATATTTTATAATATTAAAATCTATCAAATGCTGTGGTTTTCTTAATATTATTATCATTTATGGATAAGATTACGTATTATTTTTAAACTCAAATTTTGCAGTAAAAAACTTCCTAAATATTATATACTTTTAAGTAATTGTTTTAAAATATTAAAATCTACCAATTGCAATGATTTTCTTAATATTATTATCGTTTTAGCGTAACGCCTGAACTTCCTTAATATATCATAATATATCAATTATGGTAGCTTCTTATTAAAAAATATAGAATTTAGGTCATGTTTCATGATGTTTTCTTATTACAGGGTGAATTTCTTGAGCGAAAATGTGATTTATATAGAGACCTATTTACTGGAAATATACTACAATACGGAGTATGTTTTTATAAGAGGAGAATCGCAGTTTGCAAGAGAAGTGTGTGGTTTGTGTAATTAATGTAATAAAAAATTAAACTATTGTTTGTAATTCCAACGTCCTTATTTGTAATTGTAATAACAATAGCTGTTCATATTTTGTACACAAGCAGATTTAAAAATAAATGAAACAAAATGTATTCTAATAATTTTAATTATTTTATTTCCTTTTATCAGTCTTACATATTTTAGGTACTTGGTGAAAGGTAATAGTAATAGTACCTTTATTTATGTCGTGTTTGTCCAATTTTAATGGAATACTTATAATTGGTAGGTTTGAATCTAGCTTAATACTTGCACTCAAAAAGTTTAAATAATCACCATGGATTCTTGACACGTTCAATTTTAAATTTAATGTTTTTACTTCCTTGTACGCAGTAATAAGGAAGTATTGTAATCGCGAAAAATTTCGGTTTTCAGATTTTGAAGGAAATATCGGTTTTGACCTTTTCTGAATCCATTATGACTAGTTTCGTCGTGACGTCTGTACGTACGTACGTATGTACGGACGTATGTATGTCGCATAACTCAAATACGGTTAGACGTAGAAAGTTGAAATTTAGTATTTAGGACTGTTATAGCATCTAGTTGTGCACCTCCTATTTTTGGTTTCAATCTATAAACCGGAAGTAGTACTTTTTTCAAATATTTCGATAAATATTTAATTTAAGACAAATGTTTTTATTTTAAATGAAAGATTATGTGATTATTACCTACAATCGGTATTTTATAAATATTTTGTATCTGGTATCATTTAAGAATAATTAAAGTATATATTTATAATTTAGTATTTCGGTATCTTGTAGTCCATGATCGATTAACATTTGTTACTACGTAAAATTTAAATGATTATGACATGACAGTGACAATAGTAAAATATGCTTTATATCTTCTTCTGCAGTTTAAATAAAATGACTAAAATATATTTGTGAGTATAGTAGCAGTAGTAGTAGTACTTATATATTAATATATTTGTATAATATTATATTATTATTATATTTCTACATTTAAGTTATTAAGAAAAGTATGAACAGTTTAATAGGCGTACAAGGAAGTCATGTGGTGTCCACGTCAGATTTTTTTATATTATTTAAGAAGCCAAGAAGAATTAATAATAATTACGTTTATTGCAATTTTTTATATTCGAAATATAAGTAGTATTTATTAGTCACAAGATATAGAATATTATTAGCTACATATTAACATATTTTCTGACGTCTGCTACTGGGTATTATATCTGTTCCTGTTAAATGATATAATAATAAAAAATAAATAATTTCCAAACGATATTTTGTAGGTAGCCATAAATAATAAATATGACACTTAATTCTGAAATTTCGAATTATTGACTGGGTTTTGATTTTACTAGGCTATGCTCTTTTCGATATCGAATTGTAATTTGTGTCGTTATATTTATATTTTACCAAATTTATAGAATAATGAAAATTCCCAAAATTACCAATGAAGTTAAAAATACACTTACAAATTTAATTAGTGGTGTATCCATGCCCTAGTTCTGTGCTGATATTTCTTCAATACTGCAAACTACAACACTGTTACCTGTTTACTCAAGGTTCGCAGGACCTGCAACAAGAGAAAATCAAAATTAATAAAAGAAGTAATAACAAGACTTCTTACGAGTTAAAGACAATTTGCTATATGATTGACGTTAAATTAAAAATGAACATACATTTTTCATGACACCTTTATCAGCTGTTTTAGTATCTAAACTGAATTCATATCACTTTACTTTGTTATTAAAAGCCATTGAGGCAGCAAAGCTGCGGTTTTTCTCTCTACTTTAACATAATAGATAATCACTATATCTATGTACTTAAATAAAATGCTAACCTTTCTTCTCCATGGTCCATGCTTGGCTCCTTGTGTGTCCCATCATAGAAAGTTCGTATATTTTCACCTGGAAACACATTAACGTCGCGGGATTGCAGTGCTATTTCGTTTCTAGACCGACTGATGGCAGCATAGTATAAAATTTGTACATATTATACTGTATATACGCTTATATTAGTGTAGCCAATCGCAACATTGTTCCCCCACTCATAGCCACTGTACATTTCGGTAAGAACATTTGGATCGTTTTCGTTTCTTGATTCTCGAGAGAAATTCCCGTATGAACATTTTTTGGGACACGTAAGAAGATAGGTAAAAATATTTCGAACAACAAACAACATAAATAATGTAATGTTATAATAATAATTAATAATAGTTTTTACTTTGTATGCCATGAATTTTTATTTTATAGAAAAATCTTGACATATTTTTATCCATTTAATTTATAGTCCCGATTCGTCAAAAAATTTCGAAACTTGAGAAATGAATATAGGTGTACCCTTTCTGAAAAAATTATATTATATTCAGATTTTTTTCTCTTTCTACATATAAAAAGATACGAAAATCCTAAATTGTCATCAACCCGAAAAATGCATTATATCCTTTTTTTTAGAAATTAAAATTTTGGTGATTTTTTTTAACTTTCCGACTTACAATTGTAATTTCTTGTGAACTAGTGAAGATATTTTATTCAATTTATTTTATACAAGCAGTAGGTACTTATTAAGTACCTATGTGTAGGTGTAGTACATTTATCAAGAATGACGTATTGTTTATAACAAATGAGAAAGTAATAAAATTCAACGTAAATTTCGTGTAGTGAAAAATGTAGTCTGCTACTAAATCTCGTTTTGTAAGGAATTTTGCAGTACATACTGCAGGAGATCTATAAAGGAAGGTTCAAAATTATTTTTACTGAGGAAATCAATATAATTGGTTGGCTAGATAACGAGTTATAAATTTTATAGTGTATGAAAGAAAAATACACGGACCGGTGCCGGTAGCACTTCGTAGAACTTGCAACCTGTGCAAGCTTGTCAAGAAGTGTCGGACGGGACAACAATGTAACGTAAAGCAAAAATTATATAATTATACGACGGCGTAGAAGGGTCAGGGTAAATATTTTTTTATATTGAATTCCCGACTTTTAAACTCGGGATCCCTACTTTTAAACTCAGGATCCCGAGTTTAAAACTCGAGATCCCGACTTTTAAACTCGGGATCTTAGCTTTTTAATCCCGAGATTAAAAGTCGGGATCCCGACTTTTAAACTCGGGATCCCGACTTTTAATCTCGGGATCCTGACTTTTTATCTCGGGATTAAATAGCTGAGATCCCGAGTTTAAAAGTTAGGTTCCTGAGTTTAAAAGTCGGGATCCCGAGTTTAAAAGTCGGGAATTCAATATAAAAAAATATTTACCCTGACCCTTCTACGCCGTCGTAGAAATTATACCTATTCATTTCTCAAGGTTATAAATTTTTTGACGAGATAGAAGCGCTTGGCGCTCGGGTTTGTGGCTCTGTAAACGCACAACAATACAACATGACAACAATAACAATTACTAATATTTTGTATCATTTAATTATGGATTACAATAAATTTTGATAGTTGCGCAAAAATAACATTTTTTACCATTTATTTCCAAATTTTCTCAATTTTCAAACTATACCAATAATCCTGTTACCTATACATAATTATTTTCTATAATTGTAAATTTTTTTATTAAATAATATCATTGTTTAATAGGTACATATTAACAAACATAAATAATTATCTTGTATACCTATGTTTAATTCAATAATGAAATTTTTTACATTAAGATTTTAGTTTATATCCGGAATTTTGCTAATGTTTTGGTACCTAAGTATTTTTAGCAAAGTCTGAAAATTTAATAATTTTTTATTATATTGGTGAGTTTAATTACTTCATATTTAAGAATCATTTGAAAAAATAAATTTTAACCAATCAGGTAACAATAATTTTTTAATAACAATCAAATATCAGTGACTATTTCCGTCATTATATATTTTAACCAATTAAAATGCACTATTTTTCACAAAAATCATAGAAACTATCTATAAACAACACTATTCCAGTGCATATTTTTTAATATATTGACATAGTATGCGTTTATCCACCGTAACCAGGACACAACAAACAATAATATTTAAAATTAATTTAAAAATTATGTTAATAAATAAAATTGTTAAATTTGTTTTATTCATGAAATTGTATACCACTTGATCATCAAAAATAATAGAAAATACTTTTGCTTCCTGCGGTTCGACGTAGCTCTTGTGGTATAATAACTGACTATTTCCCTCGAAAAATTTCAACCAATCAGGTTACAGTATTTTTTAAATTTCGAGCCAAAACAATCAAGTATCAAATGCAGTGTACCCGCGAGTATTTGCACAAGTGCATACCAGCATACCCGAGTATTTTTGACAGTTGTCAACACAAGAAACAAATTTTTATTATCTAAATTTCAAAATTAAAATATAAATATATATAAATTAACAATTTTTTTATAATTATATAAAGCATCGTTAACCTGAATTTGAATCTTATAAGATTACCATAGTAACCAATAGTTTCACATTAACTTATTTGATTATTTATAACGAAATATAAACATAAAAAAATTGTCAATAAATAACAAAGCTTATGGCTTGGCTACATATATAATTTTTTTAAATTATGTTTATTGATATACACACTTAAAATATCCACTTGATACAAAAATTACTAATAAAATCAATAAAATAATTTGCCAAAATACTCAATTTATTCTGATTGGTCAGTTTTGAGAAAGTTAATCATTCTCGAATTCTTCGAATAGACGTTGACGATATCAGATTTATACAATACAAACTGATTGTTGACAACAATGTAAAAAAGTAGGATAAATAATAAAAGTAAGTGTCATTTTTTTATTCAATTATTTATCTTTCGTTTACTGGTTTACTGGAAAAGTGCAAAAGTAGAAACATGTAATATACGTTAGTCCTAAAAAAATTCAAATTTTTATGTACTATTTACCTACGCAATTAAGTTTATTCCACCTTTTCCGAGCGAAAGATCTATTATTTTTCTTCTTTTTACTGTGCTTCGTACTTTTTCCCCCCATTTCAACAAACAATATAATACCACGGACACAGTTCCCGAGTGAACAATGTTTAATAATAATAATAACAACAACACATTAAAAACAACAAAACCAATAATTAAATAACAATAACGCAAAAAACAAGAAAACAACTAAAACATAATAACAATAACAAATAACCGCAAGACATAAGAAAAAACTATGAAAGGGCTTTTAACGAAATCATAACATAACATAAATAATGCAATGCGGACTTTGAATCTATAGCGCCAAATTTTAAACGACGAGCAGCCATCTATGTGATAATGCTTGAACTATTTTAGTGGTCGCGTGCTATTCAAACCATTTTATTTTTTATTCATGGTGCATTTGAGTCTCAGTCAATATTTACGTTTTTTGTTTTTACCTCTCGCCTCATATTCTATAAGAGAGGTATTGTAATGGGTCAAAATTTTCGAGTATGAGTTTTTGGTGGATAAGCACGTTTCAGGGTCTCTAGAATACGAAATTACTATTTTCACGATGATGTCTGTGTGTGTGTGTGTGCGTGTGCGTTTGTATGAACCGACGATTTTTCGTCCACGATAACTTAAAAAGTATCAAACCGTTTATAACCAAATTTCATATTTAAGGTTTTAATAAGTATCTTAACACCGGATAAGATTTTGGTAGATATCCGCAAACCGGAAGTAGTACTTTTAGAAGTTTGGAAAAGTTTTCCTTAAATATATTGGTACATTATTTATTTATGGCAATTTTTGCAATTAAAAATAAGAGAAATTGTGATTATCTATGTGTACAGTTAATTATAAATACAAATTGCTGAATCTGGAAGTATTTAACAATAAAATAAAGTACAATTAATATTCTATTTTTTTGAAATTCCAGTATCTTGTTGTCCATGATATGAAATTTGTTTCTACATAAAATTTGAATTATGAAAGTGACAGTACAGTTGACATCTTTTGCTTGCATTTTGGTTTACATTATCGTTTACATATTACATGAACATGAAACTATTAAAATGTAAGTAAAACTATTTATTAGATTAGTAGAATAAGCAGAATTAGGCGAGAGGTCGTGTGGTGGCCACAGCAGATTTTTTTCTTATGATAACATATATAATTCTCTAGTCAAGTAAGTATGTTATAAAGATGTAGATGTGATAGTTTTGGAAATAAAATGTATTTTTCTGAAAAATAAGCACTTCTTTTAAACAAGAATGGTTCATTAGCCTAGGTATACAATTAAGAATCACATATATGCAATGTTTGGACTGCTAAAGTCTACCAATTTTAAATGCACCATGAATAAAATTAATTACTGTTGGTACGCAACCATATATACAGGAGCGCGACCTTAAATAGTCACACACAATATTATGTCACTAAAACTATTATTACATTATTTCACGCAAATTTTGATATATTTGATGTATTTTTAAGCACACATTTCACTAGATATTCGTATAATCTGACGAACATCACACTACTGTCGATTTTATTGATTTTTTCTGCAACGAACAGAATTGAACGGTTCGCAACGATCTTAGATTTTGTGAAATACCAGTGACCCTCAAACAAAATTTTAACGTAATTATTTTTGGATGAATTTAAATTATATATTTTTTATAAATAAATGTAAATGATGACTTATGAGTTATTTTATAATTACCTCCCGGTTTGAAACATTAAAGGGAATTATTGTAATGAGTCAAAGTACGTTTCTTAATATTTAAAATATAAATCTATAGTTTTTTTGAGATGTCTGTATATATGTATGTGCATTAGTGCGTGCATTTGTTTCGACGATATAATAATAATAAATAATAATTATAATAAATTTATTTAAATAGCTTTAAGCTAATAAAGATTACACTACATAAGTTTACAAAAGCAATACAATATTATATAAGTAAGTAATAGGTAAATAAATACGGTAAATACAAGTTTACAAAATTTCTCTTAATCTAGTTTTAAATTCCTTAACAGTGGTAGAATTTTTGATACTTGGTGGTAGGTTATTATAAATAATACCACCTTTGTTGAAAATACTCAAACATGTTTTGCTTTTTTCAGTTTTTGGAATATACAGATGACTTATTTGTCTAGTTGTATAACTGTGAATATCTTGAACATATTTAATTTTAGCTGATAAATAATTTGGCAATTTATTATTTATAATTTTATAGATAAAAACTAAAACATTATATTCTACTAATTTTTTTATGTTCAACCATCCTAACAAATTTAACATGTTGTGTATACTTGTACGTCTACCACATTTTAAAATTATTCTCATAGCCCTATTTTGCAGTTTTTGGAGCTTATCTAATTCTGTATTTGTACACATAAAAATTATTGTGGAGCAGTATGTGAAATGTGGTAAAACAATGGTATTAAAGATAACTAAAGTACTCCATATTGTGAGATGTCTAGCTACTCGTGATAAATAACTAATTTTTTTGGCAATTTTTTTACAGAGATAAAGTATATGCTTATCGAACTTCAGCTTATTATCTATAATTATACCCAAATATTTTATTTCACTTACAGCATCTAATTCGGTACCATCTATCTTAACACTATTGATATTGTTTAGATTATTATTATTCTGTGACGAGGACAAAAACATTACTTTAGTTTTATTTGTATTTAGTTTTAATTTGTTATTATTCATCCAAGATAGAACATTAGTAAGATCACTATTGACTAGATCAATCATAAATTTTTTGTCCTTGTCGTCAGTATACAGCAAAGTGTCATCCGCAAAAAGATGAATTTTACAGTGTTGAAGTACATTAGGAAGATCGTTGATATACATTATGAATAGAAGAGGTCCCAGTACGCTACCCTGAGGTACGCCCATGTCAACAGGAATTGTACTGGACCGTATATGATTTATTTTAACGCACTGCGTTCTTTCGCTCAGATAACTCTGAAACCATTTCAAAACTGTGTGTTTAAAACCATACGCCTCTAATTTCTTTAATAGAATTTCTCTGTCTAACGTTTCAAAAGCTCGCTTTAAGTCCAGAAAAACAGCAGAAATGGTTTTATTGTCATCTAGCGATATCTTCCATTCATTCAACAAACAATTCAAAGCGGTTTCACAGGAGTGATTTCTACGGAAGCCAGATTGTATTGAAACTAATATGATTATATATGAGTATACCTGTTTCGTCAACTGTAGTAATAATATTCGTATAATAAACTAAGATACAATTTTATATTTTCAATAAATAATTAACATATTTTGTAAGATAAAATAAGGTAATTAATTGTTGATAAATAAACATAAAGTGGTTTTCAGAAGTCATAATAAATAAATAATTTATTTAGTTTATAGAAATTCATCGTCATATTATTATATAAAAATCTCATGTGGCCAACACATGACCTCTCGCCATATTTTAAGAGTGTATGAAAAGGTAAACTTACTTACACGTATAACATTGTTGCAGACAATTCGGAAATAATAAATGACATTAGTAGTGGGGGTACTAGAACGTGAGCCCCCAGTCGCGATAAGACTGGCGCCAGTTTTAAGATAAGACGTTGTTATTGTTTAATAAGATAACGGGGGTTAAAGCTCGTTTATCTATGGTTTATCAGTATAAGGTTTTAATTATAGTTTAGTGTAATTAAGTGTTTAGTCATCTGCAATGTTTTCAAAAATAGAAAATATTTGTAAGATTAAAGGCCTAGGTCAGTATTTGTATTCAATTAAAAATATGTTATCTGCATTTACTTCAAAAATAAAAACAAGGTTGTTTTCAAAACAGAAAAATGTTTACGAGGTCAAAGCTCTCTTTAGGGGGTTAAGATACTCTGAAAATAGTGATAAAAGTGTTTAGTCATCTGCAATGTTTTCAAAAATAGAAAAGTTTAGAAATATTTGTATCACAGTTTTGGAATTTTCAAATATATGCATTAAGTTCAAAATAAAGAAGATAAGGTTGTTTTTCAGAAACACAATTGTATTGCAAGGTCAATGTTCTCATACTGGACATCTTTGGAAAATTTCAGTTAAGGTCATATGAGAAAAAATATCTATCTATCATTAATTTAAAAATAGAAACTAGATTAGTATATATATGGTAAACCAGGCATACAATTTTATTCTGTAATCCAGAAGTGAAATTCAAACTAGTGACATCAAACTCTCAGGGTAAGAATAATATTTTATTTATTATAATTATTGCATGTAAAATTTTGTTGCAACAACAACAACAACAACAACAATGTGAATTTATTGTAATATTATAATTTTTATTTTGTGTTTAGACAATGGCATTCAACTTATTAAACGATATTGGCTCTCTGAAGACCGTCAAACCTCAAAAAAACATAATCGAAATGGAATTGAATAAAGAGTATAAGTTAGTTAATATGAAAGCCGTGAAGACAAGGTATGGAAGGAAGATAATTGCAGAGTGTGAAGATTTCATCGTCTATTTGCCAGCACGATTTGATCAGCTAACAGATGATCAAGTAAATGAAATACAAAAGACCGTTGCGGATTGGAATATAAAGTATACAGGGCAAGAATATTACAGTCCAGGGAAACAAACTACGATAGTACAATTTGTTAAAATAATAATATGATTTTTATGTAATTATACAAGAATGTAAATAAAATGTATTAAACCATGTTTGTCTTTTTACCTTCCGCTTACCTGTAAAGGAAGGTATTGGAATCATGCAAAAAATCGGGTGGTGAATTTTTAGTGGATGAGCACGAATTAGGGTCCTTACAACTCATTTTTGATAGTTTCACGATGATGTCTGTGTGTATGTGTGTGTGTGTATGTGTGTGTGTGTGTGTGTGTGTGTGTGTGTGTGTGTGTGTGTGTGTGTGTGTGGTCAAGGGTTGTTAGTCGCATAACTCAAATACGAATTACCCGAAAATTTTGATATTTGGTATTTAACATTTGTATATAAATTGGAAGAGCTCCCCAGATTTTGGTACAAATATCTTCATCGGAAGTGATATTTTTTGAAGATTGAAAAGGTTAATTGTCAAAATTGTATATAAATTTGGAAAAATATAGTATTTATTTGTAATAAGAATAATTTGCAACTTACGTTATAAAAAAATTGTCTTTATCTGGTAGCATTAAAGAACTGCAGTAAAATTTAAAAAATAAATTTATCAAATAAAACGTTGATATCTTGTAATCCATGATCGGTTGATTTTTGTTTCTGCGTAAAAAATATTGACAGGTGAGACGGGTGACAAGTTGGCATACTAGCGCTATATAAGTCCTAAGTAAGATATTAAATGTAGTAATTGAACGGAGGATGGCTTCAATACAGCAGAGTTTTCCTGTGAATGAATCTTTTTATTCAGGTGATGCAAATTTCTGTGTTTGAATATTTGAGATTTTTATTTGTATATTTTAAATGGGCACCGGATTGCACGTATACATTTCTGTTTAAAATCTAGATATGGCGGAAGGTTGTGTGATGGCCACGTCAGATATTTTATATATCAGTTAAAAATATAATATATCATTTAAAAAATATCAGTCTCATACCATACGTTGAAAAGTTAACATGTGTACGAAATTTAAACATCCATTTTCTGCAATAGTTGCTGGGCCTTCGGGTTCAGGCAAGTCATTTTATGTTAATAATTTTATTTCAAACATAAACGATATGAGTGATACTCCATTTATAAATATATCTTGGCATTATGGTACTTGGCAGAATTTATATAATGAAATTCACGGTGTAAATTTTATTGAGGGTTTGCCAGATGTGGAAAATATAGATGGGAAAGATCCACAATTGATTATTATTGATGGTTTAATGAGAGAGGCAGATGGACGTATAGTAGATATATTTACAAAATGGTCGCATCACAAAAATTTATCTGTGTTTTTTCTTACTCAAAATCTGTTTCACCAAGGAAAAGGACAGAGAGATATTTCGCTTAATGCAAATTACATAATTTATTTCAAAAACCCTAGAGATAAAGCTCAAATTGTTCATTTGGCACGTCAGATTTGTCCAGAAAATATGAAGTTTGTACAGGAATCTTATTCTGACGCAACTTCTGAACCACACGGATATATAATTTTTGATTTAAAACAAAGTACACCTGATTGGTTGCGTTTTCGTACGTATCAAAATGGGTTGACATTATTTAATGAGAACTCTGAGAACACAAATGAAACTGATAAAATTATTGCAGTTTTACCTAAATCACATCAAGAAAAAGCCCGAACATTGTTACAGATGTTGGAATCAGATAATAGTATAAATTGGAATGAGAAAGGAGTGGTATCTATAAATAATAAACAAATACCGAATTCAAATATATCTGATTTAGTAGCCGACGTTATAAGACATAGAAAATACAGTAATCCGACAGGCTGGGAAAATTTTGTGAAAACATTAAAAACAATTAATATTCCTATAGAGTTAATAAATAACCCTCGAAGACGAAAATTTTTCATTTCTCAAAATCACGTTCAAAAGTCTAGGAAAAATAAAAGGCAATCAAATTACAAAAGTGAAGAAGAAGAAGAAGAAGAAGAAGTTAGATTATCTAAAAAACAAAAAGTTCCTTGGAAACGATTTAGTTTATAATAATATTATGAATAAGAAACTGGCTCAGATTTATTTTGATCCTTCACATCCATCCGGATTTTCTGGAGTTAATAGTTTAATAAATGCGGTAAAAGATCAATACGATCATAATTATGTACGTGAATGGCTTAGTTCACAAGACACATATACATTACATAAACCTGTACGAAAACGTTTTCCTCGAAATAGATATAGAGTTTCAAATATAAATGATCTATTCCAAGCGGATTTGAATGATATGCGATCGTTAAGTCAGTTCAATGATAATTATAAATACATTTTAACAGTGATTGATGTCTTTAGCAGATTTGCTTGGGCTGTACCATTAAAAGATAAGAAACCAATATCAGTGATTGCGGCATTTGAAGTTATATTTAAGGAACGAAAACCTATTTATTTACAAACAGATAAGGGTTCAGAGTTTATAGCTAAATCTGTAAGATCATTTTTACAACAAAATGATATTAAATTTTATGTAACACAAAATGCCGATGTGAAAGCCTGTTTTGTAGAAAGATTCAATAGAACGTTAAAAACCAGAATGTACCGATACTTTACTTTCAAAAATACATATAAATATATTGATGTATTACAAAATCTCGTCACAGCTTATAATAAAACTAAACATCGAATTACAAAAATTGCCCCATTTGACGTAAATGAAAAAAATGTATTACAAGTATGGAGAAATCAGTATGGAATAAAAGAAAATAATAATAAGCAGACAAAATATACAATAAATGATATAGTTCGGATATCAAAATATAAGCATGTATTTGAAAAAAGCTATGAAGCTAACTGGAGTCAAGAGTTATTTAAAATACATGCTATAATAAAACGAAAACCCCCTGTTTATAGAATAAAAGATTTAAATAATGAAATAATTGATGGTACCTTTTACGAACACGAATTGCAACGCGTAAGTGTTACACCTGATAAGACATATAAAATAGATAAAATTGTAGCAGAACAAGGTAAAGGAAGTAGAAAGAAGTTACTTGTCAAGTGGCAAGGTTTTAGTGACGAATTTAATTCGTGGATGTCTGCAGATCAAATTCAGTTATTAAATAATGCATGATAAGGAATTTTTCATTACTTTACCAAGTAACAGTTCTGAGACATATTTTCCGGATAACAAAACTACAAAATTTACAACACAATTACCTCAAAACGTAAAACTAAATGGGATATGGCAGGTTGCATTATCAGAAATTATCTATCCATGCTCTTTCTATAATGTTAACGATAGAGAAAACAGAGTAAACATTTTAACTAAAACAATTGATGTTAAAGATAAAAGAGTAAGAGTTGATTTTATTCAAGAAAAAATTCCTTCCAAAAATTATGAAAATGTTGATGGTATACTACATGAATTAAATGCATCGGTTGAAATAAATAAATATGTAGCATTCTCTTATGATAAGACAAAAAGTCGTACTATTGCCAGATTTAAACATGCCGAAGTATGCTCTATGAAATTATCTCCGAGATTGTCATTGCAGCTAGGATATCCACCATTTTCTGACTTGTACTTTAATAATACTTCAATTAATCTACCGAATTTAATGCTAGGCATACCTCCACAGTTATATATTTATTGTGATATAATTGAACCGCAACTAGTAGGTGATGTTGTTACACCGTTATTAAGAATACTTCATATAAACACAGATAAATACGTTTTTGGATCAAATAAAATGATGGCTTATCCACAACCACACTTTGTTCCGGTTCTGAGACGAGAATTTACGAATATAGAAATTGATATAAGATGCAACGATGGCTATGCAGCGCCATTTCAGTTTGGAATTTTATGCGTGAAACTTCATTTTAAACGAGTTGCATAATGAAAAACTGTCCGTATCAGGAATATTACAATCAACAGGCTGGAAGTGGAGTAGGAACAGTATTCAAAGGGAATCAGTTTCAAAGAGGTCATGGTCTGGGAAGTTTTTTTAGTGGATTATTTCGAACTATTATGCCTCTAATTAAAAAAGGTGTCGGAGCAATTGGTAAACAAGCATTAAATACGGGTGTCCAATTTTTGGGTGATCTCAGTCAAAATCAACCTGTGAAAGAGTCTTTTCAAAAACGTATGTCCGAGGCAGGAGTAAATTTAAAACGAAAAGCAGAAGATAAAATTGATACCATAATAAATGGTTCTGGTTATAAAAGGAAACGATTGAATAATATTCGAACTCAGTCCAATACTTTACATCGAAGAGTAAAGAAGAAAACTAAACGCTCTAAGCAATCAGACATATTTTCTTAAAATGGCATTTTTACATGCTCAATCATGCGAATGTGTTAAAACAGAATTAGATTTATTTGCTTTACCTCCAACACAGACAAGTATTGAAAACGGACAATGGATTAATTACAAACCTTTATCATCGCTTACCGAGGATGGCCCCATTGAATTTGTAATACCAGGGCATGGGGAAGAATATTTGGATTTATCCCAAACCATGTTGTATATAAATGCAAAAATTGTTAAAAGTGATAATACAGATTTAATTGAAACTGATAATGTTGGACCTATTAATAGTTGGCTTCATTCGATGTTCAGTCAGGTTGATGTTTATTTAAATCAGAAATTAATATCTCCACCAAATAATACATATGCGTACAGAGCTTATATTGAAACATTACTTAATTACGGAATTGATGCAAAAAAGTCTCATCTTACTTCATCTTTATGGTATGCTGATGCCTCAGGAAAATTTAATAACACCGATGCTAATGCTAATACAGGATATAATAAACGTCAAAAGTTTACCGAAAAAAGTGTAAGTGTTGATTTAACTGGACATCTACATGTTGATATATTTAATCAAGAAAATTTTTTAATAAACGGTGTTGAAATGAGAGTAAGACTAGTTCGCGCACGTGATAATTTCCATTTAATGTCTTCTACAACAGAGTCTGCATATAAACTTCATATAAGTGAAGCCACACTATTTGTACGTCGAATAAAACTAAATCCAAGTATTTTACTTGCCCATAACAAAGCATTAGAAATAAATACAGCAAAATATCCAATTACAAGGGCTGAAGTAAAAGCTATCACAATTCCGACAGGTGTACAAGGAAAATCACTGGATAATATCTTCTTAGGTCAACTTCCTAAACGATGTGTTATCGGCTTTGTATCTAATAAAGCATTTAACGGAGATTATAAATCAAATCCTTTCAATTTTGATAATTATAAAATTAATTATTTATCTTTATTTGTAAATGGACAACAATTGCCAACGAGACCATTACAACCATCTTTTACGAATAAATCAGAATATGTACAAATGTATAATACATTATTCTCAGGAACAGGTATACATTTTGCAAATACTGGAAACGAAATCAGCAGAGAAGACTATCCCAATGGTTATTGTTTATCAGCATTTGATTTAACTCCAGATTTATCTGCAAATTCGATGATGCATTGGAATCTAACTCGACATGGTTCTCTAAGAATAGAAGTTGGTTTTGAAACTCCTCTTGCGCATACTGTAAATTGTGTAATCTATGCCGAGTTCGATAATATATTAGAAGTAGATAAAAATAGAAATGTAATTGTTGATTATGGTAGTTAGTAATTATAACCTAACTTTATTTGTATTTACTTTGTATCTTATTAGTATAAAATAAATATAATTTTTAAAATTACTTTAGTTCATTTTAAACATTCATCATGACAAGTTATATAGTTGATGTACAAGGATTCTACGGAAATTCTGGAGAGTTTATTATAAAAGAACTAGCAGCTATTTCTATAAACGGTTTATATTTCCAACATTATTTGTTTAAATCACCATTCAATATAAGAGAACTGGATGCCAAGTATCAAACCCAAGCTCATTGGTTAAAACATAATTACCACGGTTTTGATTGGAGTTACGGATTTGTGGAATATAATCAAATATCTAATATATTAAAAAATATTGTTAAAACTTCGGATACAGTTTATGTAAAGGGAACTGAGAAAAAAAAGTTACTCGAAGAAATTCTATGTAGAAATAACTTGATCGAATTATCAGAACTAGGATGTCCAACGTTATTAATATTATCTGATAATAGTGACGTCACGGCGTGCAAAATTCCCTCATCTCATGAAGGAATGATATGTGCTGTGAGAAACGTTAATCTTTTGAAACACTGGTTTTTGGAGAATAATAATATTAATAAAGAAAATGAATGCAGCTCAGCTAGAAGCTATTTTTCAAAAACATTTTCAAAATGTGGGCCATGTTGGAGTTTATGCCGCAAATAGATTACCGTACCATGTAAATTATCCGTGTACAGTAATTGTTAATACAGATCCTGATACCAAACCCGGCTTTCACTGGGTTGCAATTTTCATCGATCGCGAAGGACGAGGAATATATTTTGATAGCTTCGGAAGAAAACCAATTGTAAAGACGCATGAAGATTTTTTGAGACGAAACACGAAAACATGGACATATAATTCATTTGTCTGTCAAGATTATACATCATCTGTATGTGGTCAATATTGCATAGTGTATTTGTTATTTAGAATAAATAATTATAATCATAACGATTTTATTAAATTATTTAATTATAATAAATGTGAAAATGATAGATTAATAAGATATATGTTTAATTATTATTATATATAAAAAAAAAATTGAATTAGTTTTATATTACTTATTGTATTTTTTTCGGAGTTGAACAATAAAATACTATTTTTTTATTAGACACAATAGTTTTATTTAAATGAATATATATATATATATATATATATATATATATATATATATATATATATATATATATATATATATATATATACAATTTTTCCTTATTACTATACTAAATAAAATAAAATATTATCTATTCTAGTCTTATCTTTTTAAAACCATACGGATAAGAATTAAAATTTTCACCTAATCTACGTTTCATAAAATTAATTCGAAATTTTTTTGTTTCTTGTTTTGTTATAACACTATGATCTTCTGTACATCTAATATTATATGAACTAATTACAGGGTTTCTATTACTATTTTCTAATACTAAATCTTTTAAATAATTAAAATTAATTTTTTTACTATTTTTATAATTAAGAGTAAATCCTTTAACTTTACAGACTTCATTTATTGTTTCATTCTCTGGGCAATATGTTTTGTACGCATAGTTTTTCGGACCACCACAGACGAATTCAGTTATATAGGTCCCCCTCCCGAAACATTCTAATTCGTCTGTCAAATCGCCCAAAAAATTACCCGTCGACGGTTCATATTGACCCGGAGAATGATAATAAATAATTGAATCTGTATCGTAATATAGTACTCTCTTGTCTAAAGGATACAGATATTCATACAAACGAATACGGGCTTGGGCTGTTGTGTAAGCTGCTATTGTCACATTGACGGTTGGTAGTTGTTTTACTGCTTCATTTTGATACTGCCAATTAACATACAACAGCTCATCACCTGCTGGAATTAATTTATGAACTATAACCGCAGGATTTGCTAAGAGTTCGTAAAGTTTCACAGGTGAAGACACAGTTGTTGTACGTGGACGGTTTTCTGCTTGCGCAAATTTACCTGTACATACATACATGTAAATATATTTGTAAATTAAAAATAAAACAGCAAGTTATTATCTTACCCCAGAAAGAGTTTAGCATCAGTTTTGCCACCGATCTTTTACCGGAATTTTTTTCAATTTCCTGTGGATCCAACATTACGCCTTCATTTGCTAAATACTCCTGAATGTACGCATCTTTCAGTTCATCCGTGGAACAGTGTTCAGGATACCCTGAAGCTTCTTGTTTTATTTTAAGAAAATTGTTTATAAATTCTCCGAATAAACCACCCGACTTCGTTTGAACATTATACTGAGTTATGTTATATTGCCAAATTTCAATAATTTCAATTACTTTATACCCTCGTGCAACAGCTAAACGGACTTCATCAACAACCCATGTTCCAGTAAACTGTCTCTCACTGTCAGTATGAGTACAGTCAACTTGTTCTAATTCATCGCAGCATGTTCGACATAAAACAAACATGAGTTTACCATGAGCTTTTCTAGGCAATACTGGATGATACAAATTATTCGGAGCTAAAACTGTACATTTTATTAATCCTTCCACCTGATCGATATTATTGTTAGGACACAATGAATTACAATCTGTACCGATCAAAATTTTTGGATGTCCTATCGGATATTTTCCGTATTTGCAAACATATGGATATAAACTACACACGTCTACATATTTAATTTTGTCCTCGTTACTCACTCTTTTATATAAATTCGTATTGCCCGTACGACCTCCATATAATGCGTCACGAGCTTGTAACGGTAGATTATTTAAAAGTTGATGGCTTTTTAATTCTTTTTCTAAATTTTTATGATTTTTTAAATAATTTTGAAACTCGCATTCCCAAATACTTATAACATTATATCCCAAATTTTGAATTTTCTCTAATTTATGCATTGTACTTTGATACCGAAACTCCATTGTTTCTTTTGAAGTGTTGAAGATTTCTTCATCACGATTTGTTTTATAACAAGATCTACACCCATGCCAAAAACAACCAAAAAATTCAAATACTAGTTTATCGCGCTGATAAAAACCATCAACTTTTAAATTATTACCTAACACTGCTTCTGAACCACGTCCAGCATGTTGAATAAGAATTCCTCGCTCGTTTTCTTGTGATATCAACCATTGTAAGGCAATTTTTGATTGATTATCTTTTAGTCTATAACCCTTCAATGGTATAATACCTATAGTATTAGGTTTCAAAAATAAACGTCGAAATACCTTATTACATGCTGAAGCAATTGTAACTGATTCCGAAAATGGACAAACTTTACAATCGTTTATAAAAGTTTTTCGAAAAATTGTACAAGCACGACGCAAAATATCAACATCGGACAGGCAATATTCTACTATTTCTTTACTCATATCAAAAACAATGTTATTATTAATTTGATTTGAGTGCCATTCCAAGAAATTTTGTCGAACAGAAGTATTCATAGTGTTCACACCATAATATTTCGAATGAGGTATAGGTCCTACATAATTTGTATTTTCCAAAGTATTGAATAGATGGGGAAAAAAACCTTTTTTAATTGAAGATGATAATCCCATAGTTTTGGGTAATGCAGACAAAGACATAGGCATATAATTAATGGAATCGATAAATCTGACATTTTTACCAACTTCAATTAATAGAATCTTATTTCCGTTTAATATTAATTTTGGTGTACAGTTGAAAACTTCAACTAAACATTTTAAAATAAATTGTGCATCAAAAGATTTAGCATTATGTGCAATGCATGTTACCGTATTAAATGAAATTCGCGGGGTAGAAACATATGAAATAAAATTTGTTACCGGATCATCTCTAAATACGTGTTGACGAATACCACATGCATTGCACAAAATATTTACATCGTCCACATCGCAACAAACAGAACAAGATTGCTGGCATACGCATAAATTTACTTCATGTTGTCTATGTCCATCTAAAATTTTTTCTTGTCGAGTCTCAAAATCGTAATAGATAAATAAATTTTTGTCTTTGATTTTTCCTTTGTCTGTTTGTATGTAACATTCATGTCCCCTATTTTTGTAAGCATCACAAAATTTACAATAAATTTCCCCGCATACATGATTTTTATTCTTTGTAATATTAAATGTTTTAAGACATTTTTTACACGACTTTAAAATCTTACATACAAAATTTTTATGGTTGTCATAACAGTTTTGTCCTCGAAATTTTCTGTTACAGTCGTCACATGTTAGTAATTGCACCGTATAAGAACATGCAGGAGAAACTTTGCAAAACATACAACTATTTTTACAAGTATGTCCTAATAAACTGTTATACGGAATATGACACTGTTCACAAAAATATTTACATGAAAAGGCAGCAGTTAAACTCTTTATAACAGAATAATGATTTCGATAATGCAAAAGATTTAATCTTGGTAGATTCTGATCTTTTGCACCTTCTCAACAATACCGTATTTTCTACGACATAACTCAGCATAAGTCATACCATGGCCTTTCAGCATTTTGCCTGTTCCTCGAGGCATCGATACATGGGTTAGCTCCAGCGTGAATTGGCCATCGGAAAAAATTTCCGCATTACTCTGCATAATTAAATCCAGTATGTCCCATAGAACCTCGATATGGACCTGATCGACACGTCGAAAACTGGCCCATGCTGGATCGCTCATCCTCGGCGTGTTGAACGTAAACCCCACGTAATCACCTGGTTCCATGCCTTCAAGCGCCTCGTCTATTACCTTAGAAATCAAAAATACATTTAGTATAATGTTTGCGTTGTAATAAAACATTACATTAGTATACCTGCTGCATGCTTTCGTGGAACCATTCAATGGAGTTTTCATCCGTAGGTGTATCTTGGAGTTGGAATTTCAAACGTCTTCCTGTGATTCCGAATCTTCGAACAAAATATTCTCTATCTTCGAGCACTTCGTAACGTCTAACACTTCCACCGACTTGAACTTCTTCATTACTTCCCACTGCCTCTTCAATCAAATTATTACAAATTTAGAAAAAATTATCATAATTTGATTGAGTACAGTCTTCTTCTTCTTCTTGTGTGGAATTTAAAATACTTTCACACAATTCAAGAATTGTTTCTAAATTTTTTTGTTCCATTTTTCGTTTTGCTTATTACAACAACAAGTGTTAGTATCGAAAACTCACTAAACACAATGGTAACAAATTATTTTCTTCTGCTATATATATATTCGTCTTCATCTTGTTTTTGTGTGTTTATCTGTATGTTTGTATAAGCTGTTATGGAATTACTCAATAGGATAACTGGGGGTGATGTGAGTCATATTGAAAAATAGTTATATATGCTTTTAAACTATAAACTTATTATTTTTTTCAATAAAATTACATACAAAACGAAAATCTTTCCCTAACTTATAATAATAATATGTATACAGCTCTATATAAAATTTCTTATTAAAATTCTTATTTACTAATATAATATAATTAAAAATACTTATTTCTAATGATAAATTATTTTCTTTTTTGTATTTGTATGCGTTTTGTAATACTTTCCTATAATCCTTATTTATATTGTTATACCTACGATTATAATATTTTATTAAATTTATTATTTATATTCCTACGCTATCCTTAATTGTTTTTATATTAAAACTACTTAAAACTACCTTATTTCTACCTAACATACATATAATTTGTTGATTATCTAAAATTTTAATGTAAATAGGGTTTAAATTATAAGTAATATTTTTTTCTATGCTATTATTTTTAAATTCAAATTCATTGATAAAAGTACAAAAAGTTTCAAAATTATCTATAGAAATAAAATTACAATTCTTAACATTATCGTATAGCCTAATACTTACCTTGAAATTGATGCTTTGGGGATCCACGCCTATGGCCACGAATCTCTGACGAGAGGTATCCAGCGGGAACATGGTGCAGTCCAACAGCCGATTCCTGTTGTCGCGCGAATCGCTGTTGTTCGGCATCGTGAAAGCCGAAGCAACCTGTGAATCTAGAAGTGATTCTAGGTTCTGGTCTACAATCAGATCCTCCTGTTCATGAAAATCGCCTCCATCTCCAAGAGGGATCTGTGCCTCGGTTTCTTGAGGCCATCTCTGCCCGCATTCCTCGCTGTCCGAAGAGCCCACAGAGATAACCTCCTCCACGTCCTCCTGTAATACCTCTCGCCTCCTCTTCTTCGCCTGGCCGACCTCCTGCTCGAGCTCGAACCCTGGCTCTTGGAGACCATCTACGGTTGACGACGACGAAGATGATGGGCCAGAAGGCGAAGACTCCCTCTTCCTTTTTACGGGAAGCTCTAGCTCTGACTCAGCGTCCGAAGAAATAGAGATAATCTCTATAGCATCCTCCTCGTTCTCCTGCCTCATCTTCCTAGGGTTATTAACGTCGATCGTAGACGATGACATCCTCTTCCTTTTCCCCGTCTGCTCTACCTCGGGTACTTCTAGAAGCAGCTCCAGGGCTGTCACCGGCGGCGATGCCATGGGCTGGTCTTGCGAAGCCACCAGGAGTTTTTCTAGTTCGACTAGGAAGTCCTCTTCTTCTACTCGTGGCTTTTTCGCCTCTTGAGCTGATGCTGATGTGGGCATCATAGGCGTATACCGACTTCAATACAAAAAACACAATCAAATTAAAAAAATAATGCAAAAGTAAAATAATAACCAACGTACCTCTTAGGATGCAGGAAAATGTATTGTTCAAAATCGTAGAAATTCATCTTGATGGCGAAGAAACACAATTTGTATTATAACAAAAGCAAAATCAGTCAAGTAACAGAATACTGAATACTAAATAATATTATATTCGCAATATATATATATATATATATATATATATATATATATATATATATATATATATATATATATATATATATATATATATATATATATATATATATATGTATATATATATATACACATATATATATATATATATATATATATATATATATATATATATATATATATATATATATATATATATATATATATATATATATATATATATATATATATATATACCGGCGAGCAAAGCGTAATGTTATCCAAATCAATACGAATTTGAGCTTTAAGAACGTCTAGCATAGATTTTCTCATATGACCTTAACTGAAATTTTCCAAAGATGTCCAGTATGAGAACATTGACCTTGCAATACAATTGTGTTTCTGAAAAACAACCTTATCTTCTTTATTTTGAACTTAATGCATATATTTGAAAATTCCAAAACTGTGATACAAATATTTCTAAACTTTTGTATTTTTGAAAACATTGCAGATGACTAAACACTTTTATCACTATTTACAGAGAGCTTTGACCTCGTAAACATTTTTCTGTTTTGAAAACAACCTTGTTTTTATTTTTGAAGTAAATGCAGATAACATATTTTTAATTGAATACAAATACTGACCTAGGCCTTTAATCTTACAATTATATTTCGAGCCTCGTTCTCGTAATTAGAACTATGTAGTACGCTTTGCCGGTACGATTATGTCACAATGTTTAGTAAAAACAAAAACGTAATGTGTTACGTCCCCCTAGATTCCTCTGTCTCCGATCTCCGTGATAATATTTAACCATTACGCTTTCTTGTGCGGTTGTGGTCACATCGGCTCCGATTAATTAATTGTTATAAAGTTAGTGTACAGTGTTCTGCAATTATTTAAGAAGATTGGAAAAAGAAGAGATAGGATAGAGACTCGCGGTTGAGGAATAATGGAAACTCGAAAGGAAAATAGCGCAGTCGTCGGCAAATTCAAATCTTTCTTCTTCAGAGCAAATTTTAGAAATTAAACAAGATAATTTATTACCGGTGGTGGTCATGATTTTCAAACTTGTTTTTTCAAAATGTTTATCAGCGGTTTTTGCATATGTTTTTGTTTTTATAATATTGGATCGGTATATTTCTTAGAGGGGCAAGAACCCTTATAAGTATTTCGAAGTCTTAGTTACAGTGTTTTAATTGATTTCTTAATTAGCAGTACGAGTTCACACAAGATCACATTGATCACTGTACAAAATACTACTTATAGTAGATTATTGCCTTTATTACAAGTCCGAAATTTTTTTAAACAATTATAACTATAACTTAAATTGAGGGTGATGCGGTTTTTTGCATATGTTTTTTGTTTTTATAATAGTGGATCGGTATATTTCCTAGAGGGGCAAGACCCCTTATAAGTACTTCGAAGTCTTAGTTTACAGTGTTTTATTTGACTTCTTAATTAGAGGGGCAAGAACCCTTATAAGTACTTCGAAGTCTTAGTTTACAGTGTTTTATTTGACTTCTTAATTAGCAGTACGAGTTCACACAAGAGGTGAAACATCTGCAGTTACATAACTGAAATTCACGCAAATAGTGAAGCAGTTACTTAATGGATCTTATCGATTTCAGTTTTGTAAGAAATAAAACATTATGCATATTACTCATCCCAAAAGTAAAATATTTTCAAACAGTTAGCAGGTTGATTAATTTAACACAAGAGATTAAACAGTCTGTTTTAATTGACTTCTTAATTAGCAATACGAGTTCACACAAGATGTGAAACATCTGCAATTACATAACTTAATTCGGACTTTAGCAACCGAAATTCACGCAGGCAGTGAAGCAGTTACATAAATAGATCTTATTGATTTAAATTTTATAAAAATTAAAACATTATGCATATTACTTATCCTAAAAGTAAATAATTTCAAACTTCTTAAAAGAAGAAAAATATACAATTAGTCATTCGAGTAGTAAATTACTAGCCTTATCAGACTAATTAGCATCGGAGATTATCGTATCTCCGAAATAATTACCCATTAACAAATTCGAAATCGAACCACTCTTCATGCATCAAACACGCAAGAGTTCCTAGTTGAAAGAACTGCGGATTTACTGGGGAAGTATCCAATCTTAAAAATCGAGAAATGGTAAATCTGCATCCAGATGTTGAAAAACAATAGAATAACTGGATCAGTACAGAGGTCGGAAAGGAGACTAAAAAATTATAGCTTAACAAAATACGCGTCTAGCGAAGTTTACTCCTTTACCACACCAAAACTGAACCCCGAAATAAAAGCTTTTTTGCCAGATTAGTCTCAAAAGAGACAATCTTTTTCTTGACTCGCAGATCCAGTTAGGGACTGCAATAACTGTAATTGGAAAAACTCTATCCAATATTTTGTCAGAGGAGGAGTGGGTTAAGTATTATAACTGGAAACACTCACCACCTCAGGGCAACACAGGTGCAGATGGGCGCTCGAGGTGCCACAGCATAGGCCCAAAAATCGAGTTGTAGTCTCGCAGACTCACAACCGAGCTGCAGCGATACAAACAAGGTTCAGGACTTCAGCGAAAACTTAACGCAGGTCACCTGTAAACATGCAGTCTTAACGACGACAACACAGCAATATTAATTCCAGAGGTAAGTGCTGGTCGTCTTAAAGTTTCTAACAAATATGGAAATCGTTTACAAAGGATACCTATGTAGTTGAGCTGCATTAAGGGTTACGAATTGCTTTTCTATAGTCAGCCAAGGCAAAAATTGTGCCAAAGGTAACTAAAAATAACTCAACACAGTTACATATTGCTATACAGAATTCAATAAATTATTTTCACCAACTGTTGAAAATGGAGAACACCAGAAATGCGACTAAATTACTTAGTCCCTGTTCATTTAGATGCCCCCTGGGATCTAAAGGATGTATATAATTTTTAAATTGTCCAGTAGCTAAAAGTAGCAGCAAATATTGAGTTTTTCTTACAATAACAAACTGTATCAGTTCACTGGTTTGCCGTTGGACTTGTACAAGTCCTTTTCATTTTACAAAAATTATGAGGATAGTAGTACAGAGCTTAAGATAGCAAGGAGTTCTATAACTTTTATTTAGATGATTTTTTGTATTTCATCAATCCATTTGAACATTGTTTATCTAATTTGCGAAAGATTATTGATCGCTTTCAATACCATGGGTTGTACTAAATATTTGAAAAAAGTAGTTCAACACCTAGTACTAAATATTATATTTAGAGTTATTATAAACTCTAGTAATTACTTGTTGGAATTACCAGAACATAAGAAAATTATGTTAATAATAAATAAAATCTTTGTTGGGAAAGAAATTAATTTCAATCAGTTCTTTCGTACAGCTGGCTTTACACAAAAGCAGTTGGAGACAGATAAAAACATAGCTCTGTCTAAAAGTAACGGCGAATTGGATAAAATTATGTTTTTACCCGATAAATTAAACACAAATTTAAATGGTCGATAAATAATTTAAGTTCTAAAAATCCTATAAGACATTTCAAATTCGATTTGAATTTAATAATTTTTCCTGATACTTCGAAACATGGTTCGGGTATATTTTGTGCAGGTCAAACTGCACAGGGTCTTTGGAATCGTGCTTAAAGAAAAGAACATATTATGACCTATTTGTATTTACTGGCAATTTTATAGACCTTCGCTGATTTGCAATAGTTAAAGTAAATTGCGAAAGCTGGTTGAGAATAGACAATACAACAGCGATCTCATGTGTTAATAAAATGAGTGGAGCGCAACTTAACAAATTACATAATTTAGCAAAATTGTGCGAACAGAAAAATATTTGGCTTTACGCCTCGTATATGCCATCCAAAAGAAAATAAATGCTAAATGTGAAAAGTTCTGTTCATGGCATAGAGATCCTTATTGTTTAATTGTTGATGCACTCACTATATCATGGAAAAATATAATTATGCGTTTCCACCGTTTGCTATGATTTTAAAGGTCTTACATAAAATTATAGAAGATTAAGCAGAGGGAATTTTAGTATATTGAACATAAGTTCACCCACTTGCAACCAATCTATCCTTATTAGCAGGAAGATTGCGTGGGAAGCGTTCGAAACCGAAACTCTAAATTATTCGCCAGCCACTGTTGATATTTTAATATCATTTTTATCGGGCGCAACGCTAAAACAATATCAGGGGGTTTTTATAAACTAAAATTATTTTTTTCTGTGATATTCACGGATATGAGTTGTTTATGACGACAGAAAATAACTTATAGTCCAGTAAATGAAGGGTCCAACCTTGACAAAATCGCTCACCAATGTAATTTTTATATCAATTTGTCGGGATTGACAAGTAATTTAAAATAAGAAAAAGTTCTGTAAAAAATGTTCTTGTATGGGGGAGAAACAGCCCCAAAGGTTCCAAAGATCGTTTTTCCGCCAATATCTGCTAAAATATAGCATTTAGAGAATTTTTTGTTTAGAGAAAAATGAAGATCAGTTAATTATTTACAAAAAATGGTCCTTATGAATTTTCTCTAAAATTTGGCCGTTTTCCGAGATAAACGGGCCCAAGCGCACCCTGGATTTTGAGCTCCTGCGCTGCATGCCGGAGAGCACGCCCCATGCATCTACACCAGGAGCGGGCGGACAAAAGTCCAATAAATTGGGTAAAAATGTATATTTTTTATTATTCAAAGTTTCAGTGAAAGGGGAAATCTACAGCTATCATACCCGGTGACTTGAGTCACATTTTGATTTTTTGATATTTTAGTATTTCAATTTATACAAGGTGCGGTTTACGGCAATCCCACTTCAGCACGGTCGGCAATTTCCTATATTCTGGGGGCCTATTAACAAATGGCACTTTTATAAAGAGATTTTTAAGGGAATATGCAGATTGAAACCATTATTTCCAAAGATTCAGTAAAATATGGAATACTAATATTGTAGGTATTAGACAAATTAGCAACTGAAAGTCATTGAGATAAATTATCATTAAAAAATCTAACAAAAAGATTAAGTACCTTAGTTGCACTAGTTTTAGTGCATACCCTGGTTAGAATGCCACATAGAAACACATAAAATTTTTTTATACGATTCTATGGTAGTCAATATGTGTATTGAAACACCTCTTTTACCATAAACTGCTGGAAATCCAGATATATATTTTATTGGTTTTTATCCGCATATACGAATGTAAGTCTATTCGATCTTATGAGTTTTAATGGTACACAGGTAGAACGGATTTTATACGATTCTATGGTAATCAATATGTGTATTGAAACACCTCTTTTACCATAAACTGCTGGAAATCCAGATATATATTTTATTGGTTTTTATCCGCATATACGAATGTAAGTCTATTCGATCTTATGAGTTTTAATGGTACACAGGTAGAACGGATTTTATACGATTCTATGGTAATCAATATGTGTATTGAAACACCTCTTTTACCATAAACTGCTGGAAATCCAGATATATATTTTATTGGTTTTTATCCGCATTTACGAATATAAGTCTATCCGTTCGTATGAGATATAATGGTACACAGGTCGAACGGATTTTATAGGAATCTATGGTATTTAATATGTGTATTGGAACGCGCATTTTACCATAAACTGCTGGATATCCAGTAATTTATTTTATTGGTTTTTATCCCCATATAAGAATGAAAGTCTATCCGTTTGTATAGGATATAATGGTACACAAGTAGAACGGATTTTATTGGAATCTATGGTACTTAATATGTATTTTACCATTCATTGCTGGTTACAGTCTATCTGTTTTATACGAATATCGGTAGAAGGTATAAGTTAGAAGCCACAGGTAAAAATAGCGGAGAAGTAAGCACTTCGAAAATTAGACACTTAGTGATTCCTATACGGTTTTATAGTAACTTCGCTATTAACTTTTAATTGGATTTTATCCGTTTCTATGTGATACACATTCTATTTGATCCTATGAGCAAAGTGGGATACTATTTTCTATGAGAATTTATACGCATTACACACCTTGTGATTTCTATACGATTTTATAGTAATTTCGCTATTAACTTTTAATTGGATTTTATCTGTTTCTATGTGACACAGATTCTATTTGATCCTATGAGCAAAGTGGCATGCAATTTTCTATGAGAATTTATACGCATTACACACTTTGTTATTTCTATACGGTTTTATAGTAATTTTGCTATAAACTTTTAATTGGATTTTATCTGTTTCTATGTGACACACATTCTATTTGATCCTATGAGCAAAGTGGGATACTATTTTCTATGAGAATTTATACGCATTACACACTTTGTTATTTCTATACGGATTTATAGTAATTTCGCTATTAACTTTTAATTGGATTTTATCCGTTTCTATGTGACACACATTCTATTTGATCCTATGAGCAAAGTGGCATGCAGTTTTCTATGAGAATTTATACGCATTACACACTTTGTTATTTCTATATGGTTTTATAGTAATTTCGCTATTAACTTTTAATTGGATTTTATCTGTTTCTATGTGACACACATTCTATTTGATCCTATGAGCAAAGTGAAGTGAATCAAATAGAATGTGTGTCACATAGGAACGGGTAAAATCCAATTAAAAGTTAATAGCGAAATTACTATAAAACCGTATAGAAATCACAAAGTGTGTAATGCGTATAAATTCACATAAAAAATAGTATGCCACTTTGCTCATAGAATCAAATAGAATATGTGTCACATAGAAACGGATAAAATCCAATTAAAAGTTAATAGCGAAATTACTATAAAACCGTATAGAAATCACAAAGTGTGTAATGCGTATAAATTTACATAGAAAATAGTATGCCACTTTACTCATAGAATCAAATAGAATGTGTGTCACGTAGAAACGGATAAAATCCAATTAAAATTTAATAGCGAAATTACTATAAAACCGTATAGAAATCACAAAGTGTGTAATGCTTATAAATTCTCATAGAAAATAGTATGCCACTTTGGTCATAGAATCAAATAGAATGTGTGTCACATAGAAACGGATAAAATCCAATTAAAAGTTAATAGCGAAATTACTATAAAACCGTATAGAAATCACAAAGTGTGTAATGCGTATAAATTCTCATAGAAAATAGCATGCCACTTTGCTCATAGGATCATATAGAATGTGTGTCACATAGAAACGGATAAAATCCAAGTAAAAGTTAATAGCGAAATTACTATAAAACCGTATAGAAATCACAAAGTGTGTAATGCGTATAAATTCTCATAGAAAATAGCATGCCACTTTGCTCATAGGATCATATAGAATGTGTGTCACATAGAAACGGATAAAATCCAATTAAAAGTTAATAGCGAAATTACTATAAAACCGTATAGAAATCACAAAGTGTGCAATGCGTATAAATTCTCATAGAATATAGTATGCCACTTTGCTCATAGAATCAAATAGAATGTGTGTCACATAGAAACGGATAAAATCCAATTAAAAGTTAATAGCGAAATTACTATAAAACCGTATAAAAATAACGAATTGTGTATTTGCGTATTAATTCTTATAGAAAATTAATTGCCATTCTGCGTATAGAACCGAATAGATTACATTTCTCATAGAAGCATATAAAATCCGTTAAGAATTTTATCGTAAATTTACAATTATTGCAGATAAAATATGTTCCGAATTGATCCAGATTAAAACTAAATAGAATATATTACCACATTGCGTATAAAATGACAATAGAAATATTACGGCTCATAGAATCCCATAAATTCTCATAAAGTTTTTATTACAACTTTGTGCATTGCGGATAAAATTCGGCGTGTGCACATAAGTTACGATAAATTCTCATTAAAACTTTATCTGTATTAACTACCATTTTATCTGGCATTTTAACCAGGGTAGAGTTCAAATTTTAGCAGAAATTGAGATAAATAATATTCATCAAACACAGACCGGCATTGAAATTGAGATAAATTCTTTCATTGAAACCTCAGGACCAAGCCGAAATCAATTTTTTCTAGATTTTCTTAGAAAAACCTAATTTACGTGTGGCTAGTACTAAACCTTTATTTAGAGAAAACCATATTAGTGCAGCATACCAATAAATGGTTTTATTTCCTGGAATAAACCACATACAGCTGTATGTGCACAAACTTTTTCTAGATGAATGAAAACAGTTTCAGATAGATGTGGAATTAATATAAAGCAGGTTTCAGCGCATAGTACAAGACATGCGTCAACATTAGCAGGGTGTAAGAGGAATTAGTTTGGATGTAAGTAATAAGAAACACAGCTGGCTGCTCGAGGAATTTCCAGATATTGCAAAGTGTTATAATAGACAAGTGTCTAATTATAATAAGGAAAATTTCGGGGTTACAACCCTAAATGGATAACTATAACAATGCTGATTTGTTATTAAGTATGTGGTTGGTTTTAGGGAAAAATATAGCAACAAAATTTCAGCTTTTTCATAAATCTAAACATCTACATAGTTGTAATTACGAGAACGAGGCTCGAAATATAATTGAAGATTAAACGAACTTACCTGTAAGTGAAGTTCAATCGAAATTATATGAGAGCCTCGTTCGAAGTAATTACAACCTCCCACCCATTTCCCAACCCCATAGGAAAATAGCAGAAATTTTCTTTCAGCTCTAAACGAAATGATTAAATATTATCACGGAGATCGGAGACAGAGGAATCTAGGGGGACGTAACACATTACGTTTTTGTTTTTACTAAACATTGTGACATAATCGTACCGGCAAAGCGTACTACATAGTTGTAATTACTTCGAACGAGGC
Organism: Agonum fuliginosum; assembly: GCA_947534325.1. Classification (NCBI taxonomy): domain Eukaryota; kingdom Metazoa; phylum Arthropoda; class Insecta; order Coleoptera; family Carabidae; genus Agonum; species Agonum fuliginosum. Next base: position 16,844,052 of record OX384037.1, on the reverse strand, counting down.
TCTCATATAATTTCGATTGAACTTCACTTACAGGTAAGTTCGTTTAATCTTCAAATATTTTCTATTTTTGAAAACATTGCAGATGACTAAACATTTAATTACACTAAACTATAATTAAAACCTTATACTGATAAACCATAGATAAACGAGCTTTAACCCCCGTTATCTTATTAAACAATAACAACGTCTTATCTTAAAACTGGCGCCAGTCTTATCGCGACTGGGGGCTCACGTTCTAGTACCCCCACTACTGACATTTCATATATTCAAATTCAATTTGTCAATTTTGTCCACGATAACTTAAAAAGGACTTATCAAACCTTTAATAACTAAATTTCCTATTTAAGGTTTTAATAAGGATCTTAACACCGGATAAGATTTTGGTAGAAATCCACAAACCGGAAGTAGTACATTTTGAAGCTTGATATAGTTTTTCTTAAATAAATTGGTACATTATTTATTTATGACAATTTTTGCAATTAAAAATAAAAGAATATATAATTTTCTATTGGTACAGTTAATTTAAAATTCAATTTGGTGAATCTGGTAGTATTTAACAATAAAATAAACTTTTTTGAAATTCCAGAGTCTTTTTGTCTACGATCATATGAAATTTGTTTCTACACAAAATTTGAATTATTATGACAGTGACAGTACAGTTTTGCTTGCATCTTGGTTTACATTATCGTTTACATATTAGATTATAATTGTGAATATTTGTAATAGAAAGTTGCATATTTTGAAGTATTTATTGCATAATTAAATCATGGAAATTTGTTAAATATTCTTATGAAAAATATTTCAAACGTAAATTTCAGATAGTTTACAAGATATGAAGATACAGGTAATATTGTAAGGTAGTTAGTACTTTTGATGTAACAGAACAACAATTCTAGCGCCTTAAAATAATTAATAGAGAATCAATTTTAAAATTTTGAAGCATTAGACATAATTATTTATTATTACCCCCGCTTGGCGGCAATTTTCACCTGGATTATTTTCAGAAGTCAGTTGTTGAAAAGTTGAAAACAGATTTTATGTGCATTCGCATTTGCAACTAAAATTAAATTAATAAAATTAAATGTATTACAATTAATAAATTACCCAGCTGAGAATGTGCTTGTCTGCCAAAAACCCACACTCGAAAATTTAGACCCGTCACAATACCTCTCTTATATTTATGTATAATATGCGGTGAGAGGTAAAAACGACAAAAATTCCACTGGGTTTCAGTGGCTGAATTCCACTATAATAACATCCACCATTTTGTAATTGTCATTTGTTAATTCGTAGAAGACAGTAATGCCATAACAGTTTTATTTAACGAAGATGTTGTTACATGTTAAAGTTCTATTATAGCCGTTCTACGTATTAATATAGATTCCTAAATAAATATAAAAATTCAGTTTCTGCTAACAAATGTTTAAATATTTTACAAATAAGCAGAATTTTATTTATCTTTTCGGGTGGAATTTTTTAAATCAACTTCTAATTAAATTAACGATAAGTGCATATCTTCAATAATAAGTAAATACAAACATTTTATTTTTAGTAGTAATAGTGCAACACTGTTTTGATTATTTTTGTTTACATATTTTTTCTTGTTACATAATTTTAAAAATAGCATTTAGTGCTAATTATTATTTGTGATATCAATATCATATTTGTCAGTTATGAAAAAAACAAAAATGTGCCGTGACCTTTACTAAGAATAGCAATTATTGTGTTAGAGAAGATTGCTTTATAAAATCAAGCAATTTGTGAAATTGTTAGTAGTCTTAACTTTGCAAGCAGACATGAAACGTGACAAATTTAATCTAGGTAAGTAAAAACCATGTCAAAACTTTGTGTTTTTGAAACATTACTATTTATACTTTTGATTTGTTGACAATTACTCTTCTTATATTAAATTTTACTGTGAAATATAAAAACAATTTGAGACAAAATTTTGATTTATTTTAAACAAAAGCATTGCATTTTATTATGCGATTAAATTCTGTAAACCAAAAATACTGAATCAATTTTTGGTAAATATTCTTTGAAGTATCGACAAAGTACAGTATTGTTAGTACTTATCGTTAAAGGTTAAAGAATAATGTAATCATTATCGATATACCTACCCATTATTTTTATTTTAAACTATCGACCTATCGGTGTTTCTTAAATATGAGAAGATTTAACTAAATTGATCTGTTTTAAATAATGTATAGTTAGCAAGTATTATGCTTCAAAATTCTGGAAATAGTTATTTATATATCAAGGCTGTAAAAAAGGATTTGCGATTGTAAAATATTATTTTTCGAGTCACTAGACGAGATTATTAACTACGTGAGTAATAAAAAATATATTTACAACCCAGATATAAATTGATTTTTTATGAAATGTGAACATTGGTGATCACAGATTGCAACAACATAATAGCCGATGTCCTGGCCAATTCTCGTCGAAATTCGATATCGGTGGAGCTAAAGTTGTACTTTTCACTACGATTTAGCGGAGCTAAAGTAAATCATTATTGTACGATTTCATAAAAAAATATATTATAAAATATAGTTTTAGTCGATTTTGATAATAGTACATAAGTAGGTACTTTAGGTCTAATATCAAATTAACGAACGGGTATATGATATTGTTTATTTTCGTAACTAGGTAACTGTATAGAATCTGTTTCATGATCGTGGAAAAAATGTTTTTTTTTTGAATTTGTAGTTTAAGGGTAGTTTTCGCAAGGAAACCTAGAAATCAAAGTGGTTAAATTTTTAAAAATTCTTTCCGTTTCGTGACCAAAAAATTAAGTAGGTACACTAAATACCATTGAAATATAATTTGCAAGAAAATTACCCTGTACAGCAAAACTTAGATTTATAATTATGAATTATGAAATTATAGACAACTTGTATATAGGTAAAAATTTTAACGAAGTCATAAAATAATGAGTATTATATTATCTTTTTAGTGTTACTTCTCATTTGCTTCTGTACTGGATCACTTAGTAATCCAGTACCGGAAAAGTCAAATGAAGTTCAGATTCATAAGTACACTGGTCACATAGACACAACAACTTCTGCTTCCGATGAAAGTTTAGCCAGATGGACAATTTCATCAGACTTGCATCGAATGTATCAGGATGAAGACCGTGATTTCATAATCCTAAAGGTAGGGATAACATTGAAAATGTTTACTTTACTGTACTGTTGCAATTGATTCAAAGTACCATTTTCCGATTATTAACAGCTGTAGATTTTGTTCCATTGTGTCTTATAATATTTAAAATTAATTTAAAAATTATGTTAATAAATAAAATTGTTAAATTTGTTTTATTCATGAAATTGTATACCACTTGATCATCAAAAATAATAGAAAATACTTTTGCCTCCTGCGGTTCGACGTAGCTCTTGTGGTATAATAACTGACTATTTCCCTCGAAAAATTTCAACCAATCAGGTTACAGTATTTTTTAAATTTCGAGCCAAAACAATCAAGTATCAGTGAGTAGGTATGTGTACAAATGCAGTGTACCCGCGAGTATTTGCACAAGTGCATACCAGCATACCCGAGTATTTTTGACAGTTGTCAACACAAGAAACAAATTTTTATTATCTAAATTTCTAAATTAAAATATAAATATATATAAATTAACAATTTTTTTATAATTATATAAAGCATCGTTAACCTGAATTTGAATCTTATAAGATTATCATAGTAACCAATAGTTTCACATTAACTTATTTGATTATTTATAACGAAATATAAACATAAAAAATTTTTTCAATAAATAACAAAGCTTATGGCTACATATATAATTTTTTAAAATTATGTTTATTGATATACACACTTAAAATATCCACTTGATACAAAAATTACTAATAAAATCAATAAAATAATTTGCCAAAATACTCAATTTATTCTGATTGGTCAGTTTTGAGAAAGTTAATCATTCTCGAATTCTTCGAATAGACGTTGACGATATCAGATTTATACAATGCAAACTGATTGTTGACAACAATGTAAAAAAGTAGGATACATAATAAAAGTAAGTGTCATTTTTTATTCAATTATTTATCTTTCGTTTACTGGTTTACTGGAAAAGTGCAAAAGTAGAATCATGTAATATACGTTAGTCCTAAAAAAATTCAAATTTGTATGTACTATTTACCTACGCAATTAAGTTTATTCCACCTTTTCCGAGCGAAAGATCTATTATTTTTCTTCTTTTTACTGTGCTTCGTACTTTTTCCCCCCATTTCAACAAATAATATAATACCACGGACACAGTTCCCGAGTAAACAATGTTTAATAATAATAATAACAACAACACATTAAAAACAACAAAACCAATAATTAAATAACAATAACGCAAAAAACAAGAAAACAACTAAAACATAATAACAATAACAAATAACCGCAAGATATAAGAAAAAACTATGAAAGGGCTTTTAACGAAATCATAACATAACATAAATAATGCAATGCGGACTTTGAATCTATAGCGCCAAATTTTAAACGACAAGCAGCCATCTATGTGATAATGCTTGAACTATTTTAGTGGTCGCGTGCTATTCAAACCACTTTATTTTTTATTCATGGTGCATTTGAGTCTCAGTCAATATTTACGTTTTTTGTTTTTTTCTTATGATAACATATAAAATTCTCTAGTCAAGTAAGTATGTTATAAAGATGTAGATGTGATAGTTTTGGAAATAAAATGTATTTTTCTGAAAAATAAGCACTTCTTTTAAACAAGAATGGTTCATTAGCCTAGGTATACAATTAAGAATCATATATATGCAATGTTTGGACTGCTAAAGTCTACCAATTTTAAATGCACCATGAATAAAATTAATTACTGTTGGTACGCAACCATATATACAGGAGCGCGACCTTAATCCTGCGCCTTTCTACCTTTCGGTGTAAGGCGATTCCTGTGGTTATGTCTGCTCTGTATTCCAGTCTTCAGGGTTCCTTCTCCATATTTCTTTCCATGCTTGGCGATTTTGCATACTTCTTTTAGCCTCGTACCAGTTCACTCCCCTTTGTTTTGCCGCTTGTTTTATTTCTTCTTCCCACGTTTTGATTGGTCTGCCTATCTTCCTCTTTACGTGTGATCTCGCTGCATGTACTTGTTTTGCTAACCTTTCTTCGTTCATTCTATTTAGATGGCCTGCCCATCTAAGCTGCCCTTCTTGAATTGTATGTTCCACAGATTTTGTACCTAGATTCTTCCTGTATGTTACGTTTCTTATTTTATCCATTTTTGTTTTCCCCTCTATTTTCCTTAAAAATCTCATTTCCACATTTTGTAGTCTGCTTTGGTGCCTTTTCTGTGTTGTCCACGACTCACTTTCATATGTTAGTATGGGCACTGCCACTCTCTTAAAAACTTCTATTTTGGTTTGTTTCGGCACTTCTTTTTTAATAAGAAATTTATTTTTTAGGGAATTAAATAGCCGTCCTGTTTTTGCCACTCTTTCCTCTAATTCTGGGTCTAAAGTTCCTTTTTCGCTTATAATCGCTCCCAGGTATGTAAAAGCGTCCACTTGTTCCAGCACGTCTCCATTTACTGTTATCGTATGCGTATTTCCATTTCCGTTTATTTTCATTGTCTTGGTTTTTTCTGTGTTTATTTTCATGTTCCACTTTGTTAGTTCGTTATTCAACATGTTGATATTACTCTCTAAGTCTTCTTCATTTTCTGCCAGAATTATCATGCCATCCGCATAGCATAGGATATTTATGTTTACTGGTTTCATCTTCCAGGTTCCTACTTTATAAGATTTTATTTTGTCCTTTATATTTTTAATGGCTTCGTCTAGGTACAGTGTAAATAGAAGAGGGCTTAAGATGCATCCTTGTCTCAGTCCTACGTATGTGTTGAAAGTATCCGACCTGTTGTTTCGCGTTCTTACATAGTTTTTATTTACATTGTATAGACTTTTAACACACTGTATTGTTTGCTCTTCTACTCCTCTTGTTTTTAGACATTCCCACACTTTTGGTCTGACTATCCTGTCAAATGCCTTTTCTAAGTCTATAAAACAGGTGTAGTTCCCTGTCTGTTAGTCTCGCCTTTTCTATGACCTGTCTAATAGTAAAAATGTGATCCTGTACCCCTCTATTTGGTCTGAATCCGCACTGTGACTCTTCTAGTGTATTCTCAATTTTGTTCCTGATGCGTCCTTCTATAATTCTTGCAAATAGTTTGCCCGGTACACTTAGTAGGGTTATTCCTCTATAGTTCTTACATTCCTTACTGTCTCCTTTCTTATATATCGGGACTATAATTCCTACTTGCCAATCTTCTGGTACTGTTTCATCATCTATTACCTTATTGAATATTTTCAGCAGGTACTCTATTCCTTTCTCTCCCATGTGTTTCAGCATTTCTGTCGTTATATTGTCTTGTCCTGGTGCTTTTCCAATTTTTAATTTGCTTAGCGCCCCAGTTATTTCGTCCAAACTTATATATTTCATTTGTTTGTTTTCATTCTGTAGGATTTCATCAGTTTCTTTGTCTTCATTCGCTATTTTGTCGTTTATTTCTTCGTGTAACAGTTCTTTGAAGTGCTCTTTCCAGCGTTCCATAATTTGTTCTTCATTAGTCAGCAATAATCCGTCTTTGCTTTTTAAATTCTGCAGTGCTGTGTTTCTCTCCTTTCTCATATTTCTGATTGCTCCATAAAATAGTTTTTGGTTATCTCTATATGCTTCTTTTAGCTTGTTTCCAAAGGGGGTAGCGGGATAAGTATAGTGAATCGGCCCCAGAGCAATTTTGACTTGGTACCATGTAGGCCCTTTAAAAAATGTTTAAAAAACAAGATTTAGATGGTTACCAGCTTTATAGATATCAATCTCTGCTTACAATCCATAAAAGAGTGATTTTTTGACATTTTTGTAGAAAACAATTTTTTGGGCCTACTTACGTGACTGTAATGTAACTTTTAGTAACAGAAAATTAATCTGCACAAATTAGAGAATGTCTACAATTTTTTTCATTTATATCTGAAGCGGAATTTACGGCGAAAAATCAATTTAAAGCAAAAAAAAAGAGTCAAAAATTGACACTTTCTTAAGATTGAGCTTCGCTTTTTTCGGGTTGCAATTGAGACTCTTAAAAACACCAAATACAAAATTTAGAGAATTTTAACCGCATTACAATATCTCTATTAGATCAGGCGACAATCGCATTTAAGTAAAATAAAGTACGACTGGTAACATGTCTAACATGTATGTTTGAGGACACTGGAAACGTCGGTGTTGCCAACGGCCAACCTAAATATAACCAAACCAATGAAAAAGAAACTTTTACCGCGTTTAGCACTGCTTTTCAAAAAACCTTGTACATTTTTTGTTTTCGACATGTTACAAGTTTTGGATATTTTTTATTCAACTATTTTTTTTTCTAATTTTGGTTTTATAATTTTGGAACATTTTGAACAAACCATAATTTTGAAACATTTTGAACATACCGGAATGTTCCAAAATTATAAAACCAAAATTAGAAAATAAAATAGTTAAATAAAAAATATCCAAAACGTGTTGTAACATGTCGAAAAAAAAGTACAAGGTTTTTTGAAAAGCAATGATAAACGCGGCAAAAGTTTCTTTTTCATTGGTTTGGTTATACATATTAAGGTTGGCCGTCGACAACACCGACGTTTCCAGTGTCCTCAAACATACATGTTAGACAGAGAAACACATACTACCAGTCGTATGCCGCGCCGCGTCAGGCGCGATGGTGGCAAATACTTTATTTTACTTAAATGCGATTGTCGCCTGATCTAATAGAGATATTGTAACGCGGTTTTTTCCGCCTAAAACCGTATAACCGTATTTTGTATTTGGTGTTTTAAGAGTCTAAACTACAACCCGAAAAAAGCGAAGGTCAATCTTTAAAAAGTGTCAATTTTTAACTTTTTTTGGCTTTAAATTGATTTTTCGCAGTAAATGCCGCTTCAGATGTAAATGAAAAAAATTGTAGACATTCTCAAATTTGTGCAGATTAATTTTCTGTTACCAAAAGTTACATTAAAGTCACGTAAGTAGGCCCAAAAAATTGTTTTCCACAAAAATGTCAAAAAATCACTTTTTTATGGATTGTAAGCAGAGATTGATATCTATAAAGATGGTAACCATCTGAATCTTGTTTTTTAAACATTTTTTAAAGGGCCAACATGATGCCAAGTCAAAATCGCTCTGGGGCCGATTCACTATGCTTATCCTGCTACCCCCTTTTTCCCATTCTTTCCCTTTTGCCATTTTGACTGCTTTTTTAACTTCTGTTCTCTTTTCTTTGTACACTTCATAATCTTCTCTGTATTTAGTTGATAAGTATTTCTTCCATGCTACTTTCTTTATTTTTATTTTCTCTTTTATTTCTTTTGTCCACCACGCACTTTTTTTTATTTGTTTATTACATATCTTTGTTGTACTGCATGTCTCTTTTGCTGCTTCTAACATTGCTTCTTTAAAATATTTCCACATTTTTATTACGTCTGTTTCTCTGTCTAGGCCTGACAGGGTCTTCTCTAGTTTCTGTTGGTATTTTTCACGGATGTATTCATCCGATAGCTTGTGGCTTTTTATTCTTTCATTCATTCTGGTAGATCTTTTTTCTTGTTTGGCTATGTCTTCTTGTCTTATTTCCATTACCACTAAAGCATGGTCGCTGCCGATTTCTGGGCCTCTGTACACTCTTACGTCCATTACTGCTTTCTGTTTATTTTTGCTTATCAAGAAATAATCTATTAAAGATTTTTCTTTTCTGTTGGGTTGAACTCTGGTGTATTTGTGTACATCTTTATGCGCGTAGAATGTGTTAGTAATTACAAAATCGTTTTCTACGCAGAAGTCAATAATTCTTTTTCCATTGTTATTTCTTACGTTTTCTCCTTCTTTTCCTAAGTGTTATATGTAAACTTCCTAATTCTCTGTTTTGTTGATTTCTAATCCAATAAGATTCTTTGGTTCTCCAATATATTTTAAGTCAAAGCTTGATTTTAATTTATCCATAATTTTATCATTTAAATGTTTTGATGTTGAAATCGTTAAAATATCATCAACATAGACACATAATATTAAATATTTATTTTGCGATTCTCGATAAATAAATACACACGATTCTAGTATAATTCTTGAAAATTTAATTCTAATATTTTTTTCTTTTTCCAATTTACAAACTTTACCTTCATTATTACCAGTTATTTCTTCAGAAATTTCCATGTATACTTCTTCTTTTAGTATTCCATTTAAACATGCCGTAGTGAAGTCATACTGGTTAAGTTCCAAATCTTCTTCAACAGCTAAAGCTAGTAGAATTCTAAGCGTATTGAGTCTTATTACAGGAGAGAATACATCATTATAATCAATACCTGGTTTTTTATTAAACCCGCGCGCTACTAATCTAGCTTTGAATTTTTTAGTACCATCATTATTCTCTTTTATTTTAAAAATCCATCTGGAATCAACTATTGTTTTATTGGTTGGTCTATCTTCAATTTTCCATGTTTTATTTCTGTTATGTGCCTCGAGTTCTTCATTAATTGCTTTTATCCATTTATGTTTTTCATTACATTGTAGAGCATCTTGATATGAGTCAGGTATTTTAAAAGTTGTTGCTACGTTTACTAGATTATCTTGTTTATTTTGTATTCTATCAGATTTTCGAATGGTTTCAATATTTCTATTAATTTTATAGTTGGTTTTAAAATCTTTATCCTTTTCAGAAGTATCCTTTTTGCCATCATCTATAAACGAATCTTCTGATTCATAACTTTCTTCATGGTTTTCAGATATTTCTTCATTGTTTTCATAATTTTGGTCTTCGTTTATGATTTCTGCATCTAAATGATTGTTCTGTGTTAATTTGATTATCATCTTTTATTATTTCATTAAACTCATATTTATTTGTGATAGTTTCCTTTTCAATGTTATTTGTTAAATTTCCGAATACAGAAATGTACACAGGAAGTTCATACTTTCTTCTTTCATCGTTATTTTGCAATAATAATTTTGATCCAAGTTCGTTTTCGATAATTTTTATGTCTCGAACTATTATAACTTCATTTCTCTTTAAGCAATATGTTCTTGTGTGATTTGTAACATGGTCAAATCTTAGAAATATACTTGAATTTGCTGTATTTGATAGTTTATTATTACTTTGTGACTTTGCTAACCAGTGATATGCAAGTGAACCAAAATTTTTTAAGTGTTCAATATTTTGACTTTTATTGCAAAATTTTTCATTTGGAATCATGTTTACTTGTTTTACCAATGTTCTATTTTTTATATATACAGCATAATTCGCGGCTTCTGCCCAAAATTTATTAGGTAGCTTTGATTCTATTAGCATTGCTCTAGCCATTTCCATAATAGATCGGTTACCTCTTTTAGCGATTCCATTTTCTTGCGGTGTATAGGCTGCAGTTTTTTCATGGATTATACCGTTCTCTTTTAAAAAATTTTTTTGTTTTTCAATGGCGCAAATAGTGTAGACAGCTTCATCATCTGTTACATTTTTGTTGTTTACAGCTTCCTCATGTATTACATTTTTACTGTTCATCTCATATAATCCATTATTTCTAGGTCCGGTGATTAATAGTGAGCCTTCTTCATCAAAGATTTTTCTTTCACCATTTTCGAATAAAATGCTATACCCTTTTTCTTCTAAATTGCTTATTGATATTAAATTCTCGGTAATTTCTGGAACCCATAGTACATCCATCAAATCTATAAATTTATATTTGCAATTATCATTTGTTAAATTTATTCGAATAGTGCCCTTTCCTTGTATTTTAATATTTTTTCCATTTGGCATTTTTACAAATCTCGATTCGGTTTGTTCGAGATAACTGAACATATTTTTATCAAATGTCATGTGGCTCGTAGCTCCCGAGTCGATGTACCATTTTCTTGATGTTATTTCTTCCTTTTCATGTTCTTGGATTCGTAAAGTAATTTCTTCACTTTCATTGTTTTTATAATTTTCTGGAGGATTTTTACTTTCTTTAACTTCATGATTTGATTTATTCTGTACGACATCTTTTATAATTATTGCTATTTTGTTCAAAGTTTTGTCTGCTGTAGTTACTATTTCCTGGATATTTGTTTTGAAAGTTTGTTTGATTTCTATTAGTATTATATTTATAATAACAATCCCTTGCATAATGATTTGATCTTCCACAAATATAACATTGTTTTACGTTTTTATTGTCGTTTTTAATATTAGTTTGCTTGGCCGTTTTTGATATACAGGCTGCTTCTAACATGGTTTCGGTATTTTCTATATGAATTTCGTCTTCTTGTGCCTTATGTCCAGAAATAAATTCATCTGCATTTAATTTATCTAGTCCGTTTGCTTTCATGACGTTATAAGATCTAGGCAGACCATTCAATATTAAACCAAAAAATTCTTCATTTTCATCTTTGGCTCCACATTGTATTAATTGGTCTTTTATAAATTGACCTCGGGCCAAATATCTTTCAATAGACTCATCTTCTTTCTTTCTTATTGTGCTTAGCTCTAGTCGCAGGTCTACTCGCCTGGATGATGTTTTGCCTTCATGAATGGCTTTTAATTTTTGCCATATATCACGTGCTTCATCAAGATTTAAAACTTGTTGAGCTTGTTCAGATTCTATGGTTGTTAACAGTATTGATGCTGCTAAAGCACTTTTTTCTTCATAATTTTCTATTTCTTTATATATGGCTGCTTTTTCGTCTGCAGTTGCATTTTTACCTGCCTTTTTAGGTTTTTCTTGTTCAATGGTGAACCATGCCTTTTTTGTTTTTATTATAAGCTTCAATTGATGGCTCCATAACTGATAATTTGTATTGTTTAATTTTAATACTGTATTTTGTAAACTTTCCATTTTTCCTTTTATCGCCTTTTTTCTATTTAACCTCACTTTTTGGTTTTCTTTTGATTTGTTGCCTACTCGCAACTCTTTTTTATTTATAACAGGAGGCCTGAGCCCATAACATGTTGATATTTAATAATACGGCGGATTATTTTATATTAAATTAACTATATGCTTACATAATAAACAATACATAAAAAGATACAACGTAGAACATATTATTATTTCACTGTAACTCATCTTACTACTACTAACATTAGGTGTCACTACACATCAATATCCAAAATATTTAAATTGTAAAAAAACAACAAAGAACAATGCTGTTTTTGTTCTCTGGGTACTCAAGTTACTTTTGGGCCAATATCTATAGCTGGAAAAGAATTTCTAGGGTTTCTAACTTTCGATTGCCGTTTTTATCGTCGCGCAGCGAATAAAGTTAAGTATAAATTACTATTTCTATTTTTCTTTATCTCACGAGCACTTATGCTCCACGCATTAAGCTGATTCTCTACGAATTTCGTAGTCTTATTGATATTATTCTAGTGGTAATTTTAGTATTATTGCTTTGCTATAATTCGCTCTTAGTTCGTATTCTACTTTAAGGCGCTACACTTGTGCCAAAAATATAGTGAAAAAGGGACCTTGCCATATTACAAACTGAGCTCTTGTTAATACACCTACACTGTTCATATTTTATTTATAGATAGTTAAAAGATGACTCTAGAGTGCTAAGAAAATATTTTTACTTCATGGTATTTTAGTAATAAATTAGTAAAAATAGTCAATTTGACCAATTTTTTACTATTTTTTTTCGTCAGATGTCTAACTTTCTTGACAAAAATATTTTCTTAGCACTCTCATGAACAATGCAAAGAATCGACTATTTAAAACAAAATTAATAAATATGCAATAATAAGGCCATAATTTGTAATATTAAAATGCATAAATTAATTCTTATTTTCTCTAATTGTTGCCGCAACAATGTATTGTATGAATTTTTCGATCAAATAATGCTTCGTAATTACTTGTGGAAAATTTCAGATTTTTATTTTGAGCAATATAGCTGAATCGTGAATTCTGATTCTATTGCAGCAATATTGCGTGCAACAAGTGTAGAGCCTTAAGCATAAGTGAGGTTAGGTTGACAAATTGAGTTCAGCTGCAAGTTCTCTGCTTACGGTGCTTAACACCCGTTAAACTTAATTAATAGTATTATCATCGATCTTCTATAATTCAGATCCAGCATTTATATAGGTATTATGGAAGAATGTAACTTAGTTCTCCATTAACAACTAGATGTCTCTAGTATAAACGAAAACACAATACGAGTTTGAAATTTAGCTACGGAACGTTTTGTTGGAGATAACGCTCAAGGTTTATACTTCATTCCAACTTGCTTGACGTGATATGCTAAACCATATATTCTAAATTATGTCAATATCATACTTAGCTCATTTTTACTATAAATGTTGTTATTTCTATTCAAATACATTTAAACATTTTAAACTTTAATTATAACGTAGATACGTGCATAGTATAAAAGTTAGTTTAATTCTTTTGGATGATTTTTTAACAAGTTCTTCATCTTTAAATCCAAACTGACTATAATTAATTATTATGAATTCGATATAGTAGGTCTTTTTCAAAATGATCTGCCATAACACTAGTCATAAATAAACAATAACGTAAATAAGGCTTTAAAAAATATCTCTTGTCAAACATCCACTGCCTGTTTTTAAATTAACAGCCTGAATATGTAAAAATATTAATTTAAATTCAACATTATAATTAGAATGCGGATTATATACATTTGCATATTTTTAAAACACATGTTTGTATTTTATACAAAAATAAATCACTTTTTGCATATATCAATATTTTTTACATTTTTAAAAAATATTTGCATATAGTATTTATTATAAATGCATATAACTGCATATTTTATACATTTTAACCCAACATTTTAAAAAAATTTGAAATGCGGTATAAAATTTATATTCGCTCTTTGATAGTATCTACAGTAATTTATGTTACGTTGCGGAATATGTAAACAGTGACTCAAGTAATGCATGCCACTCTTTTGAAAATTGATTTATAATAATAATAATAGTTTTATTCCTTCGACTGTTTACAGTATATAATGCGTAAGGTAAATGAAAAAATATAAAATTACATACCACAGAAATTTGTTCATTTACATTCATTTTAAAGGTATGTACACCTTAGATCATATAACTATTCTAGATACGCGAAAGCATAATATGTCTGACAATACAGCGACGCGAATGGATAGGATTAAAGCCCTGTTCGCACGGCCATCTTTGGAGATTCTACGGAGAGTCAAACTCTCGGCAAAGAAGAAGTTTTTTTCTTTCTAATGATATTTACGTGGTTTTGAAGCAATCGATAAATTATAAATTCTTCTTTTCCAAGACTCATTGATAATTTAACAAATAATTCTCACTAGAAAGAAAAAAACTTCTTCTTTGTCGGGAGTTTGACTCTCCGTAGAATCCCCAAACATCGCCGTGCGAACAGGACTTAAGATAGATGGAACAAGGAAAAGTTTGAGAAAGAGAGAGACTTGAAATTACCATCTAAATTCGCAGAGCGCAGACCCACAACGCGTCACTGTACGTCCCACGTTATTCTTGATAGGTGCGAGTGTCTTAGTCCGGTTGGTAAGACGAAAAAAGATAGGATACCTTGCATTTTATAATTAAAGCATGCCACTTGGCTTAAGTATTCTTTTGACCCTCCTTTACCGATCCGAAGTTGTAGCCATCTCCGAGGGTCGTGTAGGGGCTTTGTATTGCGAGTTGCATATTCAGATTTTTAATTTTTTACGTTTATCTCGTAAACGGTTAACATTACAAAAAAATTGTCAATTATAAAATTGTAGAACATAAAATTCTCTATAATAAAGGTTATTGTCTATTTTCATGTAAGTAGTACAGTTTTCGAGAAAAACTTGCGGTTTCAAATATTAGTTTTCGCAGATATTTTTCTATTAAAATTATTTTTTTCTAAATTTTAAAAGCCTTACTTTAGCCACAATTAAAAAAAAGAAACAAAGAAATTTTTGTGTGTTTAATCAACTCCAATTTCTATACGGATATAAAGATATCGACTTCCGGCGTTAGATTCCTTGGTAAATTTTACGTAAGATACATTATATTAAATGTTTTGTAAGGAGCTTGATAGCCCAAAATTTAATTATGATCTTCAATGAAAATTACAAAATTTCAGAATTTTAAATATTTTTTGTGTATTTCGGCTTATAAAAGGCTCTTCAAAAAACCAGTACAATGTATCTCACATAAACATGAGGAGGAATCCAATGCTGCAAACCGGATGTCGATATCTTTATCGGTTCAGAAACTAGAATTGATTAAACACAAGGAACTATAAGAATTCTAAAATTTTATAATTTTCTCTTAGAGAAAATCATTAAATTTCGGCTTATAAAAAAGTACAATGTATCTTACATAAAAATCCGTTCAGAAATTACAATTGATTTAACACAAGAAACTATAAAAATTCTAAAATTTAATAATATTCTACTGGAGAAAATCATTAAATTTCGGCTTATCAAAGGCACTTTTAAAAAAAGAATACTATGTAACTTACATAAAAATATCTAAGGAATCCAATGCCGGAAACCGGAAGTCGATATCTTGATCTGTTCAGAAATTAAAGTTTATTAAACACAAGAAACTTTTAAAATTCTAAAATTTTACAATTTTCTCTGGGAGAAAATAATTAAATTTCGCATTATAGAGGCCTTTAAAAAATAGTACAATGTATCTTACATAAAATAGTAATAGGAATCCAATGCTGAAAACCGAAAGACGATATCTTTATCCGTTCAGACAGTAGAGTTGATTAAACACAAAAAATATTTAAAATTCTGAAATTTTGCATTTTTCACTTGAAGATAATAATTAAATTTTAGGTTAACAAGGGCCTTACAAAAAAATAATACAATGTATCTGACGTAGAATTAATTAAGGAATCCAACGCCGCAAACCGGAAGTCGATATCTTTATCCGTATAGAAATTAAAGTTAATTAAACATACAAAAATTTAAAAATACAAAAATTTCTTTCTAACTTTTTTTAAAATTGTGGCTAAAGTAGGGCTTTTAAAATTTAGAAAACAATAATTTTAATAGAAAAACATCTGCGAAAACGAATATTTCAAACCGGAAGTCGTTTTCTGTATCTGTTAAAAAGTTATAGCTGTTTTTTTGCAAATAAAACTAAATTATAGCTCGATTTAATTAGCTTTGTATTACCAAAATACATTTTCTCGTTTTTCTCGAAAACTGTACCACTTACATGAAAATCGATAAGGAACAACTAAAAATCTGCATATGCAACTCGCAATACGCAGCCCCTGCACGGCCCCTGCACTTCGGATTGGTAAAGACGGGTCTAAAGAACACGTATGTCAAGTGGCATACTTTAATCATAAAATGCAAGGTATAATATCTTACCAACTGGACTATTTGTCTCTGAGCTAGCTGTCGCACCTCCCAATTGTGTACCATTTCGTTACACTATTTTGCATTCGTTTGAGGATGAAGTGCAAAAAATAGCATATTCGTATATTCCACAGGCCTAAAGTATCTTTAATCCCTCAGGTGATTATTTCCCACACCTTCGGCTCGTGAAATAAACTTCATCCTCAGTATTAAATCCCGCACTTTAGTCCTTTAATATACTTATTTTCGTTCAAAATGCAATAATGCCCATTTTATGAATAAAACTTTATATTTCTATTTTATAATGTAGGTACATATCTAAAATTTTGTTCCACCCAGTTTTTAAAATCATATCAGGTAGGTGACGCCTCCCATTGTCTATACACTGAATAAGCCGATTTCTGGCGTTTGTCATAACCCTTTACAGCTTGGCAGCGGGTATGTTGGCAATTGCGGCCCGGATGTTGGCTTTCAGGTCTTCTAGGGTCCTTGAACGGTTGACGTAACCGCGGGATTTCAAAAACCCCACAAAAAAATCACAAGGAGCCAAATCGGGCGAGCGAGCTGGTCACTTCAAATCGCCCCTTATTGAGATGAGGCGCCCTGAGAAGTGCAAATTAGTTTCAAATGCCTACTTTCACCATCAATTCGAATAGGTATCTGAAAACATGTGAATTCGTACTTTTGTAGAAAAAACATATTTTTTCATAAATGTTTTCTACGAAATTTTACTTAATCATGGCCATTTGATACCACATGTAATTTTTTTGATAAGTAGAAGATTATAACTTCATTTTCTATTAGGCTTTATATTACATATTTTATATGTGTAAACGTATTTTTTGTGATAAATTATGAAATTTTATTGAATACCAATACATAACATATCAAAAGGTGTAGTTCATTAGGATATGAAATTTGTATAATTTACATACATCTATGAATGATTAAATAAACGAAAACTTTATTTGATTATGTAGCAATACTTTTATTCCATTATATTATTAAATAATACAGAAGCTATTTATTAAGTCTTTTAGTCAAATATTAGAAGCAATGAAGCGTACTTATATAAGAAGAAAGAACAAGTGTAAATCAAGTGAATGTAGGTGAACTCTGAAGTGTAAACATGTCCGAGTTTTTGAACAATATAAAGCGATATGCGGGATTGCATCGCTTACTGTTAGCCATCGTAGGCTGTCTGCCGAGCGCGACGGGTCAATATACTCTGCCTCATTCGTTAACTGTATGCATCTTCATAACATATTTGTGCTATATTACATGGGAAAACATATATTTCGCCTGGCCCAATGATATAAATCAGATCTTTTATAACGTTTCACCTTTCCTAGCCTTTGTAAATCTGAACACAAAGCTCATCATTTATATCGTACGTATAGCATTTATTATTTTTTAGTATAAAGTAAAAACTGATTTATATTATACTTTTTTCTACTCCCTACTGTATATTGGCAACATAATTTTATTCATACTATCATGTGTGGATAGGGTTGTCATATCCATACTAGGTGCGGATAGAGATGTCATGTCCAAGTCCATACCAGATGTGGATATGAAATTCAAGGTCAAATACATCAAAAATATTATTAATGCGTGCAAATTATGTTTTTCTCATGACAAATAATTATAAAAAACATTAAATTAACTGTTATTTAATAATTAATTATGTTTAAAAGCATGATTTTATTGTTTTTACGTTGGCAACAATTATTCAAATGTCACGTCAAAAATAATTGATGTAACCCTACTCTTAAATAATTTTGGGCATCATATTGAGTGCATTTTATTGCAAAAACTATATTTCGTTATTTGATTGTAGAAAAAAATCTGACGTGGACACCACATGACTTCCTTGTACGCCTTGTGTGTTCATACTTTTCTTAATAACTAAAATGTAAAATAATATTAAAAATTCTTTTAACTTATTATACTAGTATACTCACAAATATATTTTAGTCATTTGATTTAAACTGCAGAAGAAGATATAAAGCATATTTTACTATTGTCACTGTCATGTCATAATCATTTAAATTTTACGTAGTAACAAATGTTAATCGATCATGGACTACAAGATACCGAAATACTATAAATTATAAATATATACTTTAATTATTTTTAAATGATAGCAGATACAAAAATATTTATAAAATACCGATTGTAGGTAATAATCACATAATCTTTCATTTAAAATAAAAAAAATTGTCTAAAATTAAATATTTATCGAAATATTTTTAAAAAGTACTACTTCCGGTTTGTAGACTGAAACCAAAAATAGGAGGTGCACAACTAGATGCTATAACAGTCCTAAATACAAAATTTCAACTTTCTACGTCTAATCGTATTTGAGTTATGCGACACACATACGTCCGTCCGTCCGTCCGTCCGTACGTACGTACGTACGTACAGACGTCACGTCGAAACTAGTCATAATGGATTCAGAAAAGGTCAAAACGGATATTTCCGTCAAAATCTGAGAACCGAAATTTTTCGCGATTACAATACTTCCTTACTTCGTACAAGGAAGTAAAATAGGCTGTACAACTCGAGTGGATTGCCTATATCGCACGCGAACGTTTGCAGACACTCCCCTATGGGGCCGTGACTGCAAACTCGTTCTCGTGCGATATAGGCATCACATCCACTCTTGTTGTACAATTATTATATTATTTTCGTTCAGATTTATGCTAGATTTTGAGTTCGATTTCCATCCAAGATTCGTTCGAGTTTCACACTTTATTTCTAACTAATCGTATTCAATCAAGTCAGGTAATTTGTAATGGAAATAGTCCAATTAGACTTTTTAGAAGAAATAAATGATAAAGTATTCATATTACGTAGATATATACCCAATAGAGGTAGGAACAAAACCCTGAAAAGTTCCCACCCAGCAGGTGTGGCTGCAACATACCCTTTTTTTGTTTAAATGTCATTTTTCTCAGTTTTTCCTAAATATCTCAAAAACTTCCATACAAAATTATAGAGCATAAAATTCTCTACAAAATAGGTCATAAGTGATTTTCATATGGGCTCGTTTTCGAGAAAATCGTGTAAAAGTATACCCAACATTTTAATCGCATTAAAAACCAATGAAAGATTGATTTCTCGACTGAATGTTCACTAAAGTGGAAAATTTTGGAGAAGCAGTAAATTTATTAAAATCCAATAAAACACCTACATACATGTTTTATTGGATTTTAATAAATTGACTGCTTCTCTAACATTTTCCATTTAAGAGGCCCGTCTGGTAGTTAAATTTATAATAATAATAATAATAACTTTATGGATTCAATCAATCAATGGCGAGGTTCAGCCAAAGGCTGATCTTCCACCTAACCAGTACAATAAAAGAAAAATAATAATGTCAACACAGGGCGAATTTAAATGAAATGAATTAAATTGAGACATTTTAAATATAATAATTTTAGACCTTAATTTACAAATGTGGCTTAAATAAAGACTTAATCTTATGTTTGAATGTTTCTAAGCAGTACGATTTTATATTGTTTGGAACATTATTGTAGAGTGATGGGGCTAATAGTCCATAGGTAAGCTAGCCAAATTCAAGATTTCGGTATAATTTGGGGGTACTAAGTTTTCTTTTAACCATAGTTATATATGAGTATAAGGATAATTAAAAACCATGATTGCCATCCTCAAGTGGTAGCTAATAGAAATGGCGACCAATAAAAGATAGCCGGCGTTGCTTTTAAATAACGGCTATATCTATGGAAGTCATGGTCCGATTTCAACAAACTTTCGATCGTATCATTTTTAAAGTACATTAAATTTGCAACAATATAAGCCCAACCGCAGCTCTATACGTCCAATAGTTTCCGAGATATGGCATTTCTAAAATTAGCACTTTTTTTAAAAAAATGAAAGTTTAGAAATTTTAGCTTTTTTCGTAATTTTTGTGTTTAATTAACTGTAATTTCTGAATGAAAAAAAATATTGTCTTCCGGTTTCTTTCATTAAATTTAACGAACATTTCCCTATAAAATATGTTATTTTAGAAACTTTTGAAGGCGTTTATTAAGCCAAAATATCAATTTTTTTCGTGAGAAGTATTCAAATATTTTGTATTTATTGTGTTCATAACTCAAATACGGTTAGACGTAGAAAGTTGAAATTTTATATTTAGGACTGTTATAGCATCTAGTTGTGCACCTCCTATTTTAGTTGCGATCGTCCGTGCCAAAGGGGCACTATTTGGTATTTTTCGCATTATTCAAAAACGGTATGTCTTAGAAAGTTGAAATTTTGTATTTGAGACTCATGTTGCATCTAGTTCATCATCTCATATTTTTGGTTGCGAGCATCCGTGCCAAAAGGGCACTAATTGGTATTTTTCGCATTATTCAAAGACGGTATGTCGTAGAAAGTTGAAATTTTGTATTTGAGACTCATGTTGCATCTAATTGATCACCTAATATTTTGCGATCGTCCGTGCCAAAAGGGCACTCTATAGTCCAGTAGCCTTGTCATGGTTATAATGGACCTAAGTTGCATCAAGTGGTGGTAGTAGGTTTCTATTTTTTTTCTTGTATAGGATGTGACTGAGATGCAAAATCCAAGTTTTCGACCTCGGCAACCCTCCGGAACACACTTGAATATCTCAAAAACTGCTAAATTTTTGCACTTTTTTCGGATTCTTACCATTTTGACTATGAAGGAGCACGATTTCGACAAAAACCATTCTATACATTTTTAAACTAGATTAAATTGTCTACAATCTAAGACCAGAATGGGCTCGGTAGCCCTAATAGTTTCCGAGATACAGCTTTTCAAAGTTTGGCAAAATATACAGATTTGAAACACCAACCGTTTCTCTCTACAAAAATTTTACTATATTCTCTCGCGGAAGAACTTTAAATTTCAGCTCAAGAAAGACCATTGAAAATTTTTGACAGAATGTATCTTATAGAAAAAAGTACGAGGAATTCAGTGCTGCAAACCGGAAGTCAATATCATTATTCGTTCAGATATTATAGTTAATTAAACACAATAAACAAAAGAATAAACAAAATTTTTACTATATTCTCTCGGGGAAAAACTTTAAATTTCAGCTCAACCAAGGCCACTGAAATTTTTTGGCACAATGTGTCTTATAGAAAAAAGTCCGAGGAATTAAATCCTGCAAACCGGAAGTTTCTATCATTATTCGTTCAGATATTATAGTTGATTAAAAACAATGAACAAAAGAGTAAACAAAAATTTTACTATATTCTCTCGCAGAAAAACTTTAAATTTCAGCTCAAGGAAGACCACTGAAAATTCAGTGCTGCAAACCGAAAGTCAATATCATTATTCGTTCAGATATTATAGTTAGTTTTTCCCCGAGAGAATATAGTAAAAATTTTGTTTATTCTTTTGTATATTGTGTTTAATTAACTATAATATCTGAACGAATAATGATATTGACTTTTGGTTTGCAGCACTGAATTCCTCGTACTTTTTTCTATAAGATACATTCTGTCAAAAATTTTCAATGGTCTTTCTTGAGCTGAAATTTAAAGTTCTTCCGCGAGAGAATATAGTAAAATTTTTGTAGAGAGAAACGGTTGGTGTTTCAAATCTGTATATTTTGCCAAACTTTGAAAAGCTGTATCTCGGAAACTATTAGGGCTACCGAGCCCATTCTTAGATTGTCTAAGATTGTCTTAGATTGTAGACAATTTAATCTAGTTTAAAAATGTATACAATGGTTTTTGTCGAAATCGTGCTCCTTCATAGTCAAAATGGTAAGAATCCGAAAAAAGTGCAAAAATTTAGCAGTTTTTGAGATATTCAAAAGTGTTCCGGAGGGTTGCCGAGGTCGAAAACTTGGATTTTGCATCTCAGTCACATCCTATACAAGAAAAAAAATAGAAACCTACTACCACCACTTGATGCAACTTACGATGTACTAGGTACTGGACTACTAGGTATTTTTTGGTATTTTCCACATAAATCAAATATGGTTATATTTTTATATTATTCTACATTTTAGTTATTAAGAAAAGTATGAACAGTTTAATAGGCGTACAAGTAAGTCATATGGTGTCCACGTCAGATTTTTTTAATGATTAAAATGTTGGCTATATATTTCACGATTGTCTCGAAAATCGCTTAAGACCTATTTTGTAGAGAATTTCATTCTCTATAATTTTGTAAAGAAAGTGTTTTGCTGTAACACACAGTTTTTAACATATTTAAAGAAAACTGAGAAAAATTACATTTAAACCCACCTGTTGGGTGGTAACTTTCGGGTTTTTGTTCCTGGATTTTGTTCCAGCACTCTGAAATCGTCAAAATCATATTGTTCAGAACTATATTTATAAAATGCGGATAATATGCATTTGCTTATATTGTATTATTGTGCATATTGATATTTTTACCTCCCGCCTCATATTCTATAAGGGAGGTATTGTGATAGGTCAAAATTTTCGAGTGTGAGATTTTAAGAGATACGCACTTTTTAGGGTCCCTAGAATACGAATAAAGTATTTTCGAGATGATGTCTGTGTGTGTATGTATGTTCCCACTTGACAAAATAAAATCCCCAGAACATTTCAAGAATGTGAACATCCCGGCTTGTTACTTGCTATATTTGCCCAATAACATCCTAATAATATCTTTGCGAATGCTAATGTCCGCCCTTGGTAACATTATCTATGTTACATCCCAATGTTGTAATTTGGTAATAATATCACAATTATGCATCCCATGTAATTCTCTGAGATGTTTGTATTGAGTATGTAATTTTTGATCGTACTCAGGATGTGGCTAGGATAGACTTACGTAACATCACTTAAAGTACAAGAATAAGATATTTTTAAACATCCCATGGACGATTCATGTCAAGTGGGTTAGGTTGTATGTAACATTTTTTCCCGGTTCTATAACTCAAAAATTTAACAACCAAATTTTATATTTAAGATTATAATACAAATCTTAAGAGCCCAGTAAATTTTGGAAGCAATCCCCCAAACCGAAAGTAGTACTTTTTTTAAATATTTTGATAAATAATTAATTTATCGCAATATTTTTTATTTCAAATGAAAGATTATATATTATTATCTACAATTTTTAGCATGTAATAAATTGGTCTGTCATAGTACTTTAGGAATTAAAGTATTATTTATAATTTATAGAATGAAACTTCAATATCTTGTTATCCATGAACCATGTTTGTTTAACAATTACTACGAAAAATTTAATTGATAATGACAGAGTGTCAGAGTGACAGTGCCAATAGTGATACTTCATTTATATCTTCTTCTACAGTTGAGTAAATGACTAAAATATATTTATAAGTACTTATATATATATATATATATATATATATATATATATATATATATATATATATATATATATATATATATATATATATATAATTTATAGAATGAAACTTCAATATCTTGTTATCCATGAACCATGTTTGTTTAACAATTACTACGAAAAATTTAATTGATAATGACAGAGTGTCAGAGTGACAGTGCCAATAGTGATACTTCATTTATATCTTCTTCTACAGTTGAGTAAATGACTAAAATATATTTATATATATTTATATAGTAGTAAAAAGAGTAGGGTATGGCGAGAGGTTTTGTGCTAGCCACATCCGATTTTTTTTACAAATGTTTGCATTTCATACAAAAATAGATCAAAATATGGTATAAAATTTTTGTTTTCACACACTAAAAAACGTAATCTTAAACAACAGACAAGTAACGAAGAAAACAAAAATGATACTCTACAAAACAATATACAGACCTATATTAGTATACGGAAGTGAATCATGGACGATGAACCAAAGAACAAAAAGTAAAATACAAGCAGCTGAAATGAGATATTTACGAAAAGTAGAAGGAATCACAAGACGAGACAGAATACGAAACGACCAAATCAGAGTAAATTTACAAACAGAAAGCATACATACGACTATTGAAAAGAAACAACTCACATGGTATGGCCACTTTATAAGAATGCCAGAAAATAGACAAACAAAAATGGTGTGGAATGCCAGATTAGTAAAAAACAGAAGAGGAAGGCCACAAAAGACATGGGAAAAGAACATAGAAGAAATACTAAGTAAGAACAACGTCAATTGGCAAGACGCAAAAAATCTAGCGGAGAATATAAAGGAATGGAAAGAGTTGATAAACCGGTTAAAATAACTAATGCAAACCCGATCTCGACACCCGAAAGGGTATTAAGAGATATAAAAAGATTATATATATATATATATACACTGGCGGAAAAAAATGAAACACTTTGAATTTCGTGAAATTTCGACCATTTTCAAACCGCCATAACTCGGCGTATTTTCAATCGATTTCGATGAATCTTTGTGGGCGAAAAACTTTGAAGTGTCTACTTTAAAGTCATGCCTGCGAATCTTAGCGCAACCCCTTCCGCCCCCCTCCAGCACCCCGGTGAAAAATAATAAATTTTAATTTTAAAAATGTCCAAATTCATTCGTGAAAAAAAAAACAATTTCGTCAAAAAACTTCCGACTTATGAGTCAAAAAACCACAAAATGCACTTTTTTCAAACGCCCATAACTTTGTGCCAAATTGTCGTAGGAACTTCGTTCTTTGGGCCCTACACAGGTAATTGAACAAATTTCAATGCCTTTTCTGTGGATCGAAAAGACAAATTTTTTCCAACTCGGTACACATAGCCAAAGTTAGACGTTTTTTTGGCGAAAAAACGTGTTTTTTTGTTCGGCTTTTAAAGTGTACGAAAAGAGATCATCCTAATCTGAGATTATCCCCTTAAAGTACACCCACAATTTGGTTTCTCCCCGAAAGAATCGTCTAATTTCGCTGAGTTATGTGCAAAAAACAAAAAAATGCCCTTTTTAAAAAAAAATTCATAACTTTGTTCCAAATCATCGTAGGAACTTCGTTCTTTGAGTCCTGCACAGGGAATTGAGTGAATTTTAGTGCCCTTTTGATGGATAAAGTAAAAAAATATTTTAAACTCCATACACATCGTCAAAGTTGGACATTTTTAAAATTAAAATTTATTATTTTTTACCGGGGTGCTGGAGGGGGCGGAAGGGGTTGCGCTAAGATTCGCAGGCATGACTTTAAAGTAGACACTTCAAAGTTTTTCGTCCACAAAGATTCATCGAAATCGATTGAAAATACGCCGAGTTATGGCGGTTTGAAAATGGTCGAAATTTCACGAAATTCAAAGTGTTTCATTTTTTTCCGCCAGTGTGTATATATATATATATATATATATATATATATATATATATATATATAATCTTTTTATATCTCTTAATACCCTTTCGGGTGTCGAGATCGGGTTTGCATTAGTTATTTTAACCGGTTTATCAACTCTTTCCATTCCTTTATATTCTCCGCTAGATTTTTTGCGTCTTGCCAATTGACGTTGTTCTTACTTAGTATTTCTTCTATGTTCTTTTCCCATGTCTTTTGTGGCCTTCCTCTTCTGTTTTTTACTAATCTGGCATTCCACACCATTTTTGTTTGTCTATTTTCTGGCATTCTTATAAAGTGGCCATACCATGTGAGTTGTTTCTTTTCAATAGTCGTATGTATGCTTTCTGTTTGTAAATTTACTCTGATTTGGTCGTTTCGTATTCTGTCTCGTCTTGTGATTCCTTCTACTTTTCGTAAATATCTCATTTCAGCTACTTGTATTTTACTTTTTGTTCTTTGGTTCATCGTCCATGATTCACTTCCGTATACTAATATAGGTCTGTATATTGTTTTGTAGAGTATCATTTTTGTTTTCTTCGTTACTTGTCTGTTGTTTAAGATTACGTTTTTTAGTGTGTGAAAACTTTTATTTGCTGCCAGAATTCTATTATTGATTTCTTGCTCTAGACTTCCCTTATTATTTAGTGTTGATCCTAGGTATGTGAATGATTCTCTTCCGTTTATTTTTATGTCTATTATTGTTTCTTCTTTTGAAATTACCATGATTTTTGTTTTTCCGCGTTTATAGTCATGTTGTGGCTTTTTAGTTCTTCCTTCCATACATTTATGTTGTGTTGTAAATCTTTTTCACTTCTAGCGAGTATTGCGAGGTCATCTGCAAATGCACATTCTGCGATTGTCGTTCTATTAAGGTTTGTGATGTCCTATTTGTACTTTTTTTGTTTTACTATGTACCTTTTTCGTGATACTATACTGGAAGATGATGAACAGTAGTAGGCTTAATGCACCTCCTTGTCTTAACCCGTGTGTAGTTACAAATTCGTCCGAGTTTTCATTACCTGTTCGTATATAGTTGGACGTTGTTTTATATATACTTTGTATGGCGGTAACTAATTGATTGTTCACGTTTCTTTCTTTTAGTATTTTCCACATCCTTTCTCGCGGTACTCTATCGAAAGTCTTTTCTAAATCTATAAATGCTATATATATAGTTTTTTGTCCTGCTTCATAGTTTCTTCAGTTATCTTTCTTAGCGTAAATATATGGTCCTGTGTTGAGTACCCTTTTCTAAATCCGCTCTGGGCTTTTGTCATTGATGATTCTGTTGCTCGCCTTAATTTATTTTCTACTATTGCTGCATATAGCTTAGCCGCTGTGCATAATAATGAAATTCCTCTGTAATTATTGCAGTCTCTATTATTTCCTTTTTTATGTATGGGGAAGATCACTGCTTTTTCCCAGTCTTTTGGTATTGTTCCTATTTTCCAAATTTGGTTTAACATTTCTAATAGTATATGCTCTTCTTCATCGCCCATATATTTAAATTGTTCTGTTTTTATTCTATCATGTCCCGGCGCTTTACCGTTTCGCATTTTCTTCAGTACAGATTTCATTTCCTCTTCTGTAATATTTTCTGCTTTTTCTCTTATCCTTGTGTTTTCTGATGTATCTCCGTTTTCTACGTTTTTAGTGTTAATATAATTTTCTTCTAGTAGCTCTTAAAAGTGTTCTTTCCATCTTTACATTATTTCGGTCTCATCTTTTATTATCCTTCCATTTTTATCTTGTAGTTGTTTCAATGTTGTCTGTTTGAATTTTTAACTGTTTTGTAAAATATCTTTTGATTTTCTTTGAAGTTCTCCTGAAGTGTTTTCCCGAATTCTTCCCATGTACTCTTTTTTGATTTCTTAACTAATTCTTTCGCTACTTTCATTTGGGTTTTATAGTCTTCATAATCCTCTTGCTTTTTTGTGTTTAAGTACTTCTTCCATTTTTGCTTTTTCTTTTTAACTTCTTCTTTAATTTGTTCATTCCACCAGTGAGTTTGCTTTCTGCTGTGTGTGCTTCTGGTCTTTCCGTATGCGCTTGCTGTTGCTTCTGTTATTATGTGTTTAAAAGTATTCCACATTTCTTCTACGTTGTTTATATCGGGTTTTGGGGTGCATTTAATAAACTCTTTTATACATTTTTGATATTTTCATCCTTCAATTTGTCGACTTTTAATTTTTCTACTATAGGCTCGTTTTTAGTAGTTTCAGGTAGTCTTTGTATGTTATCATTCTTATTTATTTCTATTTTTGCCACTACCAAGTAATGGTCGCTTCTAATTTCACTGCCTCTTTTTGTTCTACGTCTTTTACTTTCTTTCTTTGTGTATTGTTTGCTAAAAAGTAATCAATTATGGATTTTTCGTTTCTACTTCTTTCTTCTCTTGTATATTTGTGTATTTCTTTATGTTTAAATAGAGTATTAAGGTATCCGGAAGATTCTTCGAAAGCAAATTCTTCGAAGGAAAGTTCTTCGAAAAGCAATTCTTCGAAAGGAAAATTCTTCGAATAGCAATTCTTCGAAAGGAAAATTCTTCGAAAATAAAAGATATTATATTTTTTGTTAACTACGAAACATCGACTAAGGATAAACTGATTTTCTAAATAAAAAATGTAATTATTTTGATTAAATTATTGTTAATTTCCATATTGATGTTAGAATCTCTTTGTTGTATGTGGGACTCAAGAAGGGTAAGAGGTTCTATATTTAGATCAGTTCAATCAGAGTTTGTACTATAACCGAGTATATGGGACTCAAGAAGGGTAAGAGGTTCTTTATTTAGTTCAGTTCAATCAGAATTTGTACCAAAACAGAGTATGTGGAACTCAAGAAGGGTAAGAGGTTCTTTATTTAGTTCAGTTCAATCAGAGTTTGTACCAAAACCGAGTATGTGGGACTCAAGAAAGGTAAGAGGTTCTTTATTTAGTTCAGTTCAATCAGAGTTTCTACCAAAACCGAGTACGTGGGACTCAAGAAGGGTAAGAGGTTCTTTATTTAGTTCAGTTCAATCAGAGTTTGTACCAAAACAGAGTATGTGGAGCTCAAGAAGGGTAAGAGGTTCTTTATTTAGTTCAGTTCAATCAGAATTTCTACCAAAACCGAGTACGTGGGACTCAAGAAGGATAAGAGGTTCTTTATTTAGTTCAGTTCAATCAGAGTTTGTACCAAAACAGAGTATGTGGAACTCAAGAAGGGTAAGAGGTTCTTTATTTAGTTCAGTTCAATCAGAGTTTGTACCAAAACCGAGTATGTGGGACTCAAGAAGAGTAAGAGGTTCTTTATTTAGTTCAGTTCAGTTCAATCAGAGTTTCTACCAAAACCGAGTATGTGGGACACAAGAAGGG
Organism: Agonum fuliginosum; assembly: GCA_947534325.1. Lineage (NCBI taxonomy): Eukaryota > Metazoa > Arthropoda > Insecta > Coleoptera > Carabidae > Agonum > Agonum fuliginosum. The sequence continues at coordinate 16,815,116 of OX384037.1, read as the reverse complement.
TATTAGGTTCTTTATTTAGTACAGTTCAATTAGAGTGAATATTGTGATTTATTGGTCTGCAACGAAGAATTTATAGGTCATGAATTAGTGTTGTTTCGTATAATATATTTTATTTTTGGAAAATCAGTTTATCCTTAGGCGACGTTTCGTAGTTAACAAAAAATATAATATCTTTTATTTTCGAAGAATTTTCCTTTCGAAGAATTGTTATTCGAAGAATTTTCCTTTCGAAGAATTTTACTTTCGAAGAATTGCTTTTCGAAGAACTTTCCTTCGAAGAATTTTCCTCCGAAGAATCTTCCTTGATCCGAGTATTAAGTATTTTTAGTTCATTTATGATGCAAAAGTCAATAAGTCTGTTTCCATTGTTATTTTTTGTTTTTTCTCCATGTCTCCCCATTATCTCTTCCAGCCCGTTATTATTATTTCCAACTCTTGCATTAAAATCCCCCATTATGTATACCGGTTCTTCTAGTTTTTCGTATTCTATTTGTAACTTATCCCAGAATTCGTCTTTCCTTGTTTTGCTCTCATCTTCTCTTAATCCATATACTATTAGTATGTTTGTAGGTACGCTGTTCAGGTCTTCCAGTTTGACTGTCATTATCCTCTCGTCTACGCAGTTCCATTCTCTTATTGCTTGATCCATTCTCCCGTTTATAATACAGCCAACTCCTGCTCTGGCTCTTTCGTTCTCATCGACTCCGCTGTATATCATTATGTCACCATTATTCAATTTTGTTATTCCTTGTCCTTTCTTTTTAGTTTCTATTATAGCTAAAATTTCTAGTCTTGCCTTTTCAAAATCTTGAGTTAGTTCGGTTTCTTTCCCATTTAGACTTCTAATGTTCCATAATCCAATATTCATAGTCCTTTTGCTTCGCGTTTTTGTCTTATCTTTATCTTCCGTATTTTGATGTAGTATTACTTGGTCGGGTTCTCGTTTTTTGGCTTGTTTTCTGTATCCTTTTCCTCTAGCCTTTCACTCTCCGGATTCCATGCGTACATTTTGTTGTCAATCGTTATTTTTTTATATCCTATTTTTATGTTTCTTCTTTTTCCGTTTTCTTCTCTTCCTTTATTTCTAATTATGAATTGTATTTTTCTTTCTTCCTCTGTAAGATCGTCCTCGATGTATTGTATGATATTCAATAAAAATCAAGTTATTTGATTACTAGTTATATTATATAATTATAGAAGTACAATATAAGTACAAGATCACTCAGCTTGTCACGTGTTACAAGTCTAGCCTACACACTACTACTCTCTGGCGTTAGCTACATTCAAGTGTACAATGATCTATATCTAACTTAACACTACATACTCATACATCCTCCCTTATTTCACCTTGATAATATAGTCTTTAAATTTAACTGGTGGTTTAACAATACGACCTGAACGTGTAACACTATTTTTATCTGGTTGCGATAACAGGGATGTATGTGTACTTGAATCTACATCAGTTTTTATTTCTTCTTCAAACACTTGCTCTTCAACATCATATTTGGGAATAAAGCAATTTTCTGACTTACGTAAATCTTTCCTATTTCTTCTTACAATTTCTCCCTTATTTGTTTGAACTAAATATGATCTTGGAGAGCTGTGCTTTTCAAGAATTTGTCCTCCTTGCCATTCTTTCTTTACATGATTATACACATTTACATTTTGTCTTATATCTAGTGGTGGTAATAATGTTGTTTGCTTATTATAATTTTTTTCATTAACACTTTGTCTAAATTCTTGTTTGTCACTAATATTTTCAGTAAACTTATTTTTAAGTATTGCATCTGCTACAGGTAATTTTGTTTAATTATTCTACCCATTAACAATTGGGATGGAGATGCATTAATATATTTTAATGGAGTGTTTCTATATTGTAATAAGGCAATGTACAAATCTTTGTTTTCTTCTCTGCACTTCTTTACAATACCTTTTGCTATTGCGACACCTTTTTCGGCTAAACCGTTAGATTACGGATAATTTGGACTTCTTGTTACGATGTTAAAGTTCCAATCATCAGCAAATTGTTTGACACGATAACTACCAAAAGGAATATTGTCACAAACAAGAATATCAGGACAACCATATCTTGAGAATACTGCTTTTAATCCTTTAATTGTTTCTACACTAGATTTATCTCTAATGGATACTAGTTCAAGCCAATTCGAATATGAATCATAAACTACCAAATAACTTATATTAAATAATGTGAAGATATCTGCAGCTATTGTCTGCCATGGTCTATCTGATATTGGGTAAGACATGAGAGGTTCTTTACAGTTTTGTCTTGCAAACTTTTCACATATTTGACACTTTGTTACATAGTTATTTATATCTAAATTAATGTTTGGCCAATAAAATAACTGACGTGCTCTAGCTTTACATTTTTCTATTCCTAAATGACCCTCGTGCAACAAAAATAACATTTCTTGGCGTAATTCTGTTGGTATTATTAATTTATTACACATTAATAATAAATCATCACATACATTTAGATCATCTCTTATTTTCCAATAAGGAATTAACTCAACTGGTATATTTGATTTTTGAGCAGGCCATCCAGTTTCACACATCGTTATTACTTTATTTAAAATCCTATAGTTTTTAGTTGCTAATTGTAACTGTTTTTTACGTCTAACTGACATTGGAAGATGATTCACTACAGAGTGAATTGCAAACTGAAGCTCTTTATCATCTTTTACGTCTAACTGACATTGGAAGATGATTCACTACAGAGTGAATTGCAAACTGAAGCTCTTTATCATCTTTTACGTCATGTTTTAAATATGCGCGCGATAAAGTATCTGCTACATACAACTCACGTCCTGGCACATATTTTATTTTTAATTTCGGAAATTTTAATAATTTAAGACACATTAATTCTAATCTTTTAGATATTTTAAATAGATCTTTTTTCATAATACTTTCTAAAGGCTTATGGTCACTATGTATTGTTACATTGTTATGGTCATATATAAATGTATTGAATTTTTCCGTTGCAAAAACTACCGCTAACAATTCTTTCTCAATTTGTGCCCATTTTTGTTCTGTACTTGTTAAACAACGTGAGGCATACGCAACGGGTTTATTATTCTGAATCAAGCATGCTCCTAAGCCATCTTTACTCGCATCAGTTTGGATAACTATATCATCTTTATACTTAAAGTACGATAAAACAGGCGCGTTTGCTAGTAAGTTTTTTACATCTGCTAATGCTTTATCATGACTATTATTCCAAAACCAATTTACATCCTTTCGCGACAATTCTCTCAACGGCGCTGCTACTTTAGATACTGACGGCAAAAATCTAGTCAAATATTTTGTCATTCCCAAAAACCTATTTAATTCTGTTTTGTCTTTAGGTGTATCTAATTTAAGTATGGCTTCTATATAATCTCTATCTGGTTCTATTCCGTTTTTGGAAAAAATCTGACCCATATATTTTACTTCTGGTTGTTTAAATTGTACTTTACTAAGATTAAATTTAATATTATATTTTCGCGCTTTCTCTAACACACGTCTCAAATTCGTATCTTGTTCAGCTTCTGTTTCACCTGCAATTATAAGATCATCAAAATAAAGACATGTTCCTGGCAGATCTCCAAAAATCTCATAATTTCTTTTAGAAAACACCCCAGGCGCGGAAGAAATGCCAAAAGGCATCCTATAAAATTGGTACCTACCAAAAGGAGTTCCGAAACTACATAAATCAGCACTCTTTTCGTCAATTGGGATTTGAAAGTATCCGTCTTTCATATCCAAAACAGTGAAAATAGTTTTATTACTTAAGGTAGAAAATCCGTCGGTCAAATAATCAGAAATAAATCATTAAAAATCGTAGATTTGGATGTAAATTACAAATCATAGGTATCCAATTAAATAAAAAATATAATTGAAATTTAAGTTTACACTGAAATGCAGTAGTAGTACGTCAAAAACATAATTTTTCTTGAGACTGGAACCTTTTGCATGCGATTTCTCAACCATTATTGCGGTGACTCATATTTTTTATTTTTCTAATAAATACCTCAAATATCAAAGAATAACATATTCGTTTTCCAAATATGTGTTGGGTTGTTATGATATAAAATTTTCTAATCGTTTAGTAAATCTACTGGTAACCTCCATATACGCAATGTATTTTAGCGCGTTTTTGTGTCAACTTTAAATTCAATTATCTTCGTTATTTCAACGGTTACCTATAAATTTTAATTTTTATTCAAATTCTACGACTTGTAATGAATGCTGTATATTTTGGGTTGTCACTACCCATGGATTTACTACCTTAACTTATAGAGTATATCATCTATTGAAGGTATTAAAAAATGTTCTCTTTGGATATTCTCATTTAAGTATCGCAGATCTAAACATAACCTTAAGCTTCCATTACTTTTTTCAACGATTACAAGCGAATGTAACCACTCTGTTGGTTTATCAACCTTTCTAATGATTCCTTTCTTTTCTAACTTATTTAATTCTACTTTTAGTTTTTCATGCAAACTAAATGGAATACGTCTAAGTGGTTGACATCTTGGACTAGCATTTTCTTTCAATTTTATTTTATATTCCGTAGGAAATTTACCCAAACCTTCAAATACATCTTTGAACTCATTTAAAATTTTGTCTGAAGACTCTAAATTTACAGAATCTACTCTTCGAATTAAATTTAGAATATTACATGCCGATAACCCTAGTAGTGGCATTTGATTTTCATGGTCAACAACTACGAAATTGATCAAACAATTTTTGTTTTTAACCTTACATTTTAAATTTATCGTTCCTACTGGTTTTAGCTGAAAATTTCCATACGATACTAAAGTAATGTTTGTAGGTTTCATGTTAGGAACACACTGAAGTGTTTCTATTTTGTTCAATGGTATTACACTTACTTCTGCTCCTGTATCTAGCTTAAATCTAACTAAATGTTCCTCTACATCTATTGTTTCTGTCCACATCACTTCACGATTTTTCAAGTTCTTTTCTACTACACTTATATAAAATGTTTCATTATCAACACTATCTTCTTCTGTGTTTTTAGTAACTTCATGTACTGTCTTTCCTCTGTTTTTCGGTTCGATCTTCTTCAACTGAGTCTCTGTATTATTTTTCTTACACACTTTTGCAAAATGGTTCTTTCTCTGACACACTGCACACGTTTAACCAAATTCTGGGCACTTATTTTTAAGAAACACATGTACAAGTCCACAGAATTTACACTTTTTCTTGTCATTAGCAGTGTATTGTTTATTTGTATCACTTTGTCTTCTTACTTGCATTGTGTTTACAGCCGCTTCCGTTTGTAGCATTTTATATTGTGTTTTGCTCGACTCTACTATTCTGCAAAATTTGACTGCTTTCTCTAAATCAAGATTCTCTTCCCTTAATAATCTCTCTTGTGTTCCTTTATCTGTGATTCCAAGTACTATTCTGTCTCGTACCATATCATCTTCTTCTGGGTAATCACATAATTTCACAGCCTTTCTCAATTCCGTGAAAAAATTATCAAACGACTGGCCTTCTTTCTGCGTAATACAATTAAATTTAAATCTTTGGAACACTATATTTTTCTTAGGCGCACAATATTGTTCAAATTTATTTATGATTGTTTCATATTTTGTTTTATCTTCGCCTGTTTTGTAAACAAAAGTATTATATACATCTATCGCTTCATCCCCTGCTAAACTCAATAACATTGCTATCTTCTTCTCATCACTTGTTTTAGAATCACAAGTTGCAGTTACAAACAATTCAAACTTTTGTTTGAACCTCTTCCAGTTTTCTGGCGTATTATTGTCCAAAGCAAGCGGACTTGGCAGGCGGAACTGCGACTCCATTTTTATTTATGCTATCTTTTTAATTTACCTTTGTTTCTCGCACTCGCACGTGTTTTTTTTTAATCACCTGACACCATGTATGATATTCAATAAAAATCAAGTTACTTGATTACTAGTTATATTGATATAATTATAGAAGTACAATATAAGTACAAGATCACTCAGTTTGTCACGTGTTACAAGTCTAGCCTACACACTACTATTCTCTGACGTTAGCTACATTCAAATGTACAATGATCTATATCTAACTTAACACTACATACTCATACATGTATATATTCATTAGTTTATTGGTGTTTTGCATTACTTGCACCTTATTTCCAAAGTCTTCAAAGTGTGCCACTATTATTGAGTGGTTCTCTTTTTTATTTATTGCAAACGCCTTAACATTAAGCTTTTTTAAATAAAATGTTCGACTTCTGTTTTCATGTCCTGTGTTTTAGTTTTTAGGCCTATAATAATGATATTATTTTTCTTACGTTCCTTCTCCTGATTATTAATTTTCTTTTCTAACCACTTGACGTTTTCCTCTAGTTTTTCTCTCTCCTGTTTCCATAGTTCTTTTTTTTTTCTATGTCCTCTTGTATTTTTAGTATCATGTTGTTGTTAACTTTTATTTCCTATTTTAGTTCTCTGTGATTTTCATTTATTACTTCCTTTACATCATTCATTTCAGACGAAAGCAGCTTTTTAAACATTTCCTCCATTTTTTGTAAATCCATTTCTTCCTGATTATTTTTCTTATCTGTTTTAACCGGTGATCTCTTCAATACGTTACATTTTTGAATATTTGTTCTTTCCCTTCGTCTTCCACTCTCCTTCTTTTTAAAAATTCTTTCAATGATCCGGTAGAATTAATTCTCTCTCTCTCTCCTTTATTCATTTGTTTTCATCAAACACCCAAATCACAATTTTTAATTAGATTGGCAACACTGTTTTGGAAGTTCAAGTTCGCACAGTTCAACTGTTGGCACCACTGACTTAGCTTGCCGGCACACTTGCCGGCGCGCGCAACCTCAGCTGTTCTTATCGTTCGTAACTCTCCCGCCACACCCTCTTATCGCCGTTACGCGACACTTGGTTTTAAATTTTAAAACTGTTTTATGTCACTTAAAAGTATTTTCCCTATTTTGCACTACTGTTTATATTTGTTCACTGATACTTAGTGTACATTTTCACTCGTTTTTATCTTTTATCGGAGCGATAATCTTCGATATCGATTAGAATTATCAGCTCCGCACGTAAACACGATCTTCACCTTCAAAACCGCAACTCCCCTCGGAAAAATATAGTATTTATTTGTAATAAGAATAAGGGGAAAAGTTGTTTGCAACTTACGTTTTAAAAAATGTCTTTATTAAAAAACTGTAGTAAAATTTTAAAAATAAATTTATCAAATAAAACGTTGAATTCTTGTAATCAAAGATCGGTTGATTTTTGTTTTTGCGTAAAAAATATTGACAGGTGAGACGGGTGACACGGTGGCATACTAACGCCATATAAGTCATAAGTTGATATTAAAATATACACATACACAAACACGTCATCTCGAAAATACTTTAGTCGTATTCTATGGATCTAAAAACGTGCTTATCTCTTAAAATCTCACACTTGAAAATTTTGACCCATTACAATACCTCTCCTATAGAGTATGAGGCGGGAGGTAAAAAGCATGTTACAATAAATTATTTTGTGACTTTGGTTTTGAAATCGATGACCTTATATTTTACAATGATATATAGGTACTTATAGGTTATAGAATGAAATTTGCAAAAACCTTGCCTTATTTTGTTAAATAATTTCTAAAAATTATTAAAGATGCAAATTTTCTATAATTTATTACAGTCAATGGGTTAACTGTTTAAAAAATCTCTCTATACCCGTCTTCCGACAAATGTATATTATAGGTTTCAAAAGAAAATTTTTATTTTTGTGCATTAATCAACGTATAATATGGATTATTAAATGATAAAAATTAGTTTTAAGTTTTGCTAATTTATGTCACAGCAATTAATAATTTGCATTTATTAATTCAATAATGAGACATGATTCTTCATGTTAAATTTCAATTTGAAATTATTTATAACACAGCCAGAATCTTCCAAATTGTTAATATTCTGGATTTACAAGTGTAGCGCCTTAATATAGAAATAAATATTTATACTGATGTAATGATACCAAAAAACGAATGGCGGAGATCCATCTACATCTACCCAAAGTTTTTAATGTTTTATAATCACCTTATAGGCAATGAAATAGAGCACAAAAAGAGCCAAAATCTCCGAAATTTGAACACTAGGACTTATTGAGATGGGGTTTTTTGCATTCGCTTTCTAAAATCATCTGAAAACTTTGTACCATGTTTGTGTTCGAAAATTTGTACAGCAAAATGCATTCGGAAAAATGAATTTTTTTAAGACACTTAGAAAAAATTCATAACTTGGTTAAAAACACCTGGAATGGACTCAAATTAGGTTTCCGGAGTTTTTAAAGGTCGCTGATCCTGAATATGAGCTCCAAATTGATCCATCGCCGACCTGGAGCATAGGATTGCTGATGCACGTCATCTCCCAGGCTTCTCCTGAAATTCACTTTCAAATGAAACGAGACTTCTCACTCGAAAATTTTTTTGGGTCGCTGATTCCAAATCTGGCATCGGCGACCACCCCCGGGTACCTGGTGCACCGAGACCTGGATATCGACGTCATCCCGGCAGATTTCCTGTAACATTCGCGCAAACGAACCGAAAATCGTCTTATAATATGACACTTCCATTTTCGGTTCGTTTGCGCGAATGTTACAGGAAATTTCCCGGGGATGACGTCGATGTCCAGGTTTCGGTGCACCGGTGAATCCGAGGAGTAGTCGCTGATGCCAGATTTGGATTCAGCGACCCCAAAAAAACTGAGTGAGAAGTCTCGTTTCATTTGAGAGTGATTTTCAGGACATGTCTCGGAGATGACGTTCATCAGCAATCCTAAGCTCCAGGTCGGCGATGGGTCAATTTGGAGATCATATTCGGAATCAGCGACCTCGAAAACCGCAAAGAACCTAATTTGAGTCCTTTTCAGGTGTTTTAAGTGTCTTAAGAAAATGCATTTTCCGAATGTATTTTGCACTGCACAAATGCAATTTTGAACGAAAACATGGTACAAAGTAGGTACCTATATTTTTTTCAGATGATTTTAGGAAGCGAATGCAAAAAACCTCATCTCAATCCGTCCTAGTGTTCAAATTTCGGAGGTTGAGTTCTTCATTTCCTCGCCTATTAGTTGATCCTACTTATTTGTTTGAGACTCTGTTTTAGATTCTGCGCGAAGAAAACTATGAACTCATGCAGATAGTCGAGGAAAAGTTCTGGTTAGAAAACGTGGCAAGTCCAGAAAGGGAACGTGTAATAATAGAACAGTATGCACGTACCAGTTATTGGTTCAATATAGTGATGACGGTATCTATATTTGCAGCAGCACCTATGTGGCTGTGTTATCCTCTTCTCGACATGTTTGTGTTTCAAAATAACAACGACGAACCATTCCGCCGTGTCTTGCCATTTAATCACCATACACTACCTGGTAATTATTGTTATACGCAGTGGTGGACTGGGCCAGTCCGTAGGTTTAAAAAAATTTTAAACGTACGTACAGACGTCATGGCGAAACTAGCCATAATGGATTCAGAAAAGGTCAAAACGGATATTTCCGTAAAAATCTGAGAACCGAAATTTTTCGCGATTACAATACTTCCTTTTTACTCCGTACAAGGAAGTAAAAACAGTTTTTTTGTTTAAAACAGTTTTTTTTGTTTATAACTGTTTTATTTGTATAAAACGTGTTTTTTATTGATTAAGAAAACATGTTTTAAGGTGATTCGAGCATTGTAACAAATTTATAAACTTTTAATGAAACATGAAAAAATCAGTTGTTGACACTGTTTTCCATATACATTTAAAATTTCAATCTATTTGACCGTCTTTATCCAGATATATTCACATTTAAATATGACATTTTTAACATGGTTAAAATGATACTTTGCTGAATATATTGCATTAAATTCTTGGCTCAAATTCGTAAACTTTGTTTAACATACTATTTTATTTAATGTCTGGTTATATATGAATACCTACACGTATGCGAAGTATCAAAATCGACCGCCTAGTTAATTCAGAAATAAATATTTTTTGTTACGAACTTCAAAAAACAAAACTTTTAATGTGAATGCGTACGTATTTTATTTCTTATTAAATAAAATAATAATAATATTGTAAGGTCGAAATAATGGGTACACCAGTCGTAGAAGTTGTATTTTGTTCTTTATTCAAAAAGTCGACGTTTCGGCTACTTATTTAGCCTTCATCGGGACAAATGAAAGTTACAAAATATGTCATTTGTCCCGATGAAGGCTAAATAAGTAGCCGAAACGTCGACTTTTTGAATAAAGAACAAAAATACAACTTCTACGACTGGTGTACCCATTATTTCGATCTTACAACATCAAAATTTCCAGTCAAGATTTCTTTAACATAATAATAATAGTTTGGAGTAAACCGTTCAGTATAATTGTAAATTTTGTTCTTATTTAAAGATTTTGATACTTTGTACAGCAAAGTGACAGGTGATGCTATGTTGTCAGTTGTCAAGCGCAGAATTTTATTTTTTAAATTTTATAATAATAATAATACTTTGCGATTCAAACTAATTTTACGCGCACTTTTGTGAGTGGACGCGTGACGTCACAATACAGCTGTATTTCAGAGCTTTTGGAGATTAGATTATAAAATTGTCAGCTTAATAGTTTTGCCAATGAATTTTTACATTGTTGTAATGAAGAATAAACATGTTATCATTGAGTTCATTATTTAAATATTTAGAAGTTACTCCTGTCTCAAGAAACATATTATGTGAGGCAGAGCAAATAGTAAATTAATTATATAATATTCTGCGGCAAGCATAATATAGTCAGAAAAAAGACATGATCAACATATTCCATGAAATTAAGGGTTAAATTAAATTGGAAAAGATTAATTTTAAAGTAAATACAACGCACTGTTCATGAAAAGCTGGAAACAGTGGCAGATGCAAAAACATCGCTGCAATCCTTGTAAACTGCACCAGGGGGTCTATTCTGTAATTTACGGGCTAAGAGCTAGCTTTACGCTCTATATTGAGTGCTGGTCTGCTGATTCCTTGTGGTGGTTACTCGAAACATAGCATAATGAGTCATATCGTGTTTCTATCGCAGAGCCATCCCCAGTGATGTTTCCATGTCGAAGAGCTTAGCTCTATCTGATCTGTTTTGACATTTGTATGTTTTTAATATTTTCATAGTTCAACTTTAGTTTTATCAGTGTTTTAGTTTTATTCTTTTTACTTGTTTATTTGAAGTCATTTTTATGTTATATTGTATGGTTTTTAGTATTTTTAATTACGTTTAAAATTTTAGTTTTTACGGAACAGTTCATATTATTTGTATAATTTTGTTTACTTCAGTTTTAATATCTAATTTACCTTATTTTGTGTATTTATCCGTGACTTATTCTGATAGACACAGCCAGTTACTGTGACCTTGGCCGTGACGTCATCGATAAAGCTACCTTTGGCTCTATGTTACAGAATAGATACCCAGGTTTTTAAAAAATTATCTTATTAATTATTATGATCATGAAAAAATTGAATTGTCACAATTTATTAACAGTTTATGATGTATTAATTTATGTCAGCTTGGTTTTGTGTTTTTATTTACAGGTGTATAACCTGAATGCATTATATTAATTTCTGAATATTTGATCTTACCCACACAATTGTAATCATGTTTCGTAAAACGACGTGAACAAATTCTCATATTGTTGCAAATTTTTTTCCAATTAACAACTTCATTTACCACATTTTTATTTTGTCAACAATTTCCATTACACCAAAATGATTAACGAAATGACTCATTTGCCCTGGTTTTGGAAAAAAATGTAAACGGAATGTTGGAGATTTATTAGCTCGAATACTACATCGTGGGACACAGCAATACAAATTATCATTTTCACATTTTCTTGATAAAATTATATCTCTACTTATAAAATTACAATGAAAATTTAAAATAGATGCAATCTTATCGGAAAACATGATATTTGCAGTTTATTCAAGATAATAAGTTAATATTCTTACCGTTTTACGTTAGCATTCATGTAACTTATTATAGATTAACATGTACCTATATGCCTAGTCATTTTTTTTTTACAAAACCTGGACATTTTAGGTGTAAAGCTGGATTTTGGTATATAGGTAGTAGATGATGTCCTTTACAACATATGAAAAGTCCCCATGCGTGGGACGCTTGCTTCCTTGGGGATGACGCAAAACCACCCTTTTGAAGAATTCAAATTTTAATGATTTTTTAACTTTAACTCGTAATATTTCGTAAACCATTGGAGATATTACATTTAAATTTTTAACACAATAAATTTTAAGTTTTTAGTACATTACTGTTCTACTATAAATAATAAATTATTTATAGAAACTGAGAGAATAAATAAATCATTATTAAACGTTAATTTTGTGTAGTGAAAAAAGTAGCCCGCTACTAAATCTCGTTCTGTTCTAAATTTTGATATACATATCGCGAAAGATATGTTGAGTAAGGTTCAAAATTATTTTTGGTGAAGAAATCAGATGAATATGTTGTCTACATCACGAGTTATGCATTTTATAGTTAGGATAAGAATAACGCGTCGAGCGGCTGCGCGCAACACTTGTACATATGTTTAGCCCAGTCAATCTAGGTTTTAACCCAACACAAAAATGTGTGAAGCTAAAAATTTGTATACATGTTCTATTTGATGTCCTAAACAACATATCAAAAGTCCCCAACTCTTCCTCGTCCGCATCCCTTATTTTTTAAGGGTTGAATGTGTACATTTTTTGTTTTTTGCGTTTATCTCATAAATGGTTAATATAACGAAGAAAAGTGTTACATATGAACTTGTAGAAAACTAAATGTCCTACAAAAAGATGCCATCACTTTTTTACATAGAACTAATAGTTTACGAGAAAAACGTGAAAATATATTTTGATAGAACAAAGCTAATTAATTCATGCCTTAACTTTGTCTTATTGGGTGAGCTGAGTTAAAGTTCAATATTCTATCAGAAGTTGTAGGTTTTTTGTAAAAATCAGATATCAATGTACCATCTTCTTTTCTAATGAGTAATATATCCAGAAATGGTAATTTACCTTCATTTTCTAATTCAATAGTGAATTGCATATAATATTTTAAAATATTATAACATTGTTTCTAGTTGTAACTTAGTAATTTTTCATTATTTTTGTTAGGTTTTTAGTAATTTTTTGTAGTGCTTCTTGCTTCGTTTTTCTTGTCAAGTCAGTCCTTGACAGTTCTTCAACCGATACACAACTGTTTCATTGTTTGTTGATTCGTAGTCACCAATGCTCTATTCTTTTCACGTTTTTTTGCTAAATGCTTTCCATGCTAATGGTATGTTATTATTGATTATTTTGTTATTCAATTTCAAATTTTAATTGTATTTTGTACAACTAATAATGAATTCATTGTATTTCAACTAATTTAATTAGTTTATTAATTGTTGTAAAATTTTTATACTGTATTTGTATTTATTTATGTTTTCTTGTTGACCTTGTAGATCCTCTGAAGATGACTATAATATAGTTGAAACGTTAGACATATGGAAAAGTGATTTATTGTTTAACCCCTGTCCACATCCCGACAACTTTTGCTACATTATTTTCAATTTTTCAGGAGTACCTGGTTTAGCCATAATAAATATAGAAATTTAAAAAAGGAAGTGTCTAATGCCACACAGCGCGAACCCAGCGTGAACCTAGCGTTCACGCTAGATTCACGCTTTTAAAAATTATAGTGTATTATTAAAACTTTTTGTGTCAACTTTAAATTGCGGCTTAATTGAGGACTTTAAAAGTTTTAAAAACAATGTCCGAGAAATTCAATGCTGGAAACCGAAAGTTCATATCTGAATCCACACAGAAATTAAAGTTGATTAAACACAGAAAATAAAATAAAAATACTAAAATGTCACTATATTCTCTACGAGAAAACAATTAATTGAGACCCTTAAAAGTAATTAAAAGTAATGAATCTTATAGAAAAAAACCTAAAAATCCAATTCTGAAAACCGGAAGTCGATATGTTAATCCAGTCAGATATTAGAGTTGATTAAACACAGTTAACCGAAAAAATACTTAAACTTCACTTTCTTTCTCGCACAAAAACTTTGAATATCAGCTCAACCAAGAAGCTTTTAAAATAATGTATCTTATAGAAAAATGTCTAAGGAATCCAACACTGGAAACCGGAAGTCGATATCTTAATTTGTAAAAATTACAAAATTTTTTGAATTTTCTATGTTAAAATTGAGGCTAAACTAGCCCCCTCCTGAAAAAATAATATATTTGATAGAAAAATGTTTGTAGAATCGAATTTACAGCCGTTTTTGTGTCAGAAAATAGTATATGTTTTCAATAGCTCAGGTTTTAAATGATGATGACTTAAAATGGATTCAAATCCTGGCTCTAAAATACGTGGATTCGAACCCCAAAACAAATAAAAAGAGTAAGTGGACTGTATATAAACGGCGTGATTCTACTTTTGAATATTGTGCATGAAATTAAACCAAAACTCTGTATGTTAACCAAAAATAAGCTTACACAAGACTTATTTGTTACCAAAAACCAATATATTTACTCAAAACAACAATTTAAATATCCAATATCGAGGAAGAAAGGGCGAATAAGAACACAAGGCGCTTTTATCAAGAAATAAAGAAACAGAAGCATAAGAATAGAATAAAGATAACAAACATGAAGGATAGAAATGGAAAGACCACAGAAACAGAAAATCAACAAAAGAAAATATGGGAAGATTACTTCAAAGAGCTTCTCAACGAAAAAAGCACAAATGCAGAAGAAGAAAAGAAGAATGAAGAGAAAAAAGACGAAACAGCAGAAGAGCTAACAGAAATAACACAAGAACCAACAATAGAAGAGATAAAAGAAGTAATTGCAAAGAGTAAAAATGGAAAAGCGCCAGGTGTAGATGGAATAAACATGGAACTCATAAAGTATGGAGGAGAAGAAATAATTAAAAAATTACACAACTTAATAACGCAAATATGGAGGGAAGAAAAAATGCCGCAATAATGGAAGTTAGGACAAGTAATAACAATATATAAAAAAGGCGATCCTGAGGAATGCAAGAATTACAGAGGGATAACCCTATTAAATAATGCATACAAAATAATGTCAACAGTATTACAGAGGAGACTAACAATGACAACGAGTAGAAAGATAGGGCAATACCAATGCGGATTCGTAAAAGGTGGATCGACAATAGACGCGATACATATTCTAAAACAAATACTGGAAAAAACACACAACGCCAAAATAGAAATAGAATTACTTTTTATTGACTTCCAGCAGGCCTTCGACTCGATAAACAGAGAACAACTCATGTTTGCACTAAAAGAATTAAAGATTGAGGACAAACTAAGAAGACTGATAAAAATGTCAATGGAAAACTCCAAGATATGCGTGAAGACTGGAAACGAGAACACAAAAGAATTCGCTATAGACAAAGGGGTACGACAGGGAGATGCACTATCGGCTACACTATTCAATATAGCAATTGAACATGTAACAAAGAACATAAATAGAAATACACTAAGAAGAAATGGTGGACAAATGATAGCGTACGCAGATGATGTAGTAATCATAACAACAAGAAGAGACATAATGAGAAACATGATAAATGAAATAATAAATGACGGTAGCAAACTTGGATTAAAAATAAATGAAGACAAAACGAAAATGATGCGATATGGAAAACAAAAGCAAGACAGAAAAATAAAAATAGGAAACCTCGAACTTGAGGAGGTAGATAAATTCAAATACCTAGGTGTAATGATAACAAACACAGGAGACAGAGAGACAGAAATTAAAGAAAAAGTATTTGCGACAAACAGAGCGTATCATACTTACAAGGATTTGCTAAAAAATAAAATACTTACCAAAGCAACAAAAATGAAAATGTATAAAACATTGATAAAACCGTTGCTTCTATATGATGTGGAGACGTTAACACTGACAAAAAAAAGAGGAACAACTGAGCGTAATAGAACGGAAAATATTAAGAGCGATACTGGGACCAATTAAGATAAGCGAAGATGAGTATAGAAGAAGTATGAACAGCGAGATATTAGCAGAAATAGACGGTGAAGACATCGTAAGAAAGATTAAGCAACAGAGAGTAAGATGGCTGGGACACGTATGGAGGGCAGGAGAAGAGGCGACGATACGAAATATTATGACATGGGATCCCGGGAGAAGAAGAAGAGGAAGACCAAGGTTAACATGGGCAAATGAAGTGAAGGAAGACCTGAAAAACGCTGGAGTTACCAACTGGAAAGAAAAAGCAGGTAACAGAGAGCTGTGGAGGAACATAAGCAGCAAGAAATATTAAGAAGAAAGAAGGGCTGATCTCCCCGTAAATAGGATCTAGAGAGCTTCCCTAGAAGCGGCGCTGCCCCCCAGGGGGCGTTTTGTGCCACCATATATATATATATATATATATATATATATATATATATATATATATATATATATATATATATATATATATATATATATATATATATATATATATATATATATATATATATATATATATATATTGAGGCCCTTAAAAGTAATGAATCTTATAGAAAAAAGTCCTAAAAATCCAATTCTGAAAACCGGAAGTCGATATGTTAATCCAGTCAGAAATTAGAGTTGATTAAACACAGTTAACCGAAAAAATACTTAAACTTCACTTTTTTTCTCGCACAAAAACTTTAAATATCAGCTCAACCAAGAAGGTTTTAAAAGTTTTTAAAATAATGTATCTTATAGAAAAATGTCTAAGGAATCCAACACCGCAAACCGGAAGTCGATATCTTAATTTGTAAAAAATACAAAATTTTTGAATTTTCTATGTTAAAATTGATGCTAAACTAGCCCCCTCCTGAAAAAATAAAAATAATATATTTGATAAAAAAATGTTTGTAGAATCGAATTTACAGCCGTTTTTGTGTCAGAAAATAGTATATGTTTTCAATAGCTCAGGTTTTAAATGATGATGATTTAAAATGGATTCAAATCCTGGCTCTAAAATACGTGGATTCGAACCCCAAAACAAATAAAAAGAGTAAGTGGACTGTATATAAACGGCGTGATTCTACTTTTGAATATTGTGCATGAAATTAAACCAAAACTCTGTATGTTAACCAAAAATAAGCTTACACAAGACTTATTTGTTACCAAAAACCAATATATTTACTCAAAACAACAATATAAATATCCAACTTCAAAGTACACACTTCAAAGGCTACACTCGCAACAATATATACCAAAACAATTCAAAATATCAATAAACCAAATACAAATTATTATGCAATAAACATTAAATGAATCACATTGACCCTAAATCACCAATATCGAATGATTTCAACTAAACGAGAACAAGCCCTAACTTATCAATGTGATTAAACAATACAAAAACGAGAACTAAACCTGAAAGAAAAGAACAATAATATATATTAGCACTAATTCACCCAAATAACAATGAACTTAGCTAAACGAGAACATAACCTAATTGCTAATATATTCCTAACACGAGAAAACCAATAATACAAATAATACTGTTTACCAAAACAATGATATTTTACCAAATAATACACAAATAATAATAACTCAGTACGCCCCTGGCGTTTGAACTGAACAATATTATAACCAAAACACAAATAATACTCAAAAACCAAACATCAAATAACACTGATGCGTATTTGAACAATAAACAATTTGCTAACTAACAGTTTAGCAAACGTTAACCAACAGATAACAAAAACCAAACTTCAAAAATACGATGATGTGACCAACAGACTGTTAAATCTTATATTTAACAGTCTTTAAACCAAAATAACCAAAGAAATACGATACAAACGCAAGCCTAACTGTTGTGCGAGGTAACCTATGCGACGAACACTCCGAGAATGACGACTGACGACTTTGGCGCGCTCAGAGACAGCACAAACAAACTTCTGAGAGGTCTGACGTCACACATGCTTGCCGACTAAGTGCAGCTAATGACTAAGGGCCGACAAAGGGGGCCTACGTCACAATGAACGCGCCGCCGCCGCTCCCTAGGGTGACAGTGGCGTGCGCGGAAGAATGTTTTGGGGCTTCTATTCTAAACATTCCCGCCCACCAAAATGTCTCATTTTCCCCTAACCTCTAACTACTTGGTAAGGGACACAATTTGACTAAAGGTCTTTGGGCCTCACCCAGAGCAGTTTTTACTCTGGCAATTCTGACCACACCGTCTGGTCCTGGGTAAACTTCCAGAACTCTGCCCAACCTCCACTGACTGGTAGGCAACGGCGAGTCATTGATTATGACCAAATCATTTGGCTGCAAAAGGACACCTGTACTTTGCCATATATTACGCTGTTGCAAAGTATTTAAATAGTCCTTTGACCAACATTTCCAGAACTGTTGTTTTATTTTTAAAATTGCCTGAAAATGTGACAATCTATTGTCTGGTACTACTAAGACTGTCTCCTCTGGACAGCCTATCAAGGGTTCCATAACCAGAAAATGTCCTGGTGTCAATGGTTGAAGATCATTCGAATCTTCCGACATAGCATATAACGGTCTGGAGTTTAAAATGGCTTCAACCTCTGTTAACAATGTATAAAATTCATCATAGGTCAAAATCTTTCCGTCCAAATATTTACTCAATATTTTCTTGCTAGATTTTATACCGGCTTCCCATAAACCTCCCATATGAGGTGCGGAAGGGGGGTTAATATGCCAGGTGATTCCTTTGTCTCTTAACTGTTCTACCATATGCTGGTTATAATTATCTGAAGCAACGAATTCAGACAATTCTCCCAAATAACGATTCGCACCTACAAAATTGGTACCACAATCACTGTAAAGGTCAGTGACTTTACCACGTCTCGCAATAAGACGACGAAATGCTTCCAAAAATTTATTAGTGGATAAATCCGTAGCTAGTTCCAAGTGAACAGCTTTGGTTACCATGCACACGAAAAGACACAGGTAAACCTTTCCAATGGATTGACCGCGTCAACGTGTTCGCAAACGGGCCTCCGTAATCCACACCAACTTTAGTAAATGGTTTGGCAGGGACCACACGCGAAGCTGGTAAATCTGCCATAACCGGTTGACAAGGTATTGGGTTATACTTAAAGCAAGCAACACATTTACTAAGAACTAAACGAATAGTTCTTCTTGCTGATAAGATCCAAAATTGATGACTTATCAACGAACGTAGCGCTTGAGGCGGTAAGTGCATATAAGTTTGATGCATGTGCCTCACAAACATGAGTAAAATCGGAAATTTCTGTTTTACAACCACACTAGAATGTCGCAACCGCCCACCAACACGTAAAGCGACTGAATGGCCTTACGGCAGGACTTGTTCTGTTGAATCAGAACTATTTCATCTGTAAATGCTTCCTTTTGAAGCAGAAGAACAATTTTTGTCTGCGCTCTACGCAGCTCGAGAATTGTTAAACAACCTTTCTCTTTATTGTCGGTGCTTGATTTCCGACAACTATTAATAAAGCGTAATACGTACGCTGTGGAACGTAGCAATTTATTCCACGAAGAACACTTTTCAAAAAGAACAAACTTGTCAATTGGTTTTGTCAACAAGCACTTGGATTTCTCTTCACTGGAAATCACAATTGAAATCGAATCTGTTACATTCACAGAACGACTTATTGGCCAAGTATCCTTACTGTTTCGTAACCACTCAGGTCCACGAAACCATAAGTCGCATGTAACAAGTTCAGTCGGCAACAACCCTCTTGAACCAGGATCCGCTGCATTGTAGTTTGTTGGGACATGAGCCCAATTTTCTCTCGGAAGAATCTCTTGCACAATAGCAACTCTATTTGCAATAAACGTTTTCCAAATATGTGGTTGTTGCGCCAACCATGCCAGAGCCACCATAGAATCGGTGAAACCAATAATTGAATTGATTTCTAATTCTCCAGCTTTAATCACATTTTCTACCAACTGTGCCAACAACACACAAGCACAAAGTTAAAACCGTGCAATAGATAAGGTTTTTAATGGCGCTACTTTTGTCTTAGCGCATAACAAGTGTACTTCTGCAGTTGAAGTACGAACGTAAATTACGGCACAAAATCCTTTGTTTGAAGCATCACAGAATCCAATCAAATCAAGATTATGCTTAGCTCCCACAAACCGAGGAACACGAAGTTTTGACAATTGTGACAAATTATCTTGGAATTCTAACCATTCCTGTACCAAAGCAGTGGACGGACATTCGTCCCAGCCTACTTTACAAAACCAAAGACGTTGAATGAGACATTTCAACGTCATTACAATAGGAGCTACAAGTCCTAACGGATCAAATATTTTGGCAACACAAGACAAAATATTACGTTTGGTGCATTCATGTTACTTTAAATTAAACATATACACAAAATCATCGGTGGATGATGACCATTTTATTCCTAATAACTTGACTTGACAATCTTGTGCAAAGTCAAGGTCTGATATACGTCGCATATCTGAAGGCAGATCAGCTAATAACGATTGTTCATTACTCGCCCATTTACGTATTTCAAAACAACCCGCTTCAAAAATATTCAACAATTCATTGCGAGTTTTTCTCGCTGTTTCCAGATTGTTTGCTCCAGTAAAAACATCATCCATAAAGACATTGGACATTAAAACTTGCGCCGCAAGAGGAAACCTTTCTTTCTCGTCTTGAGCCAATTGTTCAATAGTGCGAACAGCACAATTCAACCCATATGTCACCGTATTCTGATAACTTCGTAACACATCATCACTGGAGCGCCACAAGATCATTTGATAGGCACGATGTTCGTCTGCCACTTCAATTTGACGATACATCTGACGAATATCTGCCGAAATTAAAATGCGTGGAAAGCGAATATTTAATAGCAAGGAAAATATATCCCGTTGTAAGGGAGGACCAACAAAAAGCGTGTCGTTTAAAGAAATACTGTTTGACGTTTCTTTAGATGCGTTAAACACTACTCTTAACGCAGTGGTATACTCCAGTCAAAATACGGGGGCGGGTTGTTGTATTATTACTGGCAACTACCAGATTTGGTCTAGTATAGGTTTTTTGGGTCGCTGATTACGAATTTCGGGGTCATTTTGTAAAGAAATGTGCGGAACACCCTTAAATTTGCTAAAATTACCCCCAAAATTGGGTATTTTTTATATAGTCGCACTTTGAGTGCCCAGATTTGGCACATAGGGGTTTTTTGGGTCGCTGATCAAGAATTTCGGGAATTTTTTTAATAAAAATTAGTATTTCACCCTTAAATTAGCACAAAGTGCGAAAATAACAAAGACACCCTTTTTTGGGGGTACTTTTAGGTAATTTAAGGGTGAAATATTAATTCTTATAAAAAAAACCGAAATTCTTGATCAGCGATCCAAAAAACCTATACGGACTAAATCTGGACGCTTAAAGTGCGAAAATAGCAAACATACCCTTTTTGGGGTTAGTTTTAACTAATTTAAGGGCGACATATTAATTTTTATTAAAAAATCCCTGAAATTCTTGATCAGCGACCAAAAAAACCCTTTGTGCGAAATCTGGGCACTCAAAGTGCGATTATTTAAAAAAAACCATTTTGGGGGTAGTTTTTGCAAA
Source organism: Agonum fuliginosum (assembly GCA_947534325.1). Lineage (NCBI taxonomy): Eukaryota > Metazoa > Arthropoda > Insecta > Coleoptera > Carabidae > Agonum > Agonum fuliginosum. The sequence continues at coordinate 16,793,517 of OX384037.1, read as the reverse complement.
TTTAAGGGTGTTCCGCACATTTCTTTACAAAATGACCCTGAAATTTGTGTTCGGTGACCCAAAAAACCTATACTAGACCAAATCTGGTAGTTGCCAGTAATAATACAACCAAACCCGTATTTTGACTGGAGTAGTAGTGCTATCTGGTTTTAGCACCCCATGATGAGGAATATAATACAATTTATTTGTTTCCTCATTATCATAATTATGAGGGACTTCTTTCATATGACCCTGTTGTTCATAATCAGTTAAAAACTCTTGATATTGACGTTTTAATTCAGGGTTTTTATTTAGACGCGCCATAAGTGAGTTCAAGCACACTTTGGCTGTATGAAAAGATTCCCTTAATGGCGGTGGGAAACTTTTAAACGGCAGAGCTACACAATATCTACCTTGTGCATTCCGTTTAACAGAGTTTACATAGATCTCTTCGGCTTTGAGATCTTCACTAGGGGGGGGGGGGGTTTGACGTATGTTGGAACATTTTCCAGTTCTCAAAATTTAGTAACCAACTCACTAATATTTTCATCCAGTGAAAGGCGAAAAGACTTTCCAGTTGTAGGTCTTTGAACAAAACTAGGAATTTGCCCTAGTACTACATAACCAAAAATAGTATTAAAAGCAGTAGGTCTGCCTACTCTACCATGAACATGACCATTTATTAAACTGTTGGCCAATACGTCAGCTGACAATAAAATATCAATAGATCCCGGAATAGCAAAGTTAGGATCTGCCAAATGTAAACGCATAATATGTTTACAGTGTCTAGTATCAATTGGCATACTAGGAATGTTACTAGTAATAGTCTCAACAACAAACAGTTCTACCTTACGCCAGGGTCGCGCCTGCCCGTGAGGAGAAATGTCACAAGTTACACGGCCTTTCACAATATTGGCCGATCGATCACCAATTGATAAAACTCCCATATTCGCCTGATGAATAGGTAGTTTCAAGGCTTTTGCACATTCTAATGTAATATAACTACACTGCGAACCAGTATCAAACAACGCACGTACAGTATGAGGTTGACCGGTTTGCCCTTTTGCGTCTACTAACGCGGTTGGTAACATTGTTGTTGAATAAGATTTCAATTTATTATCCGACTCAGATGGATAATTTGATAATGTCACTGTAGTTTCCTGATTTTGATCAGAACCCGCAGGGGTTGCAATCTCTGACGCCGTCTCTACCTTGTTCTCATTTGACGGTAAATGTAACCATGTGCTATGAAGCCTTCCACAAGTTCTGCATGTGTACTTGACTGTACACTTATTTACACTATGTCCTCTTTGTAGACATGAGAAACAATATCTGTGTTCTTTTACGAATTGAAGCCGTTCCGCAGGCTTCTCTTTCTTAAATGCATCACACCGATATAATGGGTGAGATACTTTGCACAGGGGACATAAATCTGCTGAGGCTACCAATGCCACAGGTTTACCAACTTTATTATTAGCACTAGATTTATCCCAGGGTTTTTTAACCAAACCCGCTTTCACACCGGATTATAATCCGAGCCACCATTAGCCGATTCCAAATTGGATACACGATCCTTCAAGAAGAACAAGAATTCCGATAAAGATGGTTCTTTACCGCTATTTACGATAGCCTCCCAACGTAGGCGAGAACTATGATCGAGTTTGTCTGCTAATATATATTCCAATAACGCAGTACCAGCAGCGTCATCAACAAAAACAATATCCAACGATTTTAACGCAGCTATATTCTCACGAGTTAAATTGAGAATATTCTTAAGACCTGACATTGATGGTGACGATAGTTTTTCTAAATTTACAATGTTCTTCAAATGAATTGTTTTCAAGATTCGTGGTTTATAATAATCTTCTTTAATAAGATTCCACGCTTCATCAAAGTTAGCAGAAGTCACTGGCAAATGTTTAATTAGATCCAGTGGTTCACCCTTTAAACTCAATTTTAAATATTGAAACTTTTCAATAGGACTAATTTCCTCTCTTTGTATGACCATTTGAATAAATAAATCATAAAAGTTCATAAACGCGGATTTATTACCATCGAACTTTGGTAAATCCAAACGCGGCAATGCTGCTCGATACGCAGCGGTATTGGACGAAACGACAGACTCTGCTTTACTAGCGAGTGACTTCTCACTGTCACACTTTCTTATAACCTCAACCGAATATTAATCATCATAGATCACCTTTATATCCGCAATTAAATCAAATATTTCCGTATAAATATTTGTTTGTAGCTCAATTTCAGCTAATACTTCCGTAGATGGATCTTTAATTTGACCTAAACCAAACTGATATGCATCATATTTTTCTTCAAACGTTTTCTTCCATTCTGCTAATTCAGAATAAACAGCTTTGAACCTGCGTTGATTTTGATCGTCTTTTTCCGTAGCATATGCAAAAAGCATTCTAATATTATTGATAACCCTATCAAGTTGGTATTTCAATGCACTGTCCGTGTTTATAATTATAAAAACCAACAACAAAGACTCAAACAAACCAAAAAACCAAAACAATTAAATTAAATTTTGATTTACACAAACTGTCTATTGCCGGCTTTTAGTCCTAAATGACAGTACTAATTGTGTCCTAATTGACAACAATTCAACAAACTTGTGTCCAACTGACCACAATAATTGTGTCCTGACTGACAACAATTGAAAAAACTTGTGTCCTAAATGACAGCACTAATAATTATGAAAACCAACAACAGGGAATTCTACTGTAACGAGCGGCGCCTGGCTGGCGGCGGCTAAGCGACATGCACGGACCAGTTTGCATTGTCTAGCCGGCGCGCTATTGTGTTGATGACGCAAGAGGGGGATGATTCATCAGATCACGCGATACGGTAATAAAATTTAATGACTTTCTGGAAGGAATTTATGGAATCTACCAGAATTACCGGCTGTGGATATATAAACGCTACCCGAGCGGACAGTGAGTCAGTCTACGATAGCATGGTGACATAAATAGAAGTCTACGTTTGAATGGTGACATAAATAGAACTAAATATTAATGTATTGTGAAATAAATAGTGTTTAATGTTATTTACTGGTTAAATAAATAATTATAGTGTATACATAAATAATCGTAGTAGTGTTAAGTGTGTAAATAAATATTCTTAGTGTATAATTAGTGTTTTAAGTTTAATTAATAGTGCGTGTTTATTTAATTATCATTAACTTTTATCTTTTATTTTTCGTTATTAAACTTGTTATATAAATATTCGTGTTTTACTGATTTTACACTTCACCTAAATAAATAAAACCGTTACAATTGGTGTCAGGTGTGGGGTTTAATAAACTGTGAAGTGTAATTAAAAATAAATAAAATGGCTACACAGAAAATTAAATTAAGTGACTTGAAAGTGACTGAACTCAAGAAAGAACTAGAAGAACGGGATCTAGAGACATCAGGAGTCAAGACTGTACTTCAACAGCGTCTTCGAAAAGCCCTAGAAGATACTGGTGAAAATCCTGAGGAACTTGAAGTTGCGTGTAGCGTATCCGAACAACTGCAGGAAACTTCTAGATCTTTGAAAGAAGAAATAACAGAAAGTTCTAGAAAGTGTGAAGAGAATTCCAGAATTTTGAAAGAAGAATTAGCTGCAACATCTAGAACATTAGAACAGAAGCTGAAAGAAGAATTAACAGAAAATTCTAGAACTTTAGAAGAGAAATTAACAGAAAATTCTAAATCTTTAGAAGAGAAATTGGATAAAAATTCTAGAACTTTAGAAGATAAATTAGAAGAACATTCTAGAACTTTAGAAAATAAATTAGAAGAAAATTCAAGAATTCTGGAGGATAAGTTAGAAGAGAATTCTAGAACATTAAAAGAAGAATTAGCGGAGAATTCTAGAATTTTGGAAGAGAAGCTAATGGAAACTTCCAGAAAAACAGAAGAATGTTTAAAGGAACAATTAAAAGAAGATTTAAATAATTTAAAAGAAGAATATGACAAGAAGATAGAAAAATTAGAAGAAAATTTATCCAAAATTACGTCATCGCCGATGTCGACAACCGAAACGACCAAAGGGGATGGGGTTAAAATTGAAAGAACCATTAAAGCTGAACACAATTCAACATCTTACGTGAAAGCTCCAAAATATGACGGAAAAACAGCGTGGCCTAATTATTTAAGGCAATTTGAAATAGCTGCTAAAATAAATGGTTGGTCGTCAGAAGAAAAGGCTAGTAATTTGGCCCTTGCGTTACAAGGAGAAACACTTAACATTATCCAAACGGTTAAACCAGAAGAGCAAGAAGACTACGAACTACTAGTCAAACAACTGGATATGCGGTATGGCAACGCACATTTAAAACAAGTGTACCAGACGCAATTGAATAACAAATATCAGGAATCGAAGGAAACACTTCAAGAATTCGAAGCTGACATATCTCGCTTGGTTCACCTCGCATTCCCTGATGCTCCAGAAAGCGTGATACAGACCTTGGCTATTCAACAATTTGTCAACGGAATCCGAGACAGCGAAATCCAGCAATCGTTAAGAATAGCTCACACAAAAACTATCAGTGATGCACTGTCAATTGCATTAGAGCATGAAGCTGCTAAACAAGCTGCGCGTAACCAATCAAGAGTGCGGAACATTGACGCTGAGAGAACCGGGCACACGGAAGATTTAGACGAGAGAGTGCGACGCATCTTCAAAGAAATGCTTCCAGAAAGAAGAAAACTACGTTGCTGGAATTGTGATGAGCTCGGTCATCCGCAAAGGCTTTGCAAGAAGTTGAAGAAGACCGAAATGAAGAAAGAAGAAGATGATTCGACCCGTAAACAAGTAGTTACACATTCCATCGGCTATGTTGCATCCCTTCATCATCAAGCCAACGGCATCTATGTGGATGGCTGTATTGACGGAAGACCACTTATAATGTTGCTAGATACGGGTGCGACGAAGACAATTATTCGTCCCGACATAGCAAAAAGAACTGGCAAGACACATCTCCATCCAACCAAGTGGCGATTACGTACAGCTACAGGGGAACAAGCTACCGCATCTGGAGAACTGGATTTGAACATCACTATCGGGAATACCTCCTTTGAACATCGTGTGCTGGTAGCTGACGTAGAAGATGAACTCATTCTTGGTATGGACATCATGAAGAAGCACGGTTTCAAGCTGGACCTCAAGAGTGGCGTGATGGTGGTCAACGAAGAAGAACTCGTATTGCATCCACGGGACGACGAAGCCGTACGTGTGGTAATAGCCGAAGATGTCACCCTCCCAGAGCGAAGCGAGACTATCGTAGAAGGAAGACTAGAGGGTAGTTTCTGCGAGGGAAACATTGTCATGCTGGAGCCCAAGAATGATGATACCAGAAACTGGGCCTGGAGTTATGATTGGAAAATCACTAATAAAAGCAAAGAAGATAGTACCGGTTCGAGTAATGAACATTAATTTTTATCCCGTTGTTATTAAAAGTGGGACAAACGTAGGGGAATGTTCATCAGTTTCCTCGATTATTCGAACTGTTACGGCCAAGGAAACGACATGCAGTAAAATCCCGGACACATTAGTCAATCAAATGTCATCATTCCAAGCATTGACCGCCAACCAGAAAACCAAGGCGAAAAATTTAATCGGGAAATATCAGGACGTATTTGAGTATGACAAGAACTCCAAGGGAAGAACCAACGTGGTCCGCCATAAAATAGACACCGGAGAAGCAAGACCCATCCGCCAACCAGCAAGAAGATTACCACTGGCAAAGCGAGAAGAAGCAGAGCGAATAGTTGAGGACATGAAGTTGGAAGGTGTGATTGAGCCTTCAAGTAGTCCATGGGCTTCACCAGTGGTGTTAGTGAAGAAGAAGGATGGATCTACACGATTCTGCGTTGATTATCGTCAGCTTAACAACGTGACGAAGAAGGACAGCTACCCGCTACCCCGAATAGACGATACACTGGACACTTTGGCTGGATCAAAGATTTTCTCCACGTTGGATTTAAAAAGCGGTTACTGGCAAGTCGATTTGGAGCCAAAGGATAAAGAGAAGACAGCCTTCACCATCGGCACGGGACTTTGGCAATTTACTGTTATGCCATTTGGGCTCTGCAATGCCCCTGCAACTTTCGAACGACTCATGGAAACCGTTTTAGCTGGACTATCGTGGAAAACCTGTTTGGTTTACCTCGACGATATTATTGTGGTCGGAAAAACGTTTGAGGACCACATGAAGAATTTAGAAGAGGTGTTCCAAAGATTAAGAAAGGCCAATCTGAAGCTCAGCCCGAAGAAATGTCACCTATTCCAGGAGGAAGTTCATTATCTTGGACACATCGTTTCCGGCAGAGGGATTGCAGTAGACTCCGGGAAAATAAAAGCTGTTCAAGACTGGCCAGTACCCAGAGACAAACATGAACTGAGAAGTTTTCTTGGTTTATGCACCTATTATCGACGATACGTACCCGGATTTGCCAACATTGCGAAACCGTTAACGAAGCTTACTGAAGAAGGCCGAAGATTCATCTGGGAAACGGACTGTCAAGCCGCATTCAAACAACTGAAACATTTCTTGACAAGCGCACCTGTTTTAGGTTACCCGTTGCCAGAAGGAGAGTTCATACTAGACACAGATGCCAGCAACGTTGGAATTGGCGGTGTTCTTTCCCAAATACAAGACGGACATGAGAAGGTTATTGCCTACTTCAGCAAGACATTGTCAAAACCTGAAAGAAATTATTGTGTCACCAGGAAGGAATTATTAGCAGTCGTAAAGTCCATTGAACATTTCTACAAGTACTTGTACGGTAGAAGATTTCTTATTAGAACCGACCACGCTGCTCTAAAATGGCTACTACAATTTAAGAATCCTGAAGGTCAAGTAGCCAGATGGATTGAACGACTGCAGGAATATGACTTTGTGATTGAACATAGAGCAGGAACGAGCCATCGTAATGCAGACGCATTGTCGAGAAGACCATGTCAGGAGGAATGTAAACACTGTAGCCGAGTAGAAGAAAAACATTCCATCGTCGCGAGGACAACAGTAGTTGACGATAGATGGCATCCAGACGACCTGCGCCAAGACCAAGAAAATGACCCGGATTTGAAAATCATACTGGATTGGAAGAATAGTGAAGAAAAGCCAGCATGGGAAAATGTTGCACCACATTCCCGGAAAGTAAAATCGTACTGGGCACAATGGGACTCTATTGTGGTTGAAGAAGGTGTCCTGAAACGTGTGATGGAGAACACCGATGGTACTGAGACGAAAACTCAGCTGATTGTTCCACGGAGCCGAGTACCGGAAGTGTTGAAGGAAATCCATGATGGAACTGGAGGAGGACATTTTGGAGTCAACAGAACCGTGGAAAGATTGCGCCAACGATTTTACTGGGTGAATTGCAAAGAAGATGTTAAAGAGTGGTGCAAGAAGTGTGTTGCTTGCGCTGGAACTAACGGGCCACATAAGCGACGAAGAGCTCCAATGCGTCAATACAATGTTGGCAGTCCATTTGAGCGCATTGCGATTGATGTAGCCGGACCATTCCCGGAATCCGACGAGGGAAACAAGTACATATTAGTCGTTATGGATTACTTCACCAAGTGGGTTGAAGCTTATCCATTACCTAACCAGGAAGCCGTCACTGTTACTGAAGTTCTGGTAAAAGAATGTATTTGCCGATTTGGAGTCCCTCGTGAACTACACTCCGACCAAGGAAGAAATTTTGAGTCTGCCCTTTTCCAAAACATCTGTAAGATAATGGGAATCAACAAGACTAGGACAACTGCACTACATCCACAGTCCGACGGCATGGTCGAACGAATGAACAGAACTATCAACCGATATCTATCAAAGGTTGTCTCTAACCATCAAAGAGACTGGGACCGACATCTGCAGCTGTTCCTGATGGCTTATCGTTCATCCGTACACGAGACGACAGGACAGACACCTGCTAACATCTTATTCGGACGTGAATTACGTTTGCCATGTGACCTGGTATTCGGCAGCAAACCTGGAGAAGATTTGGCTGGGGAGGATTATGTCACCAACTTGCGAAGAAGAATGGATGACATTCATGAACAAGTCCGTACAAGTATTCAGGTTGCCAGCGACAGGATGAAGGATCATTATGACATCAGGGCTGACGAAGGTGGTTACCAACCTGGAGATCTGGTGTGGTTGTATAACCCGCAGAGGCGTCGCGGATTATCGCCGAAGCTGCAGAAGAATTGGGAAGGCCCCTATGAAATAATCAAGAAGATTAACGACATCATCTACCGGATAAGAAAAATGCCTAATGGGAAGCCGCGAGTAGTACATTTTAATCGTCTAGCTCCTTTCGCCGGCGATAACCATGAAGACCATCGTGGAGCTACGGTTCGAAGAATTGAAGCCCAAGAACCTACATTCGAAGATTTCATGGAAACTTATTCCACTAACCGTAAAGCTCGGTATGGCGTTACCCGAGAGGAACATCTAGACCTGTTCACGGTTTCACCAGACTATTCCCTTGGTCACTGCATAGCCGAAGACACGAAAATGTCCCGCGGAATCGCTACTGTCTTCAAGAAGAAGTTTGGACGACTACAAGAACTGGCCAACCAACGTCCATCCGTCGGAAGAACAGTACGACTTAGGGATAATGACGTGGAACACAAACGATACATTTACTACTTAGTTACGAAGGCAAAATCAAACCAGAAGCCACTGTATCGAAATTTGTGGAATTCATTGTGCGATCTGAGGGACCACCTATTGGACAACGACATCATGAAGCTGGCTTTACCGAAGATAGGCTGTGGACTAGATGGCTTGGATTGGAGGATTGTGAGGAACATGTTAGAGATCCTCTTCCGGTATACTGGAATTGAAATCTTCATCTGCAGCTTCAACTCAAAGAGACAAGTCAACACAGAACCGACCGTGGACTGTCACTTCTTCAAGACATCCGGATGCATCAAGGGTGATGCATGTAGATTTCGTCATCGAGGACTGTTCCGGTACGAAACAGTCTTAAGGAGGGAGCAATGTAACGAGCGGCGCCTGGCTGGCGGCGGCTAAGCGACATGCACGGACCAGTTTGCATTGTCTAGCCGGCGCGCTATTGTGTTGATGACGCAAGAGGGGGATGATTCATCAGATCACGCGATACGGTAATAAAATTTAATGACTTTCTGGAAGGAATTTATGGAATCTACCAGAATTACCGGCTGTGGATATATAAACGCTACCCGAGCGGACAGTGAGTCAGTCTACGATAGCATGGTGACATAAATAGAAGTCTACGTTTGAATGGTGACATAAATAGAACTAAATATTAATGTATTGTGAAATAAATAGTGTTTAATGTTATTTACTGGTTAAATAAATAATTATAGTGTATAAATAAATAATCGTAGTAGTGTTAAGTGTGTAAATAAATATTCTTAGTGTATAATTAGTGTTTTAAGTTTAATTAATAGTGCGTGTTTATTTAATTATCATTAACTTTTATCTTTTATTTTTCGTTATTAAACTTGTTATATAAATATTCGTGTTTTACTGATTTTACACTTCACCTAAATAAATAAAACCGTTACACTACAAACAATAGTAAAACCAAACCAAAAATAAATTTAGATTTAACCAACTGTAATTGTGTCCTAACTGACAACAATAATAAATATGAAAACCAACAACAAGGGATTCTACAACAATAGTAACACTAAACCAAAAATAAATTTAGATTTAACCAACTGCAATTGTGTTCTAACTGACAACAATAATAATTATGAAAACCAACAACTAGGGATTCTACAAACAATAGTAAAACTAAACCAAAAATAAATTTAGATTTAACCAACTATAATTGTGTCCTAACTGACAACAATAATAAATATGAAAACCAACAACAAGGAATTCTACAACAATAGTAAAACCAAACCAAAAATAAATTTAGCTTTAACCACACTGTCTAATACCGGCTTTAGCAAACTAACTGTTTCTAACCCGTACCAAGTGCAAAAAAACGTCACACAACAAACAACTGTATTCACAAATATCCCCACAAAAGGATCAAAAGCTTTTCAAAATCCGGCTCGAAGGACCAAATGTTTTCAATAGCTCAGGTTTTAAATGATGATGACTTAAAATGGATTCAAATCCTGGCTCTAAAATACGTGGATTCGAACCCCAAAACAAATAAAAAGAGTAAGTGGACTGTATATAAACGGCGTAATTCTACTTTTGAATATTGTGCATGAAATTAAACCAAAACTCTGTACGTTTACCAAAAATAAGCTTACACAAAACTTATTTGTTACCAAAAACCAATATATTTACTCAAAACAACAATGTAAATATCCAACTTCAAAGTACACACTTCAAAGGCTACACTCGAAACAATATATACCAAAACAATTCAAAATATCAATAAACCAAATACAAATTATTATGGAATAAACATTAAATGAATCACATTGACCCTAAATCACCAATATCGAATGATTTCAACTAAACGAGAACAAGCCCTAACTTATCAATGTGATTAAACAATACAAAAACGAGAACTAAACCTGAAAGAGAAAAGAACAATAATATATATTAGCACTAATTCACCCAAATAACAATGAACTTAGCTAAACGAGCACATAACCTAATTGCTAATATATTCCTAACACGAGAAAACCAATAATACAAATAATACTGTTTACCAAAACAATGATATTTTACCAAATAATACACAAATAATAATAACTCAGTACGCCCCTGGCGTTTGAACTGAACAATATTATAACCAAAACACAAATAATACTCAAAAACCAAACATCAAGTAACACTGATGCGTATTTGAACAATAAACAATTTGCTAACTAACAGTTTAGCAACCGTTAACCAACAGATAACAAAAACCAAACATCAAAAATACGATGATGTGACCAACAGACTGTTAAATATTATATTTAACAGTCTTTAAACCAAAATAACCAAAGAAATACGATACAAACGCAAGCCTAACTGTTGTGCGAGGTAACCTATGCGACGAACACTCCGAGAATGACGACTGACGACTTTGGCGCGCTCAGAGACAGCACAAACAAACTTCTGGGGGGTCTGACGTCACACACGCTTGCCGACTAAGTGCAGCTAATGACTAAGGTCCGACAAAGGGGGCCTACGTCACAATGAACGCGCCGCCGCCGCTCCCTAGGGTGACAGTGGCGTGCGCGGAAAAATGTTTTGGGGCTTCTATTCTAAACAGCATATTACATTACTAGCGGGGTAAAACAGTTTTTGAAAGGAGGAAATGAGCGGCGAGCCGATTAGGCGAGCCTGTCACCTCCTTGAAGCAGTAAAAACAGTTACCCTGCGTGTATTGTACAACATTTTACTTGTTATTCATCTGTAAAGCAGAATAAAATTAAAAAATTGTAACCAAATCCTGTCAGTTACACACAACTGTTTTCTCTTAAATAATATCTCATAAGCCTTGGAAGTATGATTGCTGTGCCAACGTACATTGTTTATTGAATTGTTTATTTTACTACAAAAAAAACAATGTGCCAGTAGCCATTAGACAATTTTTATTAAATAAAATGAATGTACCACAAGTCATAAAAAACGAAGCCAGTAGTATAGTTTCTACATTATTGCCAGAAAAGTCGGCGGTAAGATATAATCGCGAATACATAGATTTTAAAAATTGGCAAAAAAAGAACAATATAATCGATGTGACAGAGGATGTATTATTGGTTTATGTGAATGAATTGTCTACAAAATTTAGTCCAAATTCGTTGTGGTCTAAATGGTCCATGTTGAAAAGCTGCCTGGAAAAAAAAAGAAAAAATTGATGACTTTGGCGCGCTCAGAGACAGCACAAACAAACTTCTGGGGGGTCTGACGTCACACACGCTTGCCGACTAAGTGCAGCTAATGACTAAGGTCCGACAAAGGGGGCCTACGTCACAATGAACGCGCCGCCGCCGCTCCCTAGGGTGACAGTGGCGTGCGCGGAAAAATGTTTTGGGGCTTCTATTCTAAACAGTATATTACATTACTAGCAGGGTGAAACAGTTTTTGAAAGGAGGAAATGACCGGCGAGCCGATTAGGCGAGCCTGTCACCTCCTTGAAGCAGAAAAAACAGTTACCCTGCGTGTATTGTACAACATTTTACTTGTTATTCATCTGTAAAGCAGAATAAAATTAAAAAATTGTAACCAAATCCTGTCAGTTACACACAACTGTTTTCTCTTAAATAATATCTCATAAGCCTTGGAAGTATGATTGTTGTGCCAACGTACATTGTTTATTGAATTGTTTATTTTACTACTAAAAAAATAATGTGCCAGTAGCCATTAGACAATTTTATTAAATAAAATGAATGTACCACAAGTCATAAAAAACGAAGCCAGTAGTATAGTTTCTACATTATTGTCAGAAAAGTCGGCGGTAAGATATAATCGCGAATACATAGATTTTAAAAATTGGCAAAAAAAGAACAATAAAATCGATGTGACAGAGGATGTATTATTGGTTTATGTGAATGAATTGTCTACAAAATTTAGTCCAAATTCGTTGTGGTCTAAATGGTCCATGTTGAAAAGCTGCCTGAAAAAAAAAAGAAAAAATTGATGTTCAAAGGTTTGTTTTTCTATTACACAGCTTACCAAAACGAATTATATCATTTTTAATATTTATAGATTTTATAATGTAGTTGCATTTTTGAAGAGAAAGAGTCAGCGATATGTGCCTAAAAAGGCGAAGGTTTTAACCAAAGAAGAGATGGAAAAATTTCTCGTTGAAGCTCCCGACGATTCTTGGTTGCTCCACAAAATTGTTACAATTTTTGGTGCATGTCGATGTGACGAGCTTGTATCATTAAATGTGAATGATGTAGAAGATGTTGGAAAGTATATTATTGTCACCCTACGAAACACAAAAAATTGTTCAAATAGAAGGTTTACTATAACCGCTAAAAAATAGCAGTTTTCAACCTTGTATGTTATACAGAAAATATGCAGCTCTTCGTCCTCCAAAAACTGAGAAGTTGCTGTTTTTTCTAACATATAGAAATGATAAATGTTTCTCCCTTAATGCTGGTCAACACACTATTGGCGGTGTACCAAAGAAAATTGCCAAATATTTACAATTAAAAAATCCAGAATTATATACTGGTCATTCCTTTCGGCGATCGGCAGCAACAATGATTGTAGATGCGGGCGGTGATATTTTGGCATTAAAACGTGCTGGGGGATGGAAATCCAGTGTAGTTGCGGAAGGGTATGTAGATGACTCGATAAATAACAAACTTGAGATGTTAAAAAAATGTTCCCTGCAAGTGAATCAAAAAATGTCTCTACAAATAAAATAATTCCTACACGTGAGCCAACAAATAATGCCGTACCTTTTACTTCGACAGAATCTACAGTTGGTCATTCAATCGCCGGTGACTTCAATTTGTCTGGAAGAATTAATATAAGCGGAAACCATAAATGCACAACGATTTTTCATATGTATGACGAAAATAAAACAGAAATTTCAAATGTAAACAATGCTAATCCTATGATTTAAACACTTACGTTATGTTTCGACCTGAAAATAAAACAATATTCCATAATTTATTATGTATTTTATATTTTATTTATTAAGTATACCAACGTGCTTCATTTAAGCGTACAACCACAACGGCCACAACCATTCAATTTACTTAACAGCCATTGTCAATCTCACGTCTCACGCTCTTACAGACATGCGCAATATGCTCTGTCCGTGACCACGCCGATGCGCAGCGCATCTTTTAACACAACAGTAAAACTGAGCACGCTGGTAAAGAAAAACATATGCGCAGAACTAACAAGTGAAAATGTTATAAGCGAGTAGTTATAGTGGCTTGTTAAGATCTATTTTCAAAGGTAATAGAAGGCTTTATAAAACAGCGTTAACATGTGAGTAACAAGTAAAAGATGTTGAGGCATAATTTAATTAGCTTCGTTCTATCAAAATATATTTTCTCGTTTTTCTCGTAAACTATTAGTACAGGTTGGGGCAAAACAACCTCCCTAGTTTCAATAGAGGATTGTGAAGCGAGCAGAGGTCGTAAAAGAATGGGAATGGCGTGTATAGCGGCCGGTATATATGTAGTTTGCGTTACAAAACTTTCAGTCGTAAACATAATGTGGGCGAACGCGCTTTTGCCGTGGAAGCATACATACGCGGAAACGAGTCTGTAAGCGTAGTCCAGGAGTTCCGGACCGAAAATCGATTACGTTATGGGTAAAAAAACTTTCAGGAAACAGGATCTGTTGTCAGCAAGAGAGGTAGACGACCTCGAACTGCTCGAACACCCGACCATATATATATATATATATATATATATATATATATATATATATATATATATATATATATATATATAATACAGAGAATCAAATTTACTCAATTTCAAATGCCTATAACTCGTCATTTTCAAATGGAAATTGCCAAAGAACAAATTCTCAAAATACAAGATGAGAATAAAAAGACGTACAATCGTAAAAGAAAAGAAGCCCACCAATATGAAGTTGGCGATCATGTTTCAATTAAACGTACACAATTTGGTTCCGGCTTAAAGCTGCATTCAAAATATTTAGGACCTTACCGTGTCACTGACACAAAACCACATAATCGTTATTCTGTTCAAAAATTTTCAGGTGAATGTCCACTCAAAACAACTACCTCTGCCGACCAAATGAAGCCTTGGATCCAACCTCGAGGCGACGAAACACCATCATCCGGGTCGGATGATGAGCAGGACGGCCGATCTGTGGAGTTCACTTCTTCACAAGCTGCTCCACGAACGCTTCCGAATGGTGCCGAGCATCTCTGCTCCCGGTAGTGGCGAGAAAACGCGGGCTGCTGCCCTCTGCCATGCGCACAACAGTGACGAGACGAACGTGAAGACGAAAACACGTGAGCCGCGAACGACGAACAACGATATTTGTTTATATTTAAACGCTATTAGAATTATATTTCTTGTATCTACTATTCATCACATACTTTTGTTGTAATATCATTTTTAATAATAACTTGTTAATAATACTGATTTTATTAATCTAAATATCACGCCCAGGCATCCTAACCCTACAAACTCAGAAGTGAGATAAAAGTTCAACTAAACTAATACAATTAATAAAAAGCTAGTGAAACAATAAAATTAGTGTTGTGTTAACAAAGTAATAATAAACAAAACGACGTAGTTAACAAACAAGTTACAGAAGTAAAGAAGAGAATAGACAACAATTGAAGAGCGGAGCACGGATTCTGCAAGCGCCACAGGAACGTACTAAGGAATGTGCTAGCAACAGTGGAAGGATTCCGCAAGAAGTATTCTCTCAAAGGCAAAGTAAGATCTTTCCATTTATTTTATTAATTAAGGAATTAAAATGTCGCGAAATAGAAAATCACAGAAAGATGATCGAGAGAAAGAACTTTTGCAAAGAGAACTAGATTTACTTAAACGGGAACGTGACCTTTTGGCAACACAGCGTTCTCAAAATGCATGCTCACCTAATTTTTCATTAAGAGATCTTGATGATATTGTACCTAAATTTAATGGAACTGACATCACTTACCCTGTTGAAAAATGGCTGAATGATATTGAAGAAAATGCTACTTTATTTAATTGGACAAATACACACAAATTAGTATTGGCTAAAAAACTTTTGCATGGAACAGCTAAATTATGGTTGCAAGGGGAAGTTATATTTCAGTCATGGAAAACATTTATGGAAGCTATAACGGAAGAATTTAGTAGTAAAGCAGACAGTAAGGAGATTCACCAATTATTAAGTAAACAAAAGAAGAAGTCACAAGAAAATTTACATGAATTCATATTACGGATGAAAGAGATAGGAAAGCGCGCGAATCTTACACAATCTGTAATTATTCAGTATATTATAGATGGTATTGAAGATTACGAATCAAATAAAATAATTTTGTACGGATGTAACTCTTTTGCTGAATTTAAAGAAAAAGTTAAGATCTACGAGCGGATAAAAGAAAAATCTAAACCAGCACAACAAGGATCGTTTAAAAAGCAAAATAATAATAATTCACATAATCAAACCGTCTCTAAAAATAATGCCGTAAATGCTAATGAAGTAAATCGATGTTTTAATTGTGGTAAAACCGGACACAAATCTAAAGACTGTTTAAATAAAGATAAAGGTTTTAAATGTTTCTCGTGCAATGAATTCGGACATAAATCGACAAGTTGTCCTAAAAAGAAGACTGAAACTACACCAAATAATGAAACGCGATCTGAAGTAAGCCTAGTGTCAAAAATTAAAGGCGATAGAGACTATCATAAATCTATTTTCATTCTAAATAACGAAATCGATGCTTTAATAGATACGGGTAGTGCTGTAAATATAATAAAAGTTAACCTTTATTTAAAAATTGGAGCACCTAACTTACAGAAGGAAATCAATGTCTTTTTCGGGATTGGAAATCATACGATTGAATCTTTAGGCAAATTTTCAATTAATGTAATCATCGACGACGCTACATTTTACACTTGTTTTCACATTGTACCAGATGAATCAATTCCTGTTGATGTTCTTATTGGTCGAGAATTATTACGCGATGCAGAAATGGTTATCAATGACAAAGAATTCAGAATTTCGAAATTAAATGAAGAAACTAATAATATTATGCTCATACAACCAGATAAACAAACAGAGTTAAATGTTGGCGAAAAACGTTTCGAAGAAGAGATCGAAGACTTAATACAGAACTACAAGCCGATTAAAATAAAAGATACAGAAGTACAAATGAAATTAATTTTAACTGACGACACTCCTGTATATCAATCGCCAAGACGTCTACCATATGCCGAACAAGATGAAGTGGAAAACCAAATCCAGCAATGGTTGAAAGATGAAATTATTCGTCCAAGTTGCTCTGATTATGCTAGCCCCATAGTTCTAGTGAAGAAAAAAAATGGAAGTACTAGAATATGCGTAGATTTCAGAAGACTGAATAAGAAAATAATAAAAGATAGATATCCACTTCCTGTAATAGAAGAACAAATAGATAAATTACGTGACGCTACAATATTTTCAACTCTGGATCTGAAAAATGGCTTTTTTCATGTCCCTGTTTCCGAAGATAGTCAACGTTATACTGCTTTTGTGACGCACATAGGTCAATTTGAATTTTTGCGAACTCCTTTTGGTCTTTGCAATAGTCCAGCCGTTTTCCAAAGATTTGTGTACAACATTTTCAAAGACTTAATCGCAGATGGTACTGTTCTAATTTATCTAGATGATTAATTATTCCCACAAAAAATTACGATGAAGCCATTGATCGACTTAAAATAATTATGTCCAGATGTTCTGAATATGGATTGGAGATTAATTTCAAAAAGTGTAAATTTTTACAAGAGCAAATTGAATACCTTGGGTATGTCATTCGCAAAAATACCATTATGCCGTCTGTCGAGAAGACGAAAGCTATCAAAAATTACCCAGAACCAAAGAATACAAAGCAAGTACAATCGTATTTAGGTCTGACAGGATATTTCAGGAAGTTTATTCCTCAGTATTCTCTGATAGCCAAACCTCTAAGTGATATGCTAAAAAAAGATGCTAAGTTTGAATTTGGTCCAAGCCAGAAGAACTCTTTTGAAACATTAAGGAAACTGATGTCCGAAAATCCTGTTTTAAAAATATTTAATTATGGATCGGAAACTGAATTACATACTGACGCGAGTTTACATGGATATGGTGCAGTATTACTGCAAAGAGATAAGGAAGATCTACAACTACATCCTGTTTATTATATGAGTCGAAAAACAACTGATGCTGAGAAACGTTACAGTAGTTACGAACTTGAAGTATTAGCAGTGATTGAAGCTGTGAAAAAATTCCGCATCTATCTTTTGGGAATTAAATTCAAAATCTTTACTGATTGTGCTGAATTTACGAAAACCATGGATAAACGAGACTTAGCCACAAGAGTAGCAAGATGGGCTTTACTGTTGCAGGAATTCAATTTTGAAATATTTCATCGCCCTGGAACGCAAATGCGACATGTGGATGCATTGTCGCGTAACCCCATTATGATTTTAGAAGAAGACAATACATTAACTGAACGTATAGTCAAATTACAATCTGATGATGAAAATGTAAAAACTATCAAAAAATGTCTTGAACATGGTCCGCATGAATCATACCTTATGAGAAATAATATACTCTACAAAGAAGTTGATGGTGTTGACTTATTGGTTGTCCCAAAAGGACTTCAATCTGAAATAATTAGAAAAATACACGAAAATGGACATTTTTCTGTCCATAAAGTCTTTGAACTATTAAATCGCGAATTCTACATGCCGAAAGCAAAAGAAAAGATTCAGAATGTGATACAAAACTGTGTGAATTGCATTCTTGGTAACGCAAAACGAGGAAAGCAAGAAGGATTTCTTGAGCCAATACCGAAGGAAGATATGCCTCTTCAGACGTACCATATTGACCATCTCGGGCCCCTACCATCTACTAAGAAAAGTTACAATTACCTATTAAATATTATTGATGCGTTTACAAAATTTGTATGGATTTACCCTGTTAAAAGCACTACAGCCGAAGAAATGTTATCAAAACTTGAGATACAAAAGCAAAATTTTGGTAATCCGAAGAGAATAATATCAGACAGGGCTACAGCTTTTACGTCAACGGCATTCAAGAGTTACTGTGAAGAAGAAAATATTCTACATCTCTTAATTACTACAGGAGTCCCCGTGGTAATGGACAAATTGAAAGGATGAATCAGATAATAATTTCTGTGTTGATTAAACTATCTATAGAAAAACCAACAGAATGGTTTAAGCATGTAAATAAACTACAAAGATTCATAAATAGTACCGTTCAAAGAAGTATCAACACTACACCCTTTAAACTACTATTTGGTGTTGAAATGAGAAACAAAGAAGATTTGAGAATTAAAGAATTAATAGAAGAAGAAAGCGTTAAGACATTTCAAGATAACCGAGAAGAATTAAGAAAGATTGCCAAAGAACAAATTCTCAAAATACAAGATGAGAATAAAAAGACGTACAATCGTAAAAGAAAAGAAGCCCACCAATATGAAGTTGGCGATCATGTTTCAATTAAACGTACACAATTTGGTTCCGGCTTAAAGCTGCATTCAAAATATTTAGGACCTTACCGTGTCACTGACACAAAACCACATAATCGTTATTCTGTTCAAAAAATTTCAGGTGAATGTCCACTCAAAACAACTACCTCTGCCGACCAAATGAAGCCTTGGATCCAACCTCGAGGCGACGAAACACCATCATCCGGGTCGGATGATGAGCAGGACGGCCGATCTGTGGAGTTCACTTCTTCACAAGCTGCTCCACGAACGCTTCCGAATGGTGCCGAGCATCGCTGCTCCCGGTAGTGGCGAGAAAACACGGGCTGCTGCCCTCTGCCATGCGCACAACAGTGACGAGACGAACGTGAAGACGAAAACACGTGAGCCGCGAACGACGAACAACGATATTTGTTTATATTTAAACGCTATTAGAATTATATTTCTTGTATCTACTATTCATCACATACTTTTGTTGTAATATCATTTTTAATAATAACTTGTTAATAATACTGATTTTATTAATCTAAATATCACGCCCAGGCATCCTAACCCTACATATATATATATATATATATATATATATATATATATATATATATATATATTTATTTTAAGGTAATCGCGACTGCAATTAGTTAAGAAAGCAAGAGTAGTGGGTGTGACAGTCAAAAGTTGGCCAAAAATTTAAAGTAGACTCTTTTAGAATTTGTCAAGCTTTCGATTTATTTTAAATCTTCATCAGGACACTGTAACAATGTTGATATTATAATAAAAATTTTATAGTGTAATCTCAGACTTACATAGTGTTGAGGTTAGTTTAAGAAAAGCATCTGATGTATATTAGAATTTTGACAAATGTCGTCAACATTGGTAAAAAAAACACATTATATTAACAATAGAACAAATTTTGTACTAGTTAAGATAAAACAAAATAATTTTGAGAATATTTGCCACAAAAAAATGGTAGGACGGTAACTAAGTGATCAGGTGTTCGATCACTGAAAAATGTATGTCAAGTAATGGCTACCAGTTTTTGCCGCGTTTTTAGCTGGAAGAAAACTTCTTCTTGATATTTAGACAACAAAGAATACGTAGTTACAGGAAATGTCACTAGGTTGAAAAGGAACAGTTTAGAAAATTTTTTGAAATTAAAACCGCCAAGGAGCAACTTTAACCAACTCCATCATTTTGTACATTTTGAATTGATGTATTGTGAATGTTTTTAGATTCGGCTAATTTTAATAAATAAATGTATATCTGGCTCAAACCATCAACGTCTGTTCTTTTATTCATAGTGTTAGTTTTATTATTTATGTGGTACATCTCTAGGAAAGTACGTTTAATGATATTTTTTTCCACATCTAAAATACTGGCTTGTTCGTATGCAATATTATGTTTGGTGCTGTGGTGATGTTCCGCTAAAGCACTGCTATGTGGTTTTAAGCGACAATCACTTTTATGTGAAATAATTCTACTTTTTAGGTGGTTACACGTTTGACCTACATAACATAAATCGCAGTCATTACATGGTATACAATAAACTACGTTAGATTGTAATTGAACTGGTGTTGGGGTTTTTAATTTTGAAAAGACCGATTTGACAGTCGTACAACTTCTATTGGCAATTTTTACTGAATCGTCATGCAATATTTTTTGAATTTTCGGTGTTAACTCTTCGATATAAGGTAAGGATGCATACTTTATACGCTGGTTTGTCTCTTGTTCAGCAACAACCCGGGTTGTTGGTTGATTATTTTGAGTGACATTGAAAAGTAAATTGTTAATCAAATTTTTTGGGTAAGCATTTTGCTTTCGATTTATTTTAAATCTTCATCAGGACACTGTAACAATGTTGATATTATAATAAAAATTTTATACAAAATTTTATAGTGTAATCTCAGACTTACATAGTGTTGAGGTTAGTTTAAGAAAAGCATCTGATGTATATTAGAATTTTGACAAATGTCGTCAACATTGGTAAAAAAACACATTATATTAACAATAGAACAAATTTTGTACTAGTTAAGATCAAACAAAATAATTTTGAGAATATTTGCCACAAAAAAATGGTAGGACGGTAACTGCGTGATCAGGTGTTCTATCACTGAAAAATGTATGTCAAGTAATGGCTACCAGTTTTTGCCGCGTTTTTAGCTGGAAGAAAACATTGTTACAGTGTCCTGATGAAGATTTAAAATAAATCGAAAGCTTGACAAATTCTAAAGAGTCTACTTTAAATTTTTGGCCAACTTTTGACTGTCACACCCACTACTCTTGCTTCCTTATATATATATATATATATATATATATATATATATATATATATATATATATATATATATATATATATATATATATGTAGGGTTAGGATGCCTGGGCGTGATATTTAGATTAATAAAATCAGTATTATTAACAAGTTATTATTAAAAATGATATTACAACAAAAGTATGTGATGAATAGTAGATACAAGAAATATAATTCTAATAGCGTTTAAATATAAACAAATATCGTTGTTCGTCGTTCGCGGCTCACGTGTTTTCGTCTTCACGTTCGTCTCGTCACTGTTGTGCGCATGGCAGAGGGCAGCAGCCCGTGTTTTCTCGCCACTACCGGGAGCAGCGATGCTCGGCACCATTCGGAAGCGTTCGTGGAGCAGCTTGTGAAGAAGTGAACTCCACAGATCGGCCGTCCTGCTCATCATCCGACCCGGATGATGGTGTTTCGTCGCCTCGAGGTTGGATCCAAGGCTTCATTTGGTCGGCAGAGGTAGTTGTTTTGAGTGGACATTCACCTGAAATTTTTTGAACAGAATAACGATTATGTGGTTTTGTGTCAGTGACACGGTAAGGTCCTAAATATTTTGAATGCAGCTTTAAGCCGGAACCAAATTGTGTACGTTTAATTGAAACATGATCGCCAACTTCATATTGGTGGGCTTCTTTTCTTTTACGATTGTACGTCTTTTTATTCTCATCTTGTATTTTGAGAATTTGTTCTTTGGCAATTTCCATTTGAAAATGACGAGTTATAGGCATTTGAAATTGAGTAAATTTGATTCTCTGTATTGAACACCCTGTATGATAACATTTAAAAAAAGTTATGTCAGAACAAAGAGTATAGTTACAGCTGTACAGAAAAAAAATTTCTTAATTTTTACTATTAAAATATCTTCAGTACGCCTTTATAAAACAATACGTGTATTCGGCTTTTTTAGAGAAAAAATTGAATAACTTGGCAACGCTGCGGAAAACTAAAATGAAACTTATATTTTCGTATAGGTAAATAAAATACAATTCAAAATATATAAAAATATATAGGGTGTTTCATTTAAAAAAATACGAACAATTATTGCCAAGTCGTTATGCAACACCCTGTATATGTGAAAATAATTTTAAGTTATGCTCCATGAGTAGACGAAAAATTCTGTTAATAAATTTATGCTGTATTTTTAACGACAAGGGCGATATCGACGACGGGCATTTCGATGACTCATCCTGTATGTATGTATGTATATATATATATATATATATATATA